>CM070035.1:94495397-94506740 GCA_036250615.1 Ptychadena robeensis | reverse complement strand
TAGAAGAAAACCTTTTGGAGTCTGCAAAAGACTTGAGACTGGGGCACTTAAACTTTAAGTGGATCATTTGAAATAACATTTTTTACACCTCAATCGACCAAAAGTGATGCAAATTGAACATAAAATCAATCAAATAGTGATCAGACTTGTTGATAAATTTCAGTAGATCGTTTAAGGATCTGACAGGTTTTCTAGGTATTTTGATGGATTTGTATCCAATCATATGATGGAGCATGATCGATTTATGTGAGATTGGCTACTACTAGCTAAGGAACACATTTAAAGGCTGGGTGTACACTACATTCTTTTACCCAGTCCCCATAAAGTGCAGTTGCCCCCTGTATTCCCTTATGGGAAATGATGTGCCAATCTATGCTGGCGTGTCATTATCTTCATCAGGGGGCGGCACTTCAAAGGCTATGGATCCACAGGGCATTGTGTATCTGTCAGCTTCCCACAGATGCATCGTAATAACATAACACGCCATGCGTCTTCGGGTGCGGTATTCTCATGGAAAATAAAGAGCATGTTATTAGGGATGTGGTAAATACCATGCCCTAAACCACAAACAGCGCCATAACAGTGGGCAAACCCTGGCTTCTGGGGCTGACAATTGTAGACCCCACCTTAGGCTCTGTTTCCACATCCTCAGATACCATGAGTTTTCAGTGCTTTTTTAACATGGTAAGCGCATACATTGACTACAATGGATACGTTTATGGTGCATTAAATAAAATGGGCCGAAAATACATGGTATTGGACGCCATGGAAATAGAAGCCTGAAGCTCCCCATTCACCTTTAGATCACTCCATACACTTTTCATCAGATCTGCCAACAACTATGTAGTGCCAGTTCCTCCCTGATAGAATACATAGTGATTGGAGAAAGGCCCTCATATGATATGAGTTTGGGAGAGGAAAAGTTGATTGTACAGAAATTGTATGGTAAGATTGTAAGGTGAATGGGGGTCTTAAGGCCCCCATACACCTTACAATCTTTCCATACAATTTCTGTACAATCAAATTTTGTTCTACCAAAACCATGTAATATGAGGAGCTTTCTACACCTTCCAATCACTATGTATTCTATCAGGGAGGTCACTATACTACAGAGTTGTTGGTAGATCTAATGGAAATTGTATGGATCGATCTTAAGGTGTATGGGGGGCTTTAGGCACCATTGGGCTATTATATGAATCAGGACTAGATCCTTTCAGCCACTAGAGATAGTCCAGACTCATATGATATTGTTATTTTTATGTTTATATATGATTTACATATGATTATGGTTTTTTTTCCGGATGCCAGGTAGCTATGTGGTCATCCATACTTACTATCTGAGCACGTTAAGCAGGGTACAGCCGGCTCGATGTTTGAGCCGTCCGATGGTCCCTGTAGCAGCGTGATGACGATATCGGCAGAGCCGGCAAGAGAGATCTGCTCTGTCCCCGGCTCGGCCAATGCTTTGCCTGGAGACCCGCGGTCTCTATGCAAAGCATCGGACATCGGCCGTATTTACGGTCATGTCCGATATGACTGTTTTCGAGCAGGACCAATAAATCCCGCTCGAAAACAGCGATGGGCGCATATTATATGGGCCAGATAGAAGGCCGTGATCGTTCACGGCGCTCGAATTGGCCATCAATCTGCAAGTCTGTACCCTGCTTTACTCTTCTTCCACAGACTTCAGTAGCAGAGCCTTGGTTGCCGCTGTACTGTTCTTTAAGCTGGCCATACACCTTTATCTGACATCTCTCTGTCAGATATCCTTTAGATCTATCAACAACTATGTAGTGTAGGGTTCTCTGCGATTGAACACATGTAAACTTGATGGTTTTCCTCACATTCCATGGTTTTGGTAAAACAAAAAGAGATCTGAAGGAAATCTGACAGAGATCTAAAGGTGTATGGCCAGCCGTAGTAATGTTTTGTTTGCATATACTGTTGCCCTCAGGAAAGATGTGTCAATACTCACCCAAACATGGCATTATACCTCTGTGTGGTGCTATTGACAAATATAAAATGATTGTGAGGTAAAATGTACAGATAACTCTAGCATTATAGAAATGGCGCTATTATGTGTAAGCTGCCATGTTTAGGAACCAGGAAGGGCAAGATATGTTTTATTACACTCCACAACCTTGAACCCCTGAAGTGATTGCAGTAGAATGCACACTATATAGCAACTCATTGTAATTTCCTAACGTACACCTTTTCCTAACTGTCCCTTCAGTGTTTATAGCTAGAATAGTGCGCTTTCCCCTCTGTATACGATACACACGCTTTGAGGAAATAAAACCATCCGGTATATCCTCAGAGCGTTGGCAGTTCACAGAAGAATTATTGAACTAGATGGGTGTGTCTCCTCACGAGACTTCAGCGAGCACTCGGCGTTCGATTGCCTTGGTCTTCAATCTGTCAGTTGTGGCAGACAAAAATAATGATTACCTATGTATACGTAAATGTCATCAGCCGTCATTACTGCGAATAGATGAATGAACTGCCTAGCAGCGGATTATGTAGGGTGATGGTAATGGAACTCCAATGACTTCATAGGTTCTTGGATTTAACAACTATTGTACGATAAAAAGAAGTATTGGCTGCCACTACTTGGTCTAGTCAGGGCAAAACAAACCCACCTCGCCCATTAACCCTCTTAGCCAATGACAAATCAGTGTAGGAGCATCTGGTTTAGGCCAGGCCAATGAGCATACATCGCACACTTCTAGCGTTTGCCTAGCCTTAGTCGTCCACTAACAATGGGCCAATCAGAGAAGGCTGTGTAATGCGATTAGCCAATCGGCTGGCATGTTGCCGTGACGCTTGGTGTGAGTATCGCTCTCCATCTTCCCGTCTCTGCTGCGCCGTCATGTCGGCTGTACCATGCTCGGTCGCTTCGTCCTCCGGGCCAGTGCCCGGGATGTCCATGTTCCGCTGGCTGGAGGTCTTGGAGAAGGAGTTCGACAAAGCCTTCGTAGATGTGGATCTATTATTGGGGGAGATAGACCCCGACCAGGCCGACATCACTTATGAGGGCCGCCAGAAGATGACCAGTCTAAGTTCGTGCTTCGCTCAGCTGTGTCATAAAGCGCAGACAGTCAGCCAGATCAACCACAAGCTGGAGGTGAGTGCGAGGACTGAGACCACCATCAGAGACACTGAGATATGGGGGAGACTTACAGACAGGAGATGGAGGATTTGAGGTAGGGAAAGGATTTGGCAGGAGACGCTAAAATGGAGGGGGATAGACTTAGCAGTAAGGTGTGTGGTGGGGGTGAAAGTCCCTGCTTCTCTGAAATGGGAATATAGGGTATAGGTCATGGCAAATACCTGTGTTCATATCATAGGCAATAGTTGGCTAGGAAGGGAGGGCAGGGACTGCGAGCCCGTCGGGGGAGGCGTTCAGGGAGCGCGAGCCCGTCGGGGGAGGCGTTCAGGGAGCGCGAGCCCGTCGGGGGAGGCTTTCAGGGAGCGCGAGCCCGTCGGGGGAGGCTTTCAGGGAGCGCGAGCCCGTCGGGGGAGGCGTTCAGGGAGCGTGAGCCCGTTGGGGGAGGCGGTCCCTGACCAAGAGCCCGTTGGGGGAGGCGGTCCCTGACCAAGAGCCCGTCGGGCCTTTGCCAAAGATTTGCAGCCTGGGTATGAAGGGTCTGTGAGCAGCAACTAGTGCAAAACTGTTGTAAATGTCTGCAAGGTTTGTTGTATTTTTTTCCTCCAATAATATACTAACCTCCTAAATATTAAGCTTGGGTTAACTATGGATGTGTTTACTCACCCCATGCTACCCTCGGGCTTGCTTATCTCACCAAGGGAAACCTAGTGCTTCCCTCTGTGTTGGCGATATTGCCATTGACTGGCATGTAAATGCAGGCATAGGTGCTTTGGGTCCTCGCATCCCCATTGTTATCTAGAACACTGACAATGTGGGGAGGAAAAGGGGGAGGGGGAGTGCGCACTGTAACCTGTAGGCAAAGTCATTACGTTTTTTTGAAAAGTTCAAAGTTCAACTAACTAAAAAAATTTAGTCTTGTCTTTGAACTTTAAGGTCAAGTGTCCATGCAGACCAGTCAAGTTCCTCCACACCAAACTTTCTTATCCACGTCTATATGAGCCTATACACATGCATAGTCATGGGGCATGACATTGTCTAAATCTGCAACCAAGGGGCCAGCCAAGCCTAACATTTGGGGGAGGTCTTGCCTCTGATCTGGGATCTGTAGGGGTTTGAGTATCCAAATGTAACCATTTCATTGTCAGTGTAGAGCGGCATACTCTCCAGCAGCACCATGAGTGTATCCGGGACTAAATAGGGCTGAGATATGCCCACCCCGGTGTGTTCTCATCATCCTCAGTGTTCTCACAATGGCCTGTTGGCATTCTTTGGCCAATAGCAGTTTGGCTGTGTTTGCAGGATGATAGGTGTCCTTTGTGGAAGCTACAAGTTGCATTTCCTGTTAGGTAAGGAAAATTATGTGTAACTGTTGATGGTATCGGAGTGTTCAGGTTACTTTTCATGCCCCTGACAGGAAAAGTCACAGGCTCATACACTTGGAAAGGAGACCTTGCTGTAGATATTTTGGAATCTTGATAGGTCTTTTCTATTGCACAATTCATCTTTTTTCCTACATAATGTGCTCTGATATTTCGGGTACATTCCTTATACTACTGGATATTGTGCAGTCTAGCCTGTTAGAATTGAGTTCGTAGTTTGGTGAAGCAATTCCCAGCTTGCCATTTTTATGGGCTCTCACTCTTTATAGACGTGATCTATGGCTTCCCATTGGTGAGAATACCAACGTGCTAACAGAATTAACAGTGTTTCTTCCACCAGCATGAAATGTGTTGAATTGTATAGAGCTTTACATCCAATGTTAAATCTTACTTGCATGTAACAGCTCACACTGTTTTAATTAGAGTTTATATCACAAAGTTGGCAGCACAGTTTTTCAGTGGTGACATAGAGAATATGTTATACTTTATAAGTGAAGAAGCTTTACTTCCCAAAGTGCATTGTTTGATTATTTTGTGTAACTAAAGTTTACACTTGAAAGGGACTGATCATTAACATTTCTTTCTAGAAGAGTACATCTACTATAAAGCTGCAGAGGCACTAGGATTTTTATGACACCTGAGCCAGTATCTCGGTTGAGGAAGTAGATGCAGACTCTGAATGACGTGTACAGAAGAGGAGATAAAGGAATTGACCGGGAATGCTGAATAGATTATTAGCCTTAAGGTAGCATACGCGCTACGATCCGTGGGCGAACGACTGCTGTGCGCAGAGGGTGTGCTCCAATCCTCTGAGTGACTGGCTGCAGTGTGATGATGTCATCGGATACTAGAAAAAATCAGGCAGGGATTGAAGCATTTTTGGCTACCTTTACATGTGCGCGGGGATCGATCGTTCAGGAATCGAAATTATAAAGCCTTTTCTTACTCGAAGAAAGTCTATCAGAGAACTGACATATCCGTAAATCCTGTTCGATCACCATAACTTTGGATGTGGGCCAGGTACCCCATCCAAAGTATGGAATGGGAGTCGATCACGCAAGTGTGGCGCATTGATTCGACAAATTATCGAGCGCAGTGTGGTGACATCAGCATGGTGTGTACTGTGCAATGCATGTGCCAGCATTAATGCTAATGCATGCTTTGTCGATATATAAGAGGGGGGCATATTGTAAAAGAGCCCTTTTCCAATATTGTCAAAGAGCCCTTTTCCAATATTGTCAAAGAGAGCCCATTCAGGAATGACAGCAGTCTCGGATGGGTCTCTTGAGCCACCTTTTATCCAAGCTTATGCTAGGCATACACATGCCGATAAACGGCCGGATTTTAATCTGACCGACGGGCGTGCGCGCTCTCGCCGTCGGTCAGGTTAAAAATCGGCCGCTAATCGGCATGTGCCCATATGGGGCGCCAGATCCCTGTCGCCCCACTTCTCGGCCGGCCAGAGAACGGACATGTCGGAAAATCTCTGGCCGGCGCGAGCCGATGGAAGCCGATGCCATAAGCTGCAATGAAGACGTTGTCTCCATCGCAGCTTATGGCCGGCACACAAAGGGTGCCTGGCCGATTGAAGGGGCCCCAGAATGCAATGGGAGGCTAACGTGATGACGTCATCACGTTAGCATCCCGGAAAGATATCGGGACTAGTCTGCTACACACATCAGCGTGTGTATGGCAGGCTTTAGGGTTAATGTGATCATATTTCAGATTACCCCGGTATTAATGAACTGGTCTGCCCGGAAGGGCTACAGTAGCACAAGAAATGTGATCCTTCAATTGGCATTTATAGTGTGGCTGTCAAGTGTGTATATATATATATATATATATATATATATATATATATATATCATGAAATTACATTATCTGCCGTATTTCTTGCATGAGGAGACGCACCCAGGGTTTGGGGAGGAAAATGACAGAAATGATTCACAGACTCATTCTTAGCTCTTAGCAGTTCAATTCCACATATGCATACTGAATAATAAAAAGCAAAATAGAACAATGGGCTTTTAAGGCACTCTACAGATCTACTCAACTTCCAATATACATTAAAATGTTTTTATTGTACACATATATATGGACCATTGAATCATAGCAATAACAACAACAAACAATTGCCCACATATGAGCATAGAGCATCAATTTACATATCTTATATATTCAATTGGCGTGTCCCAAGGGCTCCTACGCGTTTTGTCTATTCAGGCTTCATCAGGGATTTCTTGGAACAAAGCTGTCATATATAAGAGCCCTAAGGACACGCCACTTGAATATATAAGATATGAAAAATTGATGTATTATACTATAGACCATAGTTGGGAAAGATTGAATGTACCTTCAGTGAACATACCCTGACACAATAAGGGATCATTTTCTAAGTCCACTTGGAATGGAATGTTGTCTGTTGATTGCCCAAGAGGGCGTGGAAATAACAGACATTGTCTCCGACTCTTTTTCTGTGCTTAGCTTTATCCTGTTTAAGTTCCTGAGGAGTGAGTTGTGACCTTACTGGACAGGTTTTTCTGTAGTTAATGTTTTACATTTCTTTGTACACACCTTGTATATTATAATCGTTTATCTCCTGATCCTGCTCATTGGGAAGCTGAAAGTTGGTAAACTAGAGGATTTAACATCTGAGGATTTTTTGTATTGCTACTTTTGATAACTTGGCTGTTATCCTGAAATAAAAAGAACCCAAACTGTGGTTTTAAAAGTCAATGTGATGTGTCAACTCTAGACATGCAAAACTTTTAATAAACCTTTATGTGTATTCTTTCTAACCTTGTGCCAAGTGTCAGTCTGCCAGCCTACAGTATTCAAACTATTTTTAAAACACATGCAGTTAAATAGATTATATAGACTATTAATAGACATGTCCGATAAATGTCCATTTAATAGACTATTTTGCGCTGCTATCCTTTTCATTTACGTTGTTTTATTCCTTTTTCTTATTTTTTAGGCTCAGCTTGTAGATCTGAAGTCAGAGCTGACAGAGAATCAAGCAGAAAAGTCAGTTTTAGAGAAAGAGGTTCACGATCAGTTGCTTCAGCTTCACGCTGTACAATTACAGCTGCATTCCAAGACAGGGCAAAATGTGGACTCGGGGGCCATCAAAGCCAAACTGGTAAGACCGGTCACCAAACCATTCATTTTATGGGTTGACTTGACTCTGAACAATTGTTCACCTTTACATGCTGGCAACCCCAATGACATGGTATCTTTTCTGAGCAACACTGTAATGCTGCTATCTTTTCTACAAAGTCACGGAAAAGGGTCACCTACAAAGTGAAGTGTATCTAAATTCAAAGTTATTATTTTTGTTGTTATTTTAGATATTATTATCTTCATAATTATTTATCTAGCGCCAACATATTACGCAGAGCTATTCAATAGTTCATAGTTAAAACCCTTATTGAGATTTTTTTTTTCCCTTCTGCCACTCTTGACCCATGGGGAAGAATTTCCAGAGCCTCTCCTGTCTATATATGTACATTAATGTACAATATTGTGTGTTGTCAGGTTTGGATAGAGATGGATACCTCAAGTTTAATTGATGCCTGTGTACAGGTTAAAAATGTTGAGCTATCACCAGAACAGAAGAAAGATGGCATCTTTCCATGGAGACTACTTGTCACAACTGTCTTAAGTTTTTATTTTATTTTAACCAATTTTATCTTTCTAGCATGTCTGCGTGCATTCACACGGGCAATTTCTGGGCTACTGACAGTTGTAGCAGCCCTGAAAGTTCCCACCTGCCCCTCTGCTCGGGCATCAGCCCACAATGTTCAGGAGCTCGGAGGCATGTACCAACACCTCCATGCAATCCCATGTTTTTTTGTTTTTTAATTTTCCCGGTCCTTGAAAAAAAATCATCATCACAAATGTTTCTTCAGTCGTCTGGGCACCCTTTGTGTGCCAGCTTGTCTTAACTGCATTCTGGCTCCATTGGGTCCCACTGCGCTAAGGACCCAATGGAGCCGATCCAGGGGGGGACAGAGGGCCCGGTGGACAGCATCTTGGGGCCCCAGGCGATCTACTTGTCAGCTCACTGTGAGACGCTGCTAGCACCCCCCCCCTGCTCAACAACTTCGAAAAAACGAAGTATGCAAGGGGGCTTAAGTTGTGGGTTAAAAGGTTATATGTTAAGTTATTTAGCTACATATTTCACTGATTTAATGAAAAATAACTCTAATCTTTAAATGTGCCTTTTCATGCTTTTGATCTAACTTGTCTAAAACATTTGCCTGAGCTTTTGTATTTGGCAGTTCTGCTTTGATTTTCTGCCCCCCCCCCCCTCCTCATATCCCTGGCATGGCATGTGGGGTGGAAAACCGACATAGTCTCTTTTAACATGGAGGACAATGGTGGTGCCATACCACCCCCTCCCTGCCTAGCTTTATTAGGAGTAACCGCCAAGAAGGGTAAACTGTATTGTTATTCTTTTCTAATACTCCATTCCTTTTCTCTAACTATCCTAACAAGAAATTTCTTTCTCCTCTTGCTTTAAGTCTGTCCCTACTCTGGAAGTCATGGTGAGTAGGACACAATTCTGTCATTCTCTTCAGCACTAACCTGTGATTTCTCATATGACATTTTGCAGTTCTAGTGTTTACTCAACAGTTTAGTTTTGTAGTTTTGTTTTACTGAGTGTGATTGTCCTTTTTAATATAAATAACAAGGCAGTGTAACTGTGGCTGGACTATGTGTATTTAATTTGAAGGAAATCTGATCATGTGACATTTTACAGGTGAGGTGGATGTCCGCCATACATAATGCATTATGTACTCCCTATGTGTCCCATTATCTTCTGTGCCTGGGTGTTAAGTCTTCCATCTATGTAGACATAAAGGCAGATATTATGGCCTCACTCAACCTTCTTGTGATCTCCTGTCTCATTTGCTGCAAGGGAACAAGTGGCTCATAATTGAGCAAGAAAGCAGAGAAATTGGGTTAGATACTCTCTTTATATACACCTAATTTGTTGCAAATTAAAAAAAAAAAAACCTTACTTACTAATTAAAAGGTGAAACTAATGTATGAAATAGACTGACATGCAAAGCCAGCAATTTGAAGCCTTTATTTGTTATAAATATGATTATTATGGCTTACAGCTTATGAAAACTCTAAAATCAATGACAAATTTTCACAAATTGCCTGTAAATATTGTTGAAACACGTGATTGCTGAAATCCCAAATGGATCAAGCATCCACTATTGGGATGCTGATTATCTTCAATATATGGATACTAATACACAGTTTGAAGAAGTAGACAGTTATTCAAGTTTTACATTGTCTTTGCATGGATTCCTATAGTTTAGCTCCCAACACACGCAACGAGCGGCGGCCAATTTTGCTGCCAACCGATGTGCGTGCGCGCCCCAAAGCTCGCACATGTCCGATACCAGTGTCCCCATTGAAACTAAGGGCCGGCACACAAAGGGTGCCCGCCGATGCTGTGAGTGACAGAGTGCAGCGTGATGACGTCATCACGCTGCACTCCATCACTGATCTGTCGCCCCCACTCTGTACGTGTGTGGGGGCCTGTAGTGTGATTTTGGATAAAGGTAAACTCACAAATGTCTGCAGAGGTTTGATGTTCCACTAACTGTTTTATGAGCTAACATTTAACTGTGTGGCAGGTTTTGTATGATTGGTTTGTGTTACCCTTACCCAGTTTCTTAAGCCGGCCATACATGGGTCGTTTCCCCTGCGATCAGCATGTGAACGATCACCACATGCTTACACAAGAATCGGGGGTAAAAATTTAGGAAATCAATGTGTGCCACCTTGGGGAATCAATCCCTGGCTGATGCTTTGGATGGGGGCCCTCTGCCCCATCTAAAGTAATGGTGATCGGACAGGACAATATTGACATGTCGGATCCTTGTTCCAAGTTTTCCTTGGAGCGGGATCGATCATTTGAGGTGGACTGCGTTCGATTCCTGAACGATCACCATGGTGATGAATTGTTCGGAAGTTGAACCGAAAATTCAAACCATGTGTGGCACATGATAAAAATAAAAAGATAAAAATAAAAGAGTCTGTTCAGGTATTCTACAAGAGATTTACTATTAGAATACAAACATGAAGCAGTAGACAAACTTGTGTGTGCTTTTCTTACACGTTTAATGTTTTATTAAGATAATTGTGATTAGATTAGAGATGTTTATTTAGTGTATTTCAGCCTGCAACCTCCGGTTTTGTTTAGTTAGTTTTTCTTATGACTTGCGGAGCAAAAACTGTTGCGCTAATTGCCTCACAAACCACAAATGTGGATTATGACAAATACAAAAGGCTGAGGAATGTGAAAAACGAAAATCCGAAAGGGAACTTTGGCAAGGCTTCCTAACATTTGGATTGTTGACAAATTTTACTTTTCTTCATGTTCACTCTCAAAACCATGGATATGATAAAATGTATACTTGCTGCTTGAAATGTTACTTGTCTTGTCTGCGTGACAAAGAAAATAACACTTCTTTTCATTGAATACTATATGTGACCCTTTATACATCACATTGTTCTGTATGGTTCAATGACACATTTGTAAGGCTCAGGGAAATTTCTGGTAAATGCCCATAGTAAAAAAAAAAAAATTAAAGCAGTTTTAAACTCAAATACACTCACATACAGACACAATGTCAGCAGTTCAGATCCTGGAAAATTGCTACACAAAAAACCCCACAGCATACTCCCCTACTCTCCCTGCAGTTCTTATGCTGGCATCTTAGCTCCTGGAGACCTGCAGCTGCTTCCACCCTCACTGCCCCCCTCCTCCCCCCTTCACTCCACCTCCTCCTGTCTCTTCTCTGTCGGAGCTGCAGAGCTCTGTGGGGGGGG
>CM070035.1:94468290-94478355 GCA_036250615.1 Ptychadena robeensis | reverse complement strand
AGCTATGACAAGTGCCCGGGCACAACGTCACAGCATGGGAGGTGCTACCTCAGAAAAACTTGTCTTTCCTGTTTTAAGATTTTTCGTTTTGGACAGTGATTGCCCTATCTATTGGCAGCCTGATGCCGATAGTGCAAAGTGACCTACAACGTGGTAGGTCCGCTTTAAGCAAACCATACATGGGTAGATTTTTCCATTCAATCAAAATAGGAATAATAGAATCGATCAATAGGAATTTGGTTTGATGGACAAAAAGTGATACCCTTTAAGCATTATATTTCCAAGTTGGAAAATTTCTGTAGATTGTACTGACTAGTTTTGTTTCCATCCATCCAATCCAATTGTGGAGCAATTTGCACAGTACTTCACCTTCATAACTGGAAATTAATCGGTTCTGCATTGATTAGACTGTGTGATCGATTATAGATTTACAGTTGATAATTTGCATCAGGGCCCCCTCCTCCGATCATCAGCTTCGCCACTAGCACAACCACCCCCCCCCCCCATGGTCAAACTTGCATTGGGCCCCCACAGACTAGAAACGGCCCTAATTTGTTTAATTTAATATAATTGAAAAGCCATTGAGCAAAAGTTGATGTGTCTATATTTAAGCTAGCCACACATGGCTCAATTTTAGCGTTCAATCGCCGTTTTTGGATGAAAAATATGATCAATTGAAAGAAAATAGTTTTTCTGCCCACATAGTACAATCGACTATTATTATTTTGTCAAATCGTCGATTGAATCGTGATTGGACAGGTTGGAAATTTTGGTCGATTGTTGTGATTTTTGTTTACTTCGATTAATTTTTCAGTCGAAATTTAACAGTAATGGTTTTCCCCATGTGGTGAACATCAATTTAATTTAAATCGATTTTCGATTTTTTCATCGAACTACAAAATCTAATCTAACGCCGATTGAACTCTAAAATTGAACCATGTGTGGCTAGATTTAGCATTTAATGATCATGTCAGGGAACACAGAATAGAACAGACACCTAGGTTGATCAGGAACAATGGAGAGTATGAGCAGGAGGCACCCCATTGTCTTTCTCCTCATAGTAGTCATTAAATTCATTAAGTTATAAAAAAACAAACAAAAAAAAACTGATAGGTAAAAAGTTGGTAGGTTCAACGGGTTATGCTGGCCATACACATGCCGATAAACGGACGGATTTTAATCTGACCGACTGGCGTGCGCGCTCTCGCCGTCGGTCAGGTTAAAATCCGGCCATTTATCGGCATGTGCCCACATGGGGCGACAGACCCCTGTCGCCCCACTTCTCGGCCGGCCAGAGATCTGACATGTCGGAAAATCTCTGGCCGATGGGAGCCGATGCCATAAGCAGCAATGAAGACGGCGTCTCCATCGCTGCTTATGGCCGGCACACAAAGGGTGCCTGGCCGATTGTGGGGCCCCAGAATGCAATGGGAAGCTAACGTGATGACGTCATCACGTTAGCCTCCCGGAGCGATATCGGAGGGCGATATCGCTCCAGCTCGGCATGTGTATGGCCGGCATTACCTGAAAGGACAAATGTCCTCGTTTAAATATGTTTACATAGCCTTGTGTATTATTTAAATTGAATAAGGGCTAATTAACATGGGTGTTTTTTAAACGCCTGGTAAATGGGTGAAAACCACCACCGACTGGTGGAAGCAACATTAGGTGTCCACCGGTCGTTTTTTGAGCTTTAGCCTGATAGCCCTGTAATGGGGTCTGCACAATTTTGCAGGCGCTCGTCACAGGTCGTTTCCCAGGCTGCTACGGACTAAAAAATGACTAAATTTAGCCTGACATTTACACTACACTATAAAGGCCTGAAAGCAAATTTGCAAAGTTAACATTGGAGTCAACAAGGATGTTTTAAAATGCAAAAAATGTATGGTCGTTAATCGGGCAATGTGTGTTTTCTGCTACCGTTTTTCGCACATTTGAAGGGTTGTAAAACTACCCAAATGACTCCAATTTCTTTGTAGGCTTTAACAACAACAAAAAAAAAAGCTTACAATCCCAATGAAGGGTCAAATTTACCTCAAAGAGGGGTCTTCTTCCCTGCAGCACTGTTCCTCCCAGATTCAACAACCAATGCTGGTAGGCAGTCTTCATTGACTGTTTGTGAACATAACTGCCCACACTGTTTTTTTTTTCTTTTCTTTCAAGCATCAAACATTTAGAACAGAAGTCAATTCTTTAAAGTGTCATTAACAGTTTCTGCCACAATCCCCCCAAAATAATACACTTGCCTGCTGTTTCCTGGTATAGAGATTCCATCCTCATCTACCAGGCATCCGCAGTGTTAACTCGTCGTGCAATATTGTGAATGGCCACTGGGGGCGTTTATAATGGTTTTCTATGGGAAAATTCATCTGTACATTTCAGTGGAAAGCCAAGGTTAGGTACTTTCCTGGCTGTCATTGCTCTGACATTTCAAGTCTTTTCCGGTCTGCCGCAGAGCATGTTATCAGCGCCAGGGATAGAGGGACCTTAAATTAGTCATTGCAGGTAGGTTTTTCTTTATGCATTGCTTCCTATTATCGGCACATCTGGTGCAATTCTTTCAAACGTGAACTTTTGGTGGTAGGTCCACTTTAAGGTGTACAGTGTTATGACTCAGAAACAATATTAATACAAAATAATGTGTGCAGAGGAATCATTTTATGAAAACAGCTGTAGAGGAAAGAACTGGGGTGACCACTGAGAAAAACATTGGGCGTTTGCAACAGAATCCAATGAACAAATATATAGATGTAGTAATCTGTGTACACAATAGTCTAAGCAAACGCTAGAACCCGATATCCTATTCTGGCAGCTGGCCACAATACAATATTCTAAATATACACCCCATAAATAAAACACTGAAGCCATACTTAATCTTTGCATGCTCATGCTATTTGAGTAAATTTACTTTCTGCAGGAATAAACTCAACAAACTAAATAAATAAATAGACATATTGCACAGTTTTATTTTTTTTGGAAACTATACATATAAGTGTTTCTTATGATAGGAGCCTAAAGGTAGCTATACACAGGCCAATTCCCACCCAATTTGTCAACTGATCGACTTCATCCATTCAAAGTAATGTCCGGCACACAAAGGGTGCCCGCTGATCTGGCTGCAGTATGATGATGTCCCTGATCTATCCAGGGAGAATCGGCACTTGTATGGCTACCTTAACAAATATCTTCTTAAAGAAATTGCCTATTAACCAAGCTAACAAATCACACATGATATGCGCTTTTTGTAAATACATAAAGAAGGAATTTTAGCCATGGGCAGAAGATAAGCAGTGGTCCTGTGTGCCATGGAGATTTATCATCACATATCCTGTCGGGTCATCTGGAACCAAAAGTAAAAACATTACTTCTGCAAGAAATGGGTTCTTAAAACGACAAAAAAAAAAAAAAGGTCAATTTGATGCGCACCCTTTGTGTGTCAGCATATACTTTGGATGGTCCCCATCAAAAGTAATGTGATCAAACAAAGAAAAAGAAACATGTCCGTTCTTTGGAGCAAACAGGATCGGTTGCTGCAGGTGGGTGGCTTCGATACTTTTATGGGGGGCTTTACCCATAATGTCTACAATTTTTAGTAACCCTCCTGAATCCTGGGAGCAGGTATATTCAATATAAGATGACAATGATAAAATGGACATAACATGTCATTGGTGGATGATAATTGGCTGAACGTAAAACTGAAATTGTCGCTTTGGTAGTTTTAGTCACACGCCTGAAATAATGATGCAGCTAAAGCTCCCCATACACCTTTAGATCACTCCATACAATTTCCATTAGATCTACCAACAACTATGTAGTGCCGGGTCCTCCCTGATAGAATACATAGTGATTGGAAGGTTTAGAAAGGTCCGCATATTACATGGTTTTGGTAGAATTAAAGTTTATTGTACAGAAATTGTATGGTAAGATTGTAAAGCTGGGCATACACGAGTAGATTTCTAAATAGATTTGAGTACAATCGAGAGCTGCATTACTTCGGAGGGGGGCGGTGAGTCCCCCTCTGAAGTAGCGGAGGCAGAAAGCTGCAGCTGCACAGCCTACAGAGTCTGTGATCAGGTCCCGGCCATGGGAAGGGGGTGGGGCCCATTATGGCTCTGTTTGCTGTGTGAGGGGAGGGGGCCATGCAGGCTGCCTCCTTTGTGCATCTCTCAGCCCATGTTGTGAGAGATTTTCTCACAACAGCGGGTGTACCGGGTCCCTATCGAACGGCAATTGATGTGCACTTTTGATTCCTGTTTGATTGACCCACGATTAATTGCGGATCGATTACATGGGAATCTACCGGTGTATACCCAGCTTAAGGTGTATTGGGGACTTTACTGCAGTGCAGTCTAAAGCCCACTATACACTTTCAATCGCTCTGTACACTTTCCTTTAAATCTGTTGCATAGTTACCTCCCTGATAGAATACATATAGAAAGGTCCTCATATTATATGGTTGAGGTAGAACAAAAGTTGATCGTACAGATTGTAAGCTGTGTGGTGACCCTAAAAGTTGTGCGGCAATTAGCTGGACAACCAAGATGCACTTTTATTTTGGGTTGCAGATTCAGAAAGTATTAAAGGCCGAGGATCAGAACACTATCCAGTAATGTAGTATTATTAAGAAGCATGTTGGCACTATACCTACTCTCTCTATGAGAGGTAAGGTACCATATTCACCAGCTTATCTTGATATGAAATCACAAGCAGCTCAGGTAACACGTGACAATATAAACCTACTCCATATAGAAAACCAGATATCTCAATTGTGTTTTACTCTCATCATCCAAATTATTTAGGTAATAGAAAGGGACAAGTGCCTAGTAATAGCCATATTTACACATTCAAGAAACCCTTGTTTGCTTTACAAATATGATGATGTGCAGACACCTCTGGGTCCCCGAACTAACATGTTACCATCTACACTGGATGAAGCACTTATACTTTAAGACCACCTAGTACATCACAGTAAAAGTCACTTTGCATCAAAGGGGACTGATGTCACCAGCCACAGTGACACTATAACCAATCTTCACAATATATACACAGCTGTTGCAAGACTACTAAAGTGTAGGAAGTAGGCAAGTTCAACCCAATGTGTACTCAAGGGCTTCATTCACTTCTTTATAGTATTTACATTGAAAACTTTTCACACACTTTCACCATTGTGTTCTGTATTAAGTAACTGCTTGTATTTGCTTAATTGTTTTCAGTGCAGCTTGAAATCGAGAAATCTATCTAATTGCTAGTTGCAACACTAGCAGTTCCTAATGCAGGGACCATTCACTGTCTAAGCAAATATAATAACTGGAATATAAAAATGGGGTTCATAGTTAACAAGAAAAAAACAAAATCTAGTACAAAAACAAAGATAGTATTGCCTCCAAAGATGGCCTCTATGACCTTTATGGACAAGGGAAGACATGCAGCAGTTGTAGGGCTTACAAACACAGGTAGCGTTAACTTATGCCAAGGTCTGTTCACTATACAAAAACTCTGCTCACCATTCTCACTTTTGGGCCAGCATAGGAGAAACCCGCCCAATACAGTTTTATTTTGTTGTGGGTGTTGCTTTAAATAACCACTAAGAGTTCAACTGTCTCACAGAGTGGTGAAAGCTCAATGCATATATTCTAGGTAATTGTCCTTTTGTGGTTTCACCAGATAGATGGCCAAAAACCTAGATCACCCAATGTTTTTTTTTTTAATTACCCTTTCCTCTAAAAATGTACTATTCTGAATTTGGGAATCCGAAAACTATTCCTGTTTCACAGGTTATATAAATTAAAGAAAGTTTACATGTTAAACATTCACAGTGTTAATAAAAAATGTCACCTGAAAAATAAAATGCAACAGAAAAGTCACATTTGTAGCCACAGTCAGTCCCAAAGTGACTATATAAAAGTTAATATAACATCAAGTCTGAGTAAAAGAGATGTAAAGTGATTGAGGTCTTCTTAAATATCTTCTGTACACATTGCACATATCTTACAGAGTGACCTGGACCTCTGTTCATAACTCACTTATGAGGTTTCCTATAAGTCTTGAGCAACGTAAAGAAATTGTAGAAAAGTCATGTAAACAACGCAGGTGTCCAGCAGCTGGGCAGTAACATTCATAGTTGAGGTTATTCAAGTCTGTTGTCCTCTGTAGAGAGTCATAAGAGAGCCGTTATTGCTGTATGGTTTATGGGCCTCAGGCAGTCTCTCGGAGAGGAGTAACCATCTGCCGCTAATGTGCAGTACTGCGGCCTCTGGTAATCGCCAGAGTCTGCCGGAGTCCAGGCATTATAAGCTTTCGGCCTGTCGTAGTCACACTCCTCTTTTTGTATGGTTTGGGGTGTTTGGTAGTCCCCTCCACTATCTTCTGCACTGGATGAGATGGAAAAGCTAACCCCAGAGAAAGAGTGATTGCGGTCCAGAGACACGACAGGGACATTGTAGCCACATTCTGGTGAGAAGGCATGTTCCCTCATGATATGGCGCTCTATAATTGGAGTTGCATACTCTGGTTCCTGGAATGTCAGCGGCAATGCATATTCATTGGTCCTAAGAGGGCAATCGTAGTGGTTCTCTCTTTCTTGGCTGCTGTTGGCATCTGTGTCCATAGGCTTGAATGTAGATCCTTTTCTTGTCACTGTTCCAGTTCCAATCATGAGGGACTGCTCAAAATCTAATGAAAGGAAGGAGATATAGAAAATTAGAAATGAAAGCCTAAAACTGGTGTAACTATATTTAAAAAAATTATGTTAAGAAATTAACTCCAAGCAGTCCATCCACAGGTGGATTTTAAACTCAATTTGAGCACAATCAATCTCCAAGCGGTGATAGATTTCTCTTGAATCGATTGCCTCCAGCCTTTCTTCAAATGGATCCTGCACGAAGAAAGATCGATCGAACAGGGAACCAACATGTTGGCAAATCCATTGCCAACTATTTCCATTACCCTCGGTCCCCACCCAAAGTATCAAACAGGATTGATTGCACAGTGACAGAAGTGCTGCGCATTGAGTCTCTGTTCAGTTGACAAAGATTGAGCACAGTGTGGTGACGTCTGGGGGTTCATCGATTTAACAGGTATCGATCGAATCGTGTATGGTTGGGTGAGAAAAAGGGGAAATGATGTGTGTTTTACTAATTTAAAGTAGTGCATTGGGAGTGTGGTCATTGACACCCTCATGTTTTGTTCATTGCCCATTACAGATTTTTCACACCCCCAGTATTCTTTCTCTCTGCCTGCCCACATCAAGAGAGAGCACTTCTAATGTGATCTGAAGGGAGTAGTAATATTTTAATCATGCCAATATTTTGGTCCAATTTTGGTAATAGATTAAATAGTAAGTTTCTACACTAATTAGTGGCCTTTGTGTACTTTAACTGTTCCCTATATAGCATTTGGATATACAGGGATCTAGCTGAGCCACAAGTGAAGCTCTATATGACTGAATATAGATGTCTAAAAAATCAAACAGTAAAACATTATCTTCACAATGCACTAACTACAAACACAATGTAAAGACAACTTGTAAATTAAATAATGATGCAGATTATTAGAAATAATATCTTTAAAAAATTATGTAAAAGGATGTTTATGTGCTGTCATCGTCCTTCTGTCCTTCATACATATTACCACTAGGTGGCACTATATCAAAAGAAATGCACTTCCTTCATCTACAAGGGATACTGCAAGGATGGAAGTATAGGAACTGGCAGGAATAAGGAAAAAAATGGTCTGCCACCTGTACAAGTGTAACAGATACCAAGACAATAGAAGAATATACATAACTCCATTGCAGATATTATAAAAAATGAATGCAGAGTCTTCTAAAAGCAACCAGAAAACTAATATTTCTATAAAACCTACTCAACAATCGCAACACACACACACATATACTTGAACGTATGCATCCGGAAGCAAGATATGCTCAACCAGTACTAGAGATAACCCATGCATGAGAGAGGGAGACTCAGTCCAAGCAAGTGTGTAATTTCAGATGCATCTCAACCACTAAATAACTCCCTAATGGGTTCCCCAACACAAATGAGCAAGATAGAAAAACACAAAGGACACATGAAAAAGCAAGAAATAAACAATTAAGCATTACCCTAACCCTAATCATTTACCAGCTCATATATATATATATATATATATGTTACTCTGGTACTCATACGGGGGCCAAAACCTATATCTGCGTATCTGTATTATTGTTACACAGCTCATATGCGTACTAACAACTTGGAGGCACTGCATGTCTGGGTGGCCGCAGCTAAATGTTACATGTATACAATTTATGTCACTTGGATAACCTCAGGGAAATATGTATAACTATGAAAGGTTGCAGTTAGGGGGGTGACATTGAGAATGTAAAATAATAACCAAAAAACAGATTGGATTGGAGATCTGGGGGATAAAAGTCAGAGTAGGCATATGTAAGGGTAAAATCTGACAAGAGAAAAACACTGTGTGACAGCTGGAATAGGACTATGAAATGTTGAAATTTGGACTGCAGGTAGTCTCAGGGGTTAGTTAATAAGCCAGATATGACAAATGTCAGGTTGTCACTACTGAGGTATGAGATCTGGGGGATCTGTGACAGTTACATGTGACGCAAAGCCAGCTGGTGACCTGTGGATGCAGGCAGCTATTTGGAGGATTAATCAGGAACAAGGAGGTCCATCTGCAGCAGAACCTACCATGCAGGAAGCTGACGCACAGGTGACAGTGAGAAAGACCACCCTACATATGGGGTGAGTACCAAACACCATCTCCTGGTACTCATCTGAGGAGCTCACTAATAAAGTTATGTGCACCTCTGTGTATGTATGTATATATATATATATAAATTTGAAAAGTTGAGACCAATATTGTCTGGTCTGGTTATTAGGTAAAACATAAGCCCAGCAATTACGTTTTTACCCAACCCAAAGCTTTCCAAAACCGAGGAACAGAACTTGGTAAGACCCCAGGAAAGCGTATGACCTGTCCTTAAAGCCAGCCATAGACGCATAGATCTGACGGGCGTTTGACCGTGCATGATGGCGCCACTGTCCACCGATCTGACAGGGAAACTATGCGCACTGCTGGTGCACATTGATTCCTGTACAATACTTTGGAGGAGGACTCTGGTAATCGAAAAAAAACAGACATGTCAATGTTGGTCGCTCCAGACGGGCAGCTTCGATCGATCGGCCACAAAATCGGCCATGGGTCTATGCGTTATGGGGGGGGGGGGGGGTTAAATGTATGCTTCTTCATTGCTGTAAGTTGCTAAGATAGTATTTTAGCTACTTACTAAAAAACACCAGCAATATAGAATGTAACCCATTCAGGAACACGGTTGATCATGGGTTTCATTTAATCTTTATACCAAGACATTTAAATGGTTAGATCAGTGATCAGCAACCTTTACCTTTAAAATAGTCTGGAGCTGCAAAATATAGCGCATTCACATTTGTGTGCGAAGTGTACACTGTGCAATGCATGCGTTAGTGGTAATGCGTGGAGTGCCCTTTAAAAACAGTGTATAGAGTCCAAAGACAGGTTATAAAAGGTGTCCCTCCTCTCAATTTTTCTCTCTCTCCCCTGAGGCTGTCATAAGAGAAGCTATGTGGCTCCAGAGCCGCAGGTTGTAGGCCCCTAGGTTAAACAGACAAGTATATAAAGATAGCCCTGTGGATGATCAGTAACTGTGCCTCTTGTCTACAGTTCCATGTAGTTTTTGTGCAGTATAATTGGAAGCATAATGGGTCACACTGCACACACTTTGTACGTAGAAGGGTGTGTACTTCATTCCCAGGCACTTTTTGTATAGTTAACCTATGTAACAGAATAGGAGGCTAAACCAACCAGTACTATGCAGGAAGTATCTGATTTTTGCTTCTTACCTTCCGTGTCACACTTGACAAAGTCAAACTTCTGCATCCCATCTTTCTCGCTGGAGTAGCTGATAGTAAACTCTGTGGACTGTTGTCTCATGAAAGGTTGTTCTAGTTGTTTCCAGCAGCCTGCACAAAGGACTTTCATTACACACTTGTACATTGTACAATTAATTGTAATTAAAAGCAC
>CM070035.1:94451479-94468272 GCA_036250615.1 Ptychadena robeensis | reverse complement strand
CCCCCCCCCCCCCCCCAGTAAATGAACACAGTCAACCGAGACTTACCTCCTTTTTGTTCCTCATTTTTATAAGTGTCTGTTTTCAATCTGTTTCTGTAAGAGAAGGAAAGTTTAATATTTAAGAATACTGCCGGTAGAAGCATTTAAAATGATTAAAGCCGGCCATACACCTTTAGATTTCTCTGTCACATTTCCTTTAGATCTTTTGTTCTACCAAAACCATGTAATATGAGTGACTTTCTAAGCCATCAAATCTAAAGCTAGGAACACACAGCTCGATTTAAGAGTACAATCGATGTAAATCAATGAAAATTTACATCGATTGTACCAAAATCGTAGCGCGGACACATGGTACAATCGACGATTTTAGTTTGATGAAGAGCTTTACATCGATTGAAAAGGGATATCGGACAAGAAAATTATCGTCGAATTGTACCATGATCGTACTACTTTTTCATTTTCATCCTACAATTGTATTAGATGAAGTGATAGTTTTATAGATTTTAGTCAATAATCTATGTTTTCTACATCGATATTGTACTACTATTGTATGACACTATAGCGCACACGGTACAACCGATAAAATACCAAAATCAAGGTTCTTTATCTAATCTTACATTGATTGTATGCTTAAATCAAACCGTGTGTTCCTAGCTTAACTGTGTTCAATTGCAGAGGACCCGGCACTAGGTAGTTGTTAGTAGATCTAAAGGATATCTGACAGAGATCTAAAGGTTTATGACCAGCTTTAAGGATTTGATGGTATTAACAAGTTAGTATCTTCTGGCAGAGAGAGGTGAGGATTGCTATTTCTGCAGTAGGATGGTTACAGAACATGAGGTTAGATTAGTGTTAGGGCACAAAGCTTAGAGTTAAAGTACATTGTAAAGAAATGCAGGCTTAAGCTGGGAATAGACGGTATGATATACCGTCTATTCCTTGTCCGATCCTATGCAGTAGCAGGCAGCGTGATGACGTCATCACGCCCACCCGCTAGTGCCGAGAATCGGACGGCACTCTGCAGCTCATTAGTTTGGCTGGGGGCAGCCGGCTCATTTCAGCCCAATCTTAATCAGTTGCAGCCTCCAATTCCTGCATGACCCGATCCTTAAGGGATGCGGGAGCACACACGGCATCTGATCGGGGATCGGATCGTGCAGGAATTGGAACGTGTATGCCCAGCTTTATATGTAAAGGTTTAAACTGAACTTTCAGATGTTTACTTTAGCAGTTGTGCTAGAAGGGCAAGGACCGCGTGGCATGATCAGGTGAAATGTTAAGGTGTTAAATCTTGCTTTATTATTAGGAACTTTGTGGGTGGGTTGCAAGATATATATATCTGACATTGGCAAAAAAAAAGTACCATTTCTTTCATCTATTGAAGGACCAGGCAAAAGGGTGTCTATATCCTAACCCTTTTGTTAGGATATATACATGCATGGATATTACAGTGTAAAGGCCCCCATACACGGGTCGGATTACGGCCGGATTCCGGGCCGATCGATTCCGGGCGCGTGCACGCGAAACGATCGTGCCGGAATCGCGTGCAGCCCACTTTGTCTGATCGATCACATCCGATTGATCAGGGGCTCAGAATCGGATCTGACAGAGAACCAACATGTTGGTCTTTTTGATCCGATTCTGCACACATCAGGGGGAGTTGCCATTTGTGAGGTGGAATCGGAGATGGAATCGGACACGGAATCGTCCCAGAATCCGTTGGACAAGGTGGTATTCCACGATCGGATACTCTTAATTGGCCGATCGATCACACCTGCGATTCCCGGCAGAATCGCCGGAATTGATCGGATAGGTGATCGAGCGGCCATGGAATCCGAACGTGTATGGCTAGCTTAATATCTTGGTTAACTTGGCTTCCAGGAATACTACCAATTTGAGTAAAATAAGTTCTAGTTATAATTAACTGCTCAAAATGCTATGGATTGGAGCATTGTCTGGTATAATAGCTCTTTATTCCCCCGGATTCCTCTTTAAAAAAAATCACTAGCTCTGACATCATTTTTATTCCATCGATATATGGACTACAATAAGGGCTTATTTACACAGGCGGTTTTTAACCTCCCCATAAACGAGCAATAATCCCAACAGACCAGTGGACACAACATAAGGTGCCTGCCGGTTGATTTTGGATATAACATTCATGGGTTCCTTATCAGGACGACCCGCGAGCGCCTGCACAATTGTGCAGGTGCTTGCAGACAGTGGTTTCTGGGAAACGACCATGTGAGTTTAGCCTAAAGATATTTTCAATGAGAGAGCCTAGGCATTAAACAGACATAGTATTACACGGAAACATCCCCTTGAGTCATACAGTTTCACATGTAGTGGTATAGATTTCAGTCATCCCAACCAACATCTTATCAGAGTAGGAGAACCTACCTTCGGGTTATGCATATACAGATCCCAGTTATAATTATACAAAGAACCAACACCACTGGGACGAGGACAACAATGAGTTTCCAACCTAAATGAAAAAGAAGAAAATATTTATTTCCTTAGAAAATCTATGTTTTTTTATAAATAGATCATGTTTCATATGAGACCCTCCTCCATACCAAAGTCATTATCTTCTGAGGGTACTGGCTCAGTGATGTTCTTTTCTTCTTTTCCTGGAGTTTTTGCCCTCTTCTCATTTGTCTTCTTCCACATGGGATGGGTTGATGAGTTGTGAGCTGTGGAGAAAGAACATTGATGAGCATGGGTTGACCTTACCAAGCTCAGATAAATTTACCAAAAAACATTTTAGGGCCATCAACATAGCAACCATAATAATGCCACAAAGAAGAGATCTGTCCAATGGTATCATTCACTTGCATTAAATGTTAATGATTCAAAAAACGTCAAGCTGAACCCCCAAAAATTGCCCCCACATATTTTAATTTCAACAAATCTTGCCCTCTTTGCAAAAAGCTTGGACATCCCTGCCTTGAAGCCATCCTACCAGAAAATGTCAGTATATTAGCAATGTGTTTTGTACATACTCTGTGTAAGGGAGCATCCCATAAGTTCCACTTTCATTGCAATCCTTTGGTTCCAGGTGCGAGGTATTATACGGATCGCTCGTGCCACAATAGGAGGAATAAGGTTGTTACGAGTCTGATCTTGGTAGTCTGAGTTTCCCTCCAATACCTAAATAATTAAAACAAAGAACAACAATACATAAACATTGCTGCAAGATGTGTAACTCATTTTATATCCATCATTACAACACTTGCCCGATGTCCCCAGACCAATAAAAATTTTCTACTTGTCCAATCACTTTTCGATTGAAAATTTCACCAATTTCGGTCATACCATGTGGACCTGCACAGATTTCATGCCGATCAACTACCAACATTGGTCGGGTTTTATCGATCGTAAATATTATCAGTACGTGTATGGCAGGTTTAAGGCTGTATATCACATTTCTGTTCAAGTATTAATTAAAGCTATCCATATTACAAAACCGCACCATGTGCCATATTACTCATCTGGTTGTGTAGTACATAAGCAACATAGTGAGAAGAAAGTAACTAGAGAAACGAAAGAAATCACCTTTTCTTCATTGCTTATTGCTCCTTTGTAAGTCCTCCACTTCACACCATCCCTTGTAAAGCTGATTACATAAGATTTCACATAAAAGTTAAAGTTTGGAATTGTGGATCCTGTAGTAACGATACCTAAAAACAAATCGAACATATGTTTTAAGGGTGTAAATACTAGAGGTAAAAAGGTCCCTATTTCAAGTATGGCTATTTATAAAAAGTATATAATGCACTTAATGAATCTATGGGCATCCCGTGTACAGCCCAGTAATGGAATCATTCATGCTTCTATTCAGAATTCATTCTTCCTTTCAGTAGTTTTATCTGGAATGCTTTGTTATAGTAGACAATTTAACAGACTTACCAGTTATTTTTCTTCTGTCACCTAGATCAATTTCTAGCCATTCTCGGTCAGTCTGGTGATTGGAAGCCCAGGACACCCCCTGTATATTGAGTTGGGCCTTCCCAGAGGACCAATACATCGTCTCTCCATTTTCACTTTTCCATTCCCAGGATGAGGTAGCAGAAAATTTCTCTTCTTCATGCCCTGAAGTCAGCGAAGAGCTGCAATCTAAAAAACAGCAAACGGTAAACGATATATCAAAAGTAACATCAGACAGAAAATACTCGCTTATTTTAATTCAAATTAGTAGGTACAAATTGAAATGTATCCCCCTTAGGGCTTGTTTCCACGGTTTTTAGCGGCAGCCATTCACCTCTATGGCCGCGGTCAGTGCTGGGCGGCCGCGGAATAGCGCGGACCGCCGCCTAAAAACTCGGTCGACCGAGTTTTCAGGTGGCGGCCGCCCCCTGACTGCGGCCGGGGACTAGCCCATTGAACAGAATAGGCACAGATGTATCCGCGCCGTGCACAACCGCGGGCTTCCGCTTAAGTGGAAACAAGCCCTTAACAAGACAATCTATGGACATGTCAATACATGCCCATTTCTTTAGTGAATAATAAAACACAGATCGGTGTTTTTTGGGCTGCGGACAGCCCGTGTGAATGCTGTCTGCCCCTGTGTTCAGGAACACCCCATGTAATCCCATCAGGCAGATGCCAGAAAAGGGAATGGAGGACACTGGGGGACCTCCCTGCTGCATCGCTTTTCCAGACGCCCATGTGATTGGTCCCCAATTCTACCTTCATATTTTGTTTGTAGTTTTCATAGTTACATTATTATAATACAATGCAAATAAGTATTAGTTATTCATGCCAAGAATACTGTGATCTAGCACTTCCATTCTTCAGAATTTATTTAATAAATAATACATCAGGGTAAGTTAGGAGGAAGGTGCTGATAATGTGCGGGGTAGGACAGTAAAGCCCTTTACCTCCTAAATCAGCTGACAACTAAATCGGATATCGGAACTGACGTCAATGGCATCATTTCCTGCATTTGGAACACGGCACAACAGCCGCAGTCCAAATACCGGAAGTGGCATCACCTAAGCCACAAGGAAACAAAATGTGGGCTACAGCCGTGAAGGAGAATCTATTAAGGGACTGGACGGTTTTAGGATTACAGTTTCCATAAAGATCTCCACAACCAATTACCTTTTTTTTTATACCAAACAATTCACAAGTTAAAATATTTTTCAATATTTTCTGCGTTCCAGGGGAAAACGATTTAAGGTCAGTTCTATTAAAGAGGTCTGTCCACCAGCAAATATATGTTTATGGGCAATTAATGGATCTTTACGTCTCCGACAGCCCCTATACTGCATAGGAAACTAGGCACGTTAAACATTTATAATCTTTTACAGATAAGCTGTGACTAAAAGGAAAAAAGAAGTAGGAGAACAGGACTAATGATTACACATTTATGAACCGAATCTTTATGTCAGGTATTTCCTTAGTTTCCAAGAAAGTAGTATAGGGTGTATTTAATGAGATTGCCTAGCAATGTGCAGTCTTCACAGATACTACCTACAGAACCATATGAAAGGAGGGTGTGTACATTCTCTGACTCATTCAGCTATGTGTGTGTTCTAGATAGAGCAAATCATACTCTAAACAGCACTGTAAAGAGACAGGGAAAGTTTGAACTGAAGGTGGCCAGGTGGTTTGGGTTTGACCGACCCAAACATAGTAAAATCAAGTTTAAATGTGACAGAACCATGATGTTCAGGATGGAAAATAGAGAATTTGAATTTTTTTTAATCTATTGTATTCAGAAACAATGTACCACATAGACACGAGTATAAGTAGACTATAAGTCCCAGGTGCCCAACCTGCGGCCCTTTGAGCATTCTTCAGCTGCCCTCCAAACCTAACTTTTTGTTAGGAACTTACCTGTCCGCCAATCCCCCGCTGATGCATCTTTGCCCGGGATCTTCTTACAGTGGAAAGGGGAGGAGAGGAACAGAATAGGGGCACCTTTGAATCAAAGGTTATGTGCCCCATAGATATCCTCAAAGCTTTGATGATATCTTTGAGGCACATAACCTTTGACGAATTATATGACACAAAATGTGCATTACCATACTACAGTGTTCCCTAATGTTTGAAGTATAATTTAAAACTAGTTGTGTTATTTAAAAATTAAAAACAATGTCTTCTAGCTCTGCCTGCTGTAATTTTTCATTATAAAATGCTTACACAAGTCAGCATAGATTGAAAATGTTATGTGCGGCCCTTCAGTGATGCTGAGGGCTGCACTTGTGGCCCTACATAGCAACTTAGTCGCCCACCACTGTTATAAGTTGATATAACTCAATTTTGAAAAAAAAACTGAAAAGTTTGACTATAGGCCTAGGGCGAAAAAATCAGCAGATAAGACATCAACACACAAAGCAAATGTGCTTTTGTTTTGGGATATTATTATAAGACATGGTTGTGAATTTTGACTCGCTGAATTTGTGAGTTAATTGCAAATTTAGTTTTATATTAAATAGAAGTTTGGTTTTCTAAGTCTACTCAACTTTGAAATGAATTTATGCAAAAACATGTCCCAGAGCTACTTATTTTTTTATCCTCCCTAGTGGTTTGCCCATATCGCGTTGTACAGGCTATTGCAACAGAGTAAACTGTACTCTTTATTACACACCCTCCCTCCTCCCCTATACACATCGCCGGCATCACTGATGACGTGGCTACGGAGTGTACAGGCCAGTGTGCCTGACCCTAGCTTGTGCAGAGTTTGTTTTATTTATAAACTCTGCCCAAACTGGGTTTGAGCAGACCGCCAAGGATGTTCATAGTGTTTTTTTTTTCAAGTGTTCCTACAACCCTTCTGTATTATTATTAATATCAACTTTTATTTACAACATATTATGCAGTTCTGTATGATGCATTAGAGTTGAGATGCAACACAAAATAACACACACAGGTACAGGTTCTGAATGGAGGAGTTGGGAAGCCTGGCCAACCGGGTTTACAATCAAATCGCCTTTTACTCAAGAATATAAGATACATCACAATTACACTTGTTCTTCCTACCCATTAGAGATGGTTGAAAATTTTTAATGCAGAATGTTATAGTAAAAATTTCGAAATTCTGTAGGTCAATGTAAATTTTTTTTCAACAAAAGTCAAAATTCTCCCATGAAAATGATTACATATAAAAATGACTATAACCTGATGATCCCCACCCTATGGAAATAATGTAGGGGTCCCCAGGACCTCTTAACTATTGCTAACCCCCCCCCCCCCAAAAAAAAACTACTATTAAGTTGAAACACCAAATACGTTATTTAAATAAAACTAATAACATACTGGCAACGTCCAATGCTATACGAATGAAAGCAATTATTACCGGCCAACAGGTTAAACCAGGGCATGTTTATGCTTACCCAGCCAGGGCTGAACAGGTGCTTTTGCAGAGCCATGGCTGCGACCTGTAGTACATTAGCACTGGAGATTTAGAGGGGAATTAACCTTGAATTGACATTTTTGCAACTGTCCCAGGCCTGAGTGCAAAGCTCCCCCCCCCCACAACTTTTTTCTGACGGCGGCCCTGCATGTAGGTATGATTTTTTTTTTTTTTAACCCTGAAGGAATGGGTAAGAGGTCCAGGGTCCTGTGCTCATTCTAAATTTTTATAGGTACATTTTCGAAACTTTAGACTTAAGATGAAATTCTGCTGGGGTGTTGCCAAAATACAGTCTAATCAAATGACTACTGGTGGATGTCGATTTTTCACAAATTCGGCCATCTCTTCTATCCATTAAAAGTTAAAGCCGGTTGCCACGGACTAGCTCCTGTGCAAACCTGTGCATCACTATGCCTGTTCTATGTAGATGTATACAGGTACAGCTGCTTATTTAGGAAAATTCAATAATTACAGCTTAGGCAAGACATGCAATGGACATGGCATAGACACACCACAACTATGCCATGACTTGCTGAGAAGCACAGTGTGAAAAAAAAGTTGTGAAAAACAGACACCTGACAAATGAGCAATTATAATAATATAAATCAGCAGCAGACAATGCAGAGCCTTTTCACATGTTCCAAAAATCCCATTTATTTGGTCTTTCAGGGATCTTCCATCATGTTCACAGAAAGCAAGCTAATCATCTACAGAAGTAATTATTTCTTCTTGTGTCTCCCAGTAACAGTATGTATTTATAAGCTATTGGCAGGGGCCTAGCCTGCAGGCAGACTCAACATGTGGAATTTGTACAACCTTCGCTCACTGCCTCAACAAGCAAGATATTTACTGAACAGCTGCACATTCATTCTAACCCCAGGTGACTGCTAGCTGGAAAGGGTTCAGTATTCCTATAACCATTTTATTCCATGCTGCTGATACAGCCTCCTAACTAAGTTCACGATGGCTTTCTGAATTCATAAAAATTCTGATCATTTTCTGAACAAGACATGTTCAATAGATGCAGATTTAGAGTCACCTGGATCAAGAGACCCTGTCATGTGATCAGTTTTATTGACAACAATCTTCCCCAAAGATCAAATAATGGTTCAGTCTATTTAACCCACCAACTGGTGGCTGGACATCACATCATTGATGTCTAATGTGACCACAGATGTCAGTTAAAACTGGTAGTGTCAAACTTAATACAGCATGGAGGTTTATCCATGAAAGACTGTAGACAGCACATAAAAATATTGCCATACTGTGACTAAAAGACAGCTTGTTGGACACATTAGGTGTACTGCATTGTAAGACCTGGTTTACACCCATCTCCTTTTACATGCATTAGACATGTCATATGTCAAGCAAATTCAAAAAGAACACTTTATATCTAATAGGTCAATTTATATGAGAATCCATGTCAATGGACATAAAGTGGATAGGTCCCCATACACATTATAATCTGAATGTACAAGACATTTTTGTAAATCGAGGATCAAAACAATATGCATCCAATCATAGGGAACCCTACACTACATAATTGTTGCAATTGTTGCTCAAAAAAGATTTGATTTACTCAGTACGGATGAAAGATATGCTCTTTAGACATAGGCTTTTTAGACATATCTTACAGCATTGCACAAAACAAAGCCGTGATTAGCCAAACCAATTAAAAATACAACAGTTGTAGTATATCTTTTTGCTAACGTGTATATGTAACCAGTAGCATTTGAAAAGACTTAAGTTGGCCATACATGGTTCAATCACCATAAAAAAAATCGTTGACGTCAGACATTAAATCGTTTAAACTGTGATTGATCATGTTGATAAATATCAGTCAATGGTTCAAGTATCTGCCGGTTTTCGATATTTACCCAATGGTACTATAGTGCATGTGCACAGAGCTTAGAAAGGGGATCAGATGGTTTTGAATCTATCACAACCATTTGACCTTAAACACTTGTTTTTTAAATCAGTAGAACAGAAAAATCAAACCGTATATGCCGGGCTTAACACTAGATTATGCACTGGTTGACAATGCTACAGACCAAAGGTGGCTTATATTTACACCCCAAAGCACAAAGCATATACATTCCTGGGTAAGCAGGTAAAAATAAATGAACAAAGCCTTAAACAAATATAGAAATCAAAAGGATTAAGGATTATTAAATTACAATATATTAAACTGTTAGTCTTGGGTTTAGATACATTAACCAAACAATGATAGCATCTTTCTTACAGGCTCTTCAAATTTCGGTCAACAGAAACACTATTTATCAGCATTAGTTTTTGCTTTGCAATTAGTACAGAGCTCTGGCCTTGTTCAAACACATAGAAAACCACATGCAGGCGTTTACAAAGTATTATTCTTACCAAGGCTGTTAAACACAAACCGGCGGTCTGAAAGCGAGCCACTGCAACATAAAACAAAAGGGGAACAGCGATTAGTACAAACTAGACAAAGCATTCTTTCACAAGGCGGTTAATCTCATTATTTGGGAGCGTTACAAAGCATTGCTCCTATCAGTGTCTGCACTAGAGATGACAGATGATTCCTGAACATGACTCCGCTTTACTTCTGAAAGGCCTTTGCCCCATCTCTGTTTGCACAGGGTCCCCTCATTGTCACGGATCATGGTCATGTTTGCCCAGTATTTTGGAGCTGTATTTAAAGTGCCATCTCGTAGTGATTTAACAGTGGCTCTCATAACAGCAACATGTCAGACGGTGACATGCCAGTATAACTGTCCTATGGTGGCAGCAGCCTTCATCTGTAAAATACAGACCACGATCATTCTACCGCTGTAATGAGCAAGCATATGAGAGCATCAAGATTCATTATGGCACATGAACCAGTTGGATCCAATATGTGAGGGCTGGGGCAGGATCATTTTGTGGGTGTACTTTTTAAGGCCAAGTACTATAAATTGTTCCCTCCCTGAGGAAGCCCTAGGGGCGAAACATGTCCGAGGGGAACCAAGACCAATCCCATTCATGGTTTTTATAAACTTATACACTGGCCTATATATTTTAGCTTGTTGTACAAGGGTCAACCCTATGTGTGTTGTGGCTCTGACCCTTCATTGTAACTACTGATGTATTGTTGTGTTCTAATAAAATTTAAACTTTTTATCTTATGATGATTGTGATATTAGTGCCTCAAAAACCCACTCATTTCTAGACCTGCCCACCAGCTGAGGGAGTCATTGTTCTCACCTCTCCTGAATGGGACAGCCTCCTATCTTTTATCCAATTAGGGTGTAGCACACGTTAAATGTGGTCTCCCCCCCCCCCCCTTCTCTTCTATTCTCGACTTAAATATCTAGTTTCATTAGAAAACAGACCCTTCATTACTTCTATATAGTGAAAATAATATTGACTTATTTCACTGGTCGAGGTATCTTAAAATTGAGGTTAATTTAAGTTGGCCATACACTGAGCAACTCCTGTGCGATTGATGATCACAATGTGATGGCGCAACTAATTGTCGAACTATCGTTCGACGAATAGAGACGCACCACCATCAATCCTTTGGTCCCCATCCAAATAAATAGAACATTGGAACAGCACATTACCAACATGTCATATCCCTGTTCAATCGATATTTTCTTGAATTGATCGCTCCAGATAGGAAGTGTTCGTTATCCGATTAACACGGCGATCACTTGGGAATCGAACTCTAAGGCTGGCCATAAACAGGTCGATACCTGTGCAATCGATGAACCCTCAAGCGCAGCGTAATGAAGTTACCACACTGAGCTCCAGCTTCCTCGAAAAAGCTTCCTTAAAAAGAGAATCGGGCGCAACACTTTAGCGCAATTGATCCCATTTGATACTTTGGAAGTCTAAAAGGGTTTAACACGTTGGTTCCCTGTTCGATCAAGGTTTCTCAATCAATCGATCTTGCTCAAAGAAAGGGTGGCTGGAATGGATTCAGCTTAACTCGACAACATTAAGACTTGGCTATCTGTGTCTATGGTCAATTTTGCTAAAGATATTTGTTTTGTAATTTATAAAAAACCTTTATTTAAAGAAAAAAAAAAAAAAAGAAGATGTTTCATTTTTAAGTATAATGTATAAGCAACTTATTATAATAAATGTGAAAGCCTTACTTGTCATAAAACTCTATCAATTTTCTTCATGTGACGTAGTATGTAATAAAGGCAATAATATACTCTCTCTTTTCAGGATAATCTACAATTCGCTATAAAGTGGACCTTGATTAGCAATGCCAAATTTCAATGGATAAATACACCACAATGCAGTAGTATATTGATCTCGGCTACTTAGCTGATATCACCTTTGCCTAGGTGCAAAGGTAGAAGTGTGGATGGGGCAAATTATATATTCCCCTTACAGGAGTTTTTTTGCATTTAAGGGGTGTTTCTTTGGTTAACAAAATAAGTAGAACTACTGTTCTGTGGAACAAAAAACTTGTAAAATGATGAAACAAACATAAAAAATAGGTTATCCAATAAAAATACACAGAAGAAATATCCAGAAAAGGGATAGTGCTAGAACAAAGACTTGCAGTCTGTTCAGACTCACAGCCATTTGAATTAGATTTGGAAGGCCCCTTTACCATTTAACCCCAAACAATACCTGTTATGTGTCTGTGAAAGAAGACACCATTGTGAGCCCACACAGTAGAAAAGGACTGCAAATTACTTCCAAGCCTGCAAAATGATTGGACTGGAACGGCAAGGTCAGGTCTAAGCAAGAAAGCCATTCAGAACATAATCGCACTACAACTACAACTCCTACTTCCAGGCTGGCTACACATTAACATGTCAAGGAGATCATTAGTGCACATGTCACTAAATGTGAAAGTTTAACCCAGTAAAAGACAATAAATGTGCTCTGCACATTAAACTGTGAATGCAGAGAAATGAACTGGGTTTATTAGCCACAGGCTCTTGTAATGCCTAACAAACTGCTCGCCTACGTTCATGGGAAACAGAAACTGTCATGTTGTGTCAATGCATTTATTACATACTGACACTGCATAGTTATCATAGCATAGTATTATTTGATGTTTCATCCAAAGTGACACCCGCTTTAACATTTCTTGGAATTATCTTTAAGTAAAAGTGAAACAAGTTGTCAAAGAGGACTACACAATTATTCCCAAAAACGCAACACTAGTAAGGTTCTGACATTAAATATAACACTCCCAGATAGGCCAACACCCATACATCTTACAATCTTATGATACAATTTCTGTAAAATCCACTTTTGTTCTACCAAAACCATGTAATATGAGGAGCTTTCTAAACCTTCCAACCACTATGTATTCTATCACGGAGGACACTATACTATATAGTTGTTGGTAGATTTGAAGGAAAATTTATGGAGTGATCTAAAGGTGTATGGGGGGCTTTATTATGCGTTAATCTGCTTGCCTGAAGGTCTACTTTAAGACACCAATGAGATAACCCTAATGTTGTATAGTCAGGCAACTAAAGTAAGTATGTTTTATTCGAAAGTACCCTTAAGCCCGCCATATACCTTTAGATCATCCCATACAACTATGTAGTATAGTGACCTCCCTGATAGAATACAGGGAGTGCAGAATTTTTAATAATTTTATTATTGAACAACCATGTTCTCAATGAACCCAAAAAACTCATTAATCATCCCAAAGCTGGAAATTTTTGGAAGTAGTTTTAGTTTTAGCATTTTAGGGGGGATATCTGTGTGTTTGCCACGGACTATTAATGTGCATAAATTATTAGGAACTTAACAAAAACAAAGTTATAACCCAGGTTCAAGTGTTTATTTTTACCAGTGAAAAACCATGATAACATCTAATACATTCACCAAATATACATTCTTTGACATCAAAACAAATCAGTGAAATATAGAACCTTTCTTTGCAAGGACACTCAAAAGCCTGCCATCCATGGATTTGTCATGGTTTTGATCTGTCACCATTCAACATTGCGTGAGCAGCAACCAACAGCCTGACAGACACTGTTCAGAGAGTGTATGTTTTTCCACCTTGTAAATCACAAGTGATGATGGACCCACAGGTTCATCAATGGGGTTCAGACTAGGTGAAACAAGGATGCCATGTCATTCGTTTTCTTACTTTATACACTTGTGCAGACACGATGTGGAGTACTTTGGACGCGTTTGAGGAGCATTGTTCCTGCATGAAATCAGGTTTCTTGAAGGATGCAGAATTCTTTTTTTTTTCCCCTGACCACTGCTTGAAGAAGTGTCTTCCCGACACGGCAGTAGGACGGAGTTGAGCTTGAATCCATATCACCCAAAAAGGCCCCCCCACCCCCACAAGCTATCTTTGATGATACCAGCCCAACCAGTAATCCCCCCCACCTTGCTGGCGTCTGAGTAGGACGGAGTCTCTGCCCATTTAGCAATCAGGCCACGTGTCATCAATTATGGCCCAATCAAGACTCACTCTAAATTTCATCAGTCCATTAAAACCTTGAGAAAAATCCGTCTTGAGATATTTTCTTGGCCAAGTCTTGCGTTTCAGCTTGTGCGTTCTGGTTCGTGGTGGGCGTCTTCAGCTTCGTCTATGAGTATTTGCACACCTTGTGCTTTGGGCACTCAGTGATGTTGCAGGTCGGAAATATGGCCAAACTGGTGGCAAGGGCATCCTTGGCAGCTGCACGCTTGACTTTTCTCAGTTATGGGCAGTTATTTTGTGGCCCTCTGCAAGATATCCACTATTTTGACTGTTCTAAAGCCTGTCAAGTCCTTTCTTGACCATTTTGCCAAAGGAAAGGAAGTTGCCTAATAATTATGCAACACCTTATATAGGGTGTTGAATGTATTAGACACACACCCCTTTCATACAGAGGATGGCACATCACCTAATATGCTTAATTGGTAGTAGGCTTTCGAGCCTATACAGTTGGGGTAAGACAACATGGCGAGGATGATGTGGTCAAAATACTCATTTGCCTAATAATTCTGCACTCCCTGTATAAAGTAATTATTTAGAAAGGTCCGTATATTACATGGTTTTGGTAGAAGGAAAGTTAATTGTACAGAAATTGTATGGTAAGATTGTAAGCTGTATGGGGGCCTTTAGCCATCTAACCACCGAATTTCACCTATACAACTTTGGGATTTGCACCCGTACCTGACCCCATTAACCTACCTACAGTATATGAATTCTGGTCCTGGTTTTGATGGTCTGCATTTGTTGGTGCTCTCCGTTCTTTTGGGAGGACCCACGTTCCGCCGCCCTTACCCATCTCTCTATCAGTGGCATACAGCAATCATTTGCCCTATCCGGCTGGTTTCATCTCTACCCCCTGAGGAAGTCGCATATGCGACGAAACGCTCGTCGGGGTCACGCTAAACAGCTGGGGACACTTTCATGTGTGGTCTATGATTTACAACCGTGAAGTGTGAGAGTGCGACGCCGGACACATGCTTCTGTGTACCACAACTGCCTGTGATTGATGTATCCACAATTGATATTTGATGAATATCGCTTTTACATCCTTTTGTCTAATGTAATACATTTTTAATTTTATATATCTTACCTACTCGAACCCATATATTGGTTAAGCCTTTAAAGTCCCCCCACCCTTGTAATCTTTACAGGGGAGATTCTCGTATGTTTTCCTTTTTCAGTATAATTCTGGGATGCCGGCTTTAAACCTTGATATAGAGGAAATTTCTGTTTTTTGCCTTTAGAGTTATGTTTGGCTACCATTAAGCATATCCAAGAGGTAATTTTTTGGACTCAAAGGGTTATATTTCTGTGTCCCTGCTGGTAGACAATGTTACAAAGACAGAGAGGTGCAATTGCGTCAGATACAACAACAAACATTTCTTCAGTAGTCGAAGGCAAGAACATATTTCGTCTCATTAACCATTTTCTCCTAATTTCTGGTCCTGAATTTTTTACTTACGCCTTTGAAAGAATTCCATTCGCCAGAACCCCTGGGTACCGACTGGCACCTTTCTGATGGGACACATGAATTTGACCCCCAAGTTCATCAGCAATAATACCGGCATGAATTGCAGCTTTGCACAGCAAAGAAGTCTATAAGAAACATACAAAGATTTGTGATGGTCAGCCATTTATCTGTAAAATGATACATCGATGCATATTCATATATTCATACGTATATTATAAAATTTAAACATGTGCGTACAATTGAGTAAACACAAAACACTTAATTTTCATTTTTAATATCATCTATTCAAAGTGTACATTTTCATGAACCCAACATATATCACTGCCATCTTATTTAGGAGAGCTTAAATGAAATGTAATCCTTTATGTTAAGACTTATTGTTAACTTACTAATGTTAAGTAAAAAATTAAGGAACAAAAAGGAAAAAAAAACTGCAATTTTTTTTCTTAATCACAATTATCAGCCACTGGATGAACATATTTATATAAAGATTTAAATTTATGTTCTAAGCAGTGACACTCTTCCCATGTAAGTTGGACATCATTTACTTGTATAACTATGCTACAAAGTAGAATGGTTGTCGACCTAGTAAAGGAAGTGTTCGGTCTACACAAAAGGTGAGATGTTCTGTAGACCACAGAGAAAAGTGGAAACAATGTATAAGATCATATACAAGAATTCATCAGCTAACATGACTTTTTATTTTATTTTTTTTTTAGACAGGCATACTTTCTCTTGAGAAATGGATACAACACAATGTTTTTTAATGTATACTAACCAAAAGGAAATAAGCAATACGTATGGGAATCTCAGAAGTAAGCTTTTATGGCAATTCACAGCATGCAATTTATCCTCCAAAAACCTAGACTTTGCGTTTTGGAAATGATCTATTTAATGTAGAAGGGGGTGACCTATGTCAGGTGCAATCATCCAGCAATATTTCTCCATGCGCATAGAATGCAGTAGATTTAATTTTAGGCACCCTGCCTGTCAGCTGTTCACTGATGTGTAAACTAGAGCACACAATACTAACTGCAGATGGACAGCTCTGTGAACTGGAATAACAATGAAGCCACTCACAGCTGGATGACCTGGACTCATTCATTTACATCAATGAAGCAACAATGCCAGCAAATGTACTCACATGAACTCATTCTTCAGGCAATGTGCAAACTTGACTTTAGGATATGCTTGCAACCCAGTTCAAAAACTGCTTTACAAGAACAATTTGGCATTTCCGTGCGCCATGACAAAGTATAGTACATGTCCAGCAATATCACAGACATTTATCAGGGTGAAGGTATCAAAGAGCCTCCTTCTTCAAAGATTGGATAAATGTTGGACAACAGGAAATTACCTAGCCCTTATTGATGATTCATGGATATGCCTGTTCCTATATACAAACAGGATACCTAGATGTCACTGTGGTCCCTGTAGTTACATAGGCCTAGTACACACAGGTTAACTTAAAGCGGAAGTAAACTCAAAAAAAAATTCCCCCACATACATTACACGGACATATTACA
>CM070035.1:94438950-94451379 GCA_036250615.1 Ptychadena robeensis | reverse complement strand
TTATGGGACCCCACTCAGAGCTGATGTTTCCCGGCAGCCTTAGCTCTCAGCTCTAACAAGCACCTCGGCGCCGCGGCGCAACGTCACAGCATGGGAGGGGCTACCTCGTAAAAACTGTCTTTCCTGGTTTAAGATTTATTTATTTTTCTTTTTGGACAGTGATTGCCCTATCTATTGGCAGCCTGATGCTGATAGTGCAAAGTGACCTACAATGTGGTAGGTCCGCTTTAACTTATGATCCCATGAAACCATTGACAATTCAGCCAATCTATTTGAGATTCTGATTAATCCTTAATTAGGCACCTAAATTGCTGCGCCATGATTCCCGTCCAAACATCACTCGAACAGGTAATGTGTCAAGCACCAGTCGTGTATGGGGACCATTACAGTACCCATTCATTCCCCATGCATTAGTCAAAGAATGCAATGCATCTTCAATAGACAATTAACCAGGCACCTCTAACAACTTATATCTGTTATACCCACCAACAGCAAGATATCCCTGAAAAACTCTGACTCTTATGGCCCACATACAAGTCTAGATTTTTCGTTCAATCAACTTAATTCAATGAATTTGTTGATCAATGGCAGCCCACATGGTTAGATTGACCTAAAACAATTAAAATTGGGAAAATTTTCGATCGAAAAATAATCGGACATGCTGGAAAATTTTAATCGGTTGTATTGAAATTGAACCTTAATTCAATTACGCTTTCAGTCACTCCCAAAATTTTTTATCAAAAATCTGTTACTACAGTTGGCATAGACTACAATCAATCACCGATTTTCCTGACTCCAAAATATTTATCTTTTTAAATAGATTTTACAGAAAATCTAGACGTGTATGGAGGCCTTTATTACCATTAGTAGATCCTTTCTCTTTTGATTGAAGATAGCTGCACTAATATACAAATAGCTTCATGTGATTGTAGTATTCTTCAGGTTCAGGCAAGTATTAAAGCCTAGAATCCACCGTGTTGAGATCCCTGTGTTTGATGCAGGCTGAACTAGGGACATGAGGAAGATGCTGCCTGTAATTTTCTATGGAGCCCCATGCTATTATTTGCATCACTTGTATGCCATGTACATTAAAATCAATGGAAGCATCCAGTGAAGCTTACAAGGTATGAACCATTGAATGCCCAGTGGAGTCAAGACCCAAGGGTGATGATCCATCTGACCAGGCACAAGCTGAGCCTATGCACCCAACAATTTTTGTTCAATCAATTTTCTAGGTCTAAAGCCCCCCATACACCTTTCAATCTTACCATACAATTTCTGTACAATTAACTTTTCTTCTGCCAAAACCAGGAAGAGCTTTCTAACCCCACCAATCACTATGTATTCCATCAGGGAGGGGAATTTGCTACATAGTTGTTGGTAGACCTAATGGAAATTGTATGGAGTGATCTAAAGGTGTATGGGGGGCTTAACATTGGTCATTTGTACAACCACACAATGTAATCGACAGAAAACCAATTCCATAAATTATGAAATTATTAATTTCCAGTTATGAAGATGAAGGTGTGTGCATGCATGCTCTAAAATACTATTAGACAAATTCATTGAAAAGCCTGTATGAAATTGAAATTTTCCAGCGTGACCAACCACAGAATTCCTTTGCTTTTGGCAAATTCGATTCAGTAAAAAGGAAACAAATGGAGCTGACTGGCCTGGCCACATATTTTCCTATAAATACTACGAAAAGTAAAAACAGAGCAGAGAAACAGTGTTAGTGACTCATGTTAACCTTGAGAGCAAAGGATATAGAAAACAAACAAGAAATTGTATAGTTCAGTCAAATCTTTCTTCATAGGTTAAAAGAAAGGCAAACCTGTTAGAGATGGAATTTATGCCTGAGGTGAGAGCGCTAATCATAGACAAGACATGACAGAAACTATGTAAATGCCTAATCTTTAAAATAACATAGATATACAAGCAAAATCCTTGTGTCGGTAATCAAACTCGTCTTTTGGGGTACTGTATGGAAAAAAACCTATTGCAGGTCCAAGAAAGGCTATAATGTAACAAGGGGTCATCCACCAAATATTATAACTCAAACTATTGCAACATTTTATCCCACAATCAATGTTTAATTTAATTATTTTAACAAGATTGGTTAAAAGACTTCTAATGTGACAAGCCCTTTCGGTTACATTTACATAATCGATTTTCGGGTGGCTGCCACCTGAAAGCAACTGGACATTGCTATTGGGAATAAGTCAAAAGGGTTCCATCAGGTACGGTATGTCCTAGAAAGATATCCAGGATATTAGACAGCAACAGTAGGTTGCTGTGCAGTTTTTGTTTCATACTGGTTTAATATTCCTGGATTTTGGAATGAGAGGGAAGGAACTGGGTGGGCCTTTCCATTCCACCCAGGTACACTTCTGGTATTTACACCTGCTGGCCATTAGCAAGGTAGCTGTGTGTGTCTCCAGAAAGGGAGCAGAGACAACACTGTCAGGGTTCCTGATCGGGTGGAAGACAGTGTGCTGCCTGAGCAGTGGATACATGGGGGCACTCAAGTGTGAGTCCCACACCCATGACTACAGAGAGTCAGACCTTTCACATTCACATGCTTAGGAGCTCCCCTTTAAGGCTGAACCCCATTGCACACACACATTCTCCCTCTTCTTGTAGTCCTTTTAGCTAAAGAGGGCAGATATAAGTCACAGGATCCGAATAAGACTTTGTAAAATCATTTTAATGCTACTGAGAATAAACATAAGAAGGAATGGAATTTTTAGGTAAGACTTTTAAACCTGTTTTGTTTTTGATTAAACAAACCCCTAACTTTAAATTGTTAAAGTAACATTAATTGGCCATAAACAAACATATTTACAAACTGCTACTCCAATTATCTCTGAAAAAACAAGGATGCAAATAAGGCATGACCTTGTTTGCAACCTTGTTTTTTCTGATATAATTCCCTATTAAATCATAAATTGCTAAAACATAACTGGGAGTGCATAAGGGTTGTGTGTAGTGTACACTGTATTGAAGTCAAATGGTGAAGTTAGGAGACATACCTATGTAAAAGAGTTCTTTAGATGCAGGACTTTTCTCCACTATGACTTGGTGAGATTACATACACATTTCTAATTTTATTAGAAATGAATGTACTATAGCATCATGAACTTATTAAGGTAGGAATACACGTATAGATTTTTGCATAATCAGGATGTTCAACATTTTGATCCAATATCGGTTGTGCCTATATCGAGTGTATACACTGTATTTTTGTTTGACCGGATGAAATTTCATTTGACTGTCCTTGAACAACATTTTGTACATTTTTGAACAAGAAATAGCTTAATTCAAATTTGAAATTCAAATTACATTTGTTTTTTTACAAAATTTACCAACATGTCCGATCAGCTTTCTAAAGATTTTTTGTTCGATATTGTTTACTTTTGTTTGATGTTGGAACGAAACCCTTGTTCGGTTTTAGATTTCCGTTCAAACAATAAAAATATCAATCTTTTTGAGTCTATTGAACAAAAAAATAGACCTGTGTATTCCCACCTTTAATGAGCAAATTTTTTTTACTGACCATACACAGTATAACAATACATAGCTGGACTTTTGCACATAATGAATGCTGCAATAATAGACAAGTCTGGACAGAGGATAACATTATGGTCAGAAGTGTCTAATTAAGTCATTAGTGTTTCGGTGACTCTCTCTACTGGACAATGGACTAACTTATCCTTGCCAGACCCTATAACACAATGGTGGCGAGATAATAAAGCTGCACATAAACATTGCAATCTATAGTATGAGGTAAAGCTAGGCATACATGGCTCAATTTTGTAATAGACTCAAGAACAATTGAGCGCTGTGTGCGTTCACGGCGCCCAATTTTACTCAAATCTATTACAAAATTTGAGCCATCCAGGCTTCTTTCAAGCAGGATCAATTGATCCCGCTCGAAGAAGCTCGGCCAAACAGGTTTCCACAAGGTGGAAAACCTTGTTCGTTTTCCATTACTTTAAATGGGTACTGTGGGGCCCCATCCAAAGTAGTGGCCGATACCAATGACCCAGCAGTGCTGCGCCTCGATATAGATGAAGCTTAATATAGATGACACAGCAGTTATGATGTCATCACGCTGTGCTCCATACTACTCGAATTGTTCCGGTATTGACCCATGTATGCCAGCCCTATGTAGTTTAAAGCTGGGCATACATGGTTAGATTTTTTAGTTTGACCTTAAAAAAAACTTAAAAAAAAAAAAAAAAGTTTGTTTAAGTTAATCATTTGTATCATATTATGGAGCATGTGCACAGGCCTTTAGATAGGAATCAGTTTTTATTTGATCACACTGGGTGGTAGTACCATCAGTTTTGGTCTGACGGTCAGTTTTTAAATTGCAAAAGTTGATCTAAATGAAAATTTATGTTTAGCAATGAAAAACAAAAAGTTCCTGTGTGTACCTTAAAGACTCATACACATGTCAGCTTAGGCAAACTTTTAAGGTCCTCTCAGCTAAACATCTTTGGGTGGGCCTATGTAGTCTTTTATACATCACCCCTCTCATTCGAACAGTGCCATGTGTCCAGCAGTCAATCATTCTCTGGTCAATCAGCATTGTTCCTAATGACCAAAATTGAAGTAGTGTATGGGGATTTGGGACACCTGAATACCAATCCTTGCTTTCATCACAATTCCAGATCCAAGTATTTATGTATGTTAAGAACTACATACATACATACGATAAATTACACCAAGGCCATACGTTACTCTAAAGCTAGGTACACACGGGTAGATTCCCGTGCAATTGACCCCCGATCAATCACAGCGAGGTGACGTCACCACACTGTGTTTGATCGGGGATCAATTTAACGGAAATCAATGTGCACCACATGGGCACATCAATTCCCGGTCGATGGGGACCCGTTCCCCCCAGCTCGCAGCACTGTGAATCACAACACAGGCTGTAAGCTGGGGAGAAATACAGCTTGCCTCACTTACACAGCTTCAGAGAGAGACCCCGTGCTGGCTCCGCCCCTTCACACTGACAGCAAGTCCAGGCTGCAGCAGCTGCTCCAATACTTTGAATGTAGACTCACGTCTCCATGCAAAGTATTGGAGATTTAACAGAGTTTTCTAACATGTTGGAACCCCGTTCAATCGAGTTTCTTTTTAAACTCGATTCAGGCTCTATTGATTCCGCTCGAAAGGAAGGCAAACACCTGTAGATTTGTAAACAGATTAGGGTACAATCAAGCACCGTTACCGCACACCTTGATTGCACTGGAATATTTTTTACAGATCTACCCGCGTGTGCCTAGCTTAAGACCAAGTACTTCTCCACCTGTGTTTACATGTTGCTTGTACCCATGTCTTTATCACTACTGAGAAAATTTCCTAGTATCCTCCGTAGCAGTGAATCTGTACCTCTTCAACCGCTAATGGAACCATAAAGGGAACCAAATCTGGAATTTAGGTGAATATGTCCTGCTTCAAAGTGGAGGCATATATCTAAATCTAAAAATAGGTTACAAGGTGAAGGTTCTGGCAAATGTTTGCTTTTTGACCAGAGATCAATTCATGGTACTACATTATTGGCCCAGCGGTAATATGTAATATTAATGGCACATAAAATGATCCATACAAGCATTCAGTATCATAAAGAACTGAAATACTCAGTAACTCAATTATCCATTAGATTTTAAATAAAAGCTCATATGATGTTTAAAGGATTATTGAACTTTGTACATATAAGAATTGTTATAAAAAAAAAAAAGACAAAAAAAACATCAGAGGCCTATATAAAACGACTGAAACCAAGCTGTATCAGTCATCAGCTAACAGATCAATTCATGTACAAAGAGGGTGGGCACCTAACACCCTCATGTCATTCTTATAACTCTTATTTATAATTGTCAGGTGTGGCTTCTCTCTTTGTTTCTCGAGTCAGTTAAGGCTCTTCAAAGGACTATGGGACACACCAAGCAATCTGCGTACGAAGGGGAGCCAAGATCTTAGAGGTCACTAATCTCAGCTGCCTTCATGTGGTTGGGGTTGGCTGCATCAGCATTAGGTGTGGACCTTACAGCATTTTAAGGAATGAGTGTCTAGAGGCTTGCGTTTCACCCCAGCCCTGATCTGTGCCTGACCTTGACAGAACTGTATAATTACCAGAAGCATTTACCCATTAAATCACTAGCTTGTCTAAACACAAAAGGTCTGTACACAACTAAATTGTAACTTACACATTATTCTAAACAGAGGGCTCTAAAGTCTAACCAGAGTAACTACACAATGAGATACGTGACCAGCTTTCCTGTCTGCGGACCAGATAGCTTGCCAACTAAACAAACAGCAGCAATCAAGGCAACCTGGGCTCAGAGAAAGTGGCTTAATGCTTGTAAGCTAACGTTATGGTTCATTTCAATGCCTGTCATCATGGCCTGCAAATATTAGTAAACCAAAAACATTACATAAGAGGGCTCTGGCTTCCTGGTTTCTAGGTAGAAACATACAGCTCATTATATAAGATATGGTGGCTTAAACATTAACTTTACATAGTGAACTATGTGACTGCCTGGGCCATATGCTGAATGCCTGCATCTACTCACAGGCATGTTTTCCTCCTGTACAATGACAGGCTCAGCTCAGGTATAAAAATATCTTAAACTGAACCTTTTAGGACAGAAATAGGATGACTTGATTTTAAAAAAGGTCACTACATCGCCACTCATGCAATCTATAAAATGTCAGGACCCGTTTTATACAAAAAAGCTCTTTCTGGATCATTGCCCCACTAAACAGCAAAATAAGGTTTCTTTATAAGATAACTTGCCTCGACAATGGATGTACTCAAGGGCAATGAACATTATTTAAAGTCCAGATTTCAATAATTAAGGCTTTCACATGATATGCTTTATCAAACTGCACCACAAAATGTGATGCAATGCGGTTTGTGTTCATTAATTTTACTCCTGCTTGCGCCTCCTATTCAATTCAATGGAAACACAAATGCAAGCACAGGCAACATGGGACCACTAAAGGCCCCCAAACACGTACCAAGTGGGGGCCGACAGATCAGTGATGGAGTGCAGCGTGATGTTGTCATCACGCTGTAATCCGTCACTTACAGCATCCCCATGAAAACTAATGGCATCGGCCACAGATTATTGGACATGTCCATTCTCTGGCTGATCGAGCTTTGGGGCGACAGGGATTTGTCGCCCCACATGGGCACCCCCGACGGGGGCGCACGCACATTGGTCGGCGGCAAAACCGGTGGTTGGTGAAAATTTCATATTGATCAAGCAGTTAAATCTATTTTTTTTTTTTGCCCATGAAAAAACAATTCTTTTTCTTCTAAAATAAGAAGAACAGCAACAAGCAGTGCTTGGTTCAGAACAAAACTGTTAATAGTTTAGTTTTTTTTGGTTGATTTGTATCTGATCATATTTTGCAGCATGTTCTCTTCATTCACCACAAAGAAAAAATGAATAAACATTTTGTATTTTAATTACATTACTAAGTCCAACGCTTTTTTTAATTCAAGCAAAATTATTCAAAAGGCGCCTTTTCTGTGTGCGTGTTCCAGGATTCTAGGGGAAATGACAGGACTCGGGACCTGCCACATGCACCCCCCAGCCAGTTATAATGTAGCACTGGAATGGAACCTACAGCCAGAAGAGAGCTGGAAGTAAGTTACGAACAGTGCAGCATGATTGATTGTGTTGATGGGTCAGTCAAACAGGAATCAATGTGCATCACTTTGATTCCTGTTCGATTTGGACCCTGGTCCTGTTTACACCCGGTGTTGCGAGATATTTTCCTACCGGAAAATATCGGCTTTGAGCTGCTGACATGCAGATCTGAGAGCAAGACGAGGACAGCTGCAAAGGAGGGTACACAGCAGCCCTGCACAGCTCCGCCCCCCTGCAGTGCCAGTGCTATGGGTAGGCCCCCTACCTGCCTGACCTGTGAGACATAGACATGCCCCCCAAATTGGCCACCCGTGCACGTCCGCTCCTGGTGCTGACCCTGCTTTGCCGTGTCCTGACTCTGACAGGCAGAGCTGAGAGCCGATCAGGGCTGCTATGTACATTTCAGGGGGTTGCCCTCCTTTGCAGCCGTCAGTGTCCCACTCTCAGTTCTGCCTGTCAGCATCAACACCAGGTGTGCACAGCACTGGCTGTGATGGGGCTGTGTGGTCCATGATCAACCGGGATTTATGGACATGTCTGTTTCTTGTTCGATTGACATCGATCCCTCTTGAAGGAAGGGTTTTTTTTTGTTCGATCGACAAACAAGTGACCGATGCGAATGTGCACGACAATAGATCATTCATCAATCACACGGAAAATTGAATCGTGTATAGCCACCTTTAGCTTTAGTCTGTATATCTGCTCAAGTCGGCAACATGGAATTTGCTGACATTTATTTGGTCCTTTAAAAAAATTCTTGCAGTAGATACCACAAACAACAACTTTTTTACCTGCTTAGTCTTAAATATGGTTGAGAAGATAAATAAACGTCTTGGTACTTACATCTCTATATCCCTCCTCGATATCCCCAGATATATCCCCAGCAATATCTTTGCATCCAGCTGGACAGTACCTGCTACAAGTACAAAAGAAACAAAATAAATATATATTCACCCACAATTTTATACTAAAAGTTAATACAACAGGAAAAAAGTACTACTCGGTTCCAACATTAAAAATGCATATAGACACCTCTATTATATAAGGGATTTCCCAATCCTGATTATCTGAGATAGTATCTAGCATCCCTGTATATACAGAACAAGTGTAAAAAGACATTGTAGTGCAGGTGCTCGCAAACATGCAGCGAGGACTAAACATTGCTCATGTGTTATGCAAGTTTCCAAACACTAAAAACCGAGCATTGGAATGAATCCTTACCTGAACTCTGTCTCTTTGTAATGGTTTGAACGTGCCAGGCAAGTGATAAAATCTGTTGGGACATGGTAATATAAAGATATGTATATTAATAACAAAATCATTCCTAAAATGCATAACACATTATTACTTATAAAGACATTTCTAGATTTAATAGATGGTCCAACAAAAAAAAGATATTTTGTTGATGCATAGATGTCAGTGGGTTGATTTATCGACACAATGCCTATTTATTTTGGTTGTGTCTGTTATGTGATCTGCAATGGACTTCCTGACTCCAAGGAGTTTTACGCTTCCTACTGCAGCAGAAGGATCTCTCTTGCTCTCTAAACCATTTCCTGTCATTTAGGTCTGAACCTGGCCACAGATGATAAAGGATATTTCTATATGGATGAATAACATGTTTGTTGCGTACAAAATACCTTTCCAGTAATATGCAATCTTGACATTGAAATATTTTAGTGCTTTTGTACATACATTTTTTTTATTAATTAAGTTTGAAGTCATGTTGAAACTTTTTGAGTCTAAATTTTGACTTTACTTTGAAAATATGTTACTATTTTATATGTTCCCTTCCCAAGAGCAGTTAAGTGGTGTCCATCTCTAGTTACAACGTAGGCAAGGACAATATATCTAGATTGTAAGCCTGTCCGAGCAGGGTTCTCTATTCCTCCTGTGTCATAACTTGTACCTGTGTGTTATCTTGTGTTGTATCTCTACTCTAATGTGTTGTACAGTGCTGCGTAATATGCTGGCGCTATATAAATAAATGATAATAATAATAAAGCTAGGCATACACTATTCGATTTTAGCATTCAATCGACTTAAAACAAATCAAAGTTTACATCGATCAATTTTAAATCGTATACTGCACACATGGTTCGATCGATGAAAATTGTTCAATAACGATCAAAACATCGATCAAAAAGTGAGCGGACATGTTTGATAATTTTTGTTGATTGTATAACGATCATACTAAAATCGTAGCATTGTGTTTGTTGGTCGGGTCGATTGTATTCGATGAACATGTTTATATGAAACTTTCCTGTGTTTTTGGATCTAAACTAAAATTTACCATGTTAAGCCCCCCATACATGTTCCGATTTTACGTACGAATTTTGCCCGACCGACCAACGTGATCGGGAGATTAATCGGATGCGGAATTATGTACCCGACCGATCCAGATCTGTCCGTAAATTTTGGTCAATCTGCTGTTAATAAATAGTGTCGGGCTGATCGATCGGTGATAATTAGAATTCTGATTTTTTGTGCCAGCCGACCAACCGACCAAAACATCTTAAAAATCGGGTGACCTGATTGGATAAAAAATCGGTCGGGAGAATAATCGGAACGTGTATGGGGGGCTTTAGTTGTATTACACTCGAACCTTCCATGTGGTACTACTTTGGATTCTATTACGAACAGTGTTCGATGAAAAGATCAAGTTCTAAAATCAAATCCACGACCGATTTTGCTAAAATCGAACCGTCTAGCTAAAGTTTAATTCTTTCTTGCAAAAAACTTAACCGGGAAGTGTCTGGTGAAGAAATGGGATGGCTCCAACAGACCTGCAAAAGGTATGACTACCTTAAGTTGTGGGGGAACACATTAACCTAGCACTATTCGAGTCAGAAGAGGAAACAGGAGTGTCTCAAAAGAAAGCTACAGACTGAAGATCTTAAACTACATTTAAGCTGGCCATACACCTTTAGATCTCTCTGTCAGATATCCTATAGATCTACCAACAACTATGTAGTGCCGGGTCCTCTGCGATTGAACACAGGTAGACTTGATTGTTTAGAAGTCCCTCATATTACATGGTTTTGGTAAGACAAAAGGTGATCTAAAGGAAATCCGACAGATAAATCTAAAAGGTGAATGGGGGCCCTTAAGCTGGCCATACACACACCGATTTACGTGCGATCAACGAACAACCGCTCGCAATGCGGTGATACATAAATCGGCAAACAATAGTTTTGTAAATCGATGTGCACCGCTTTGGGTGTGTTATCCCTGCCCGATACTTTGGATGGGGATCAAGAGTTACCATTCAAAGTAACAGTGATCGAACAGGGATTTACCAACATGTCAGATCCCTGTTCAACCAACATATTCTTGTAGTGGCATCAATTGCTTCAGATGGGCAGCGTTAAATTAGCGAATGGTCGATTGCTGCAAATCGAGTGAAAAGTCGATCCATGTGTGCCCAGCTTTGCAGATATTTTTAAATTTGGGACCCCAGACCTGTAGATTAGAGTTTTATCAGTAAGATCAATTGACTTTTACATATAGCCTGAAGACAACTTCATAGCTGCACTCATTAGAACTATATTCACTTTCCACGTCAGAGGATGCTTTAAGTTAGTAAAATTAGTATAATTACCTGGATGGTCAGTGCTGGCATAATTTATTAGGAATCCTCTTCCAGAAATGTGGATCCGACTTTCAAAACGTATGATGGCTTCATTGCTGTCCAGATACAGGTCCTTAACAACAGTATTCCAATTATCACAATTTATAGATGCTATAAAAATAGATAATAGTCTGTTAGTATACATGTATACAGCTTTAAAAAATTAAAGAGATGTACATTTCAGTTTGCAGGTTCTCTCTAATACAGTATGCTAGGCTATCTCATTCCTGCAAAGGCTAGACACATTGGGTAGGACTGACGTAGAAACAACAATACCCAACACGACCAAGCCAGGAATATACAATGAATATGTATTTATTCATAGTGTATAAGGTTATCTATTTCACGTGCAATAGGCAAACTTATCTTTCTCCCAAGGTCAGCGTGTCTGAAGGCTATTCTCATGAATGTGTCTCATACCATGTCAAGTGTCAACGGGTGGAAATGTAGGATTATATAGTATTTAAAAAGGCATGAGATATTTTTAAACTGCATTGCATATATTAGGTACACCCCTCGGAGATTACTGGCTTTAATTATCAGTTTTTTCACAGGAGATTTGTATCTAGAAAACAGCAGTAAGCCCCCCATACACTTTTAGATCACTCATACAATTTCCATTAGATTTACCAATAAATATGTAGTATAGTGTCCTCCCTGATATAATACATAGTGATTGGAAGGATTAGAAAGGTCCTCATATTTCATGATTTTGGTAGAAGAAAAGTTGAATGTACAGAAATTGTATAAATAAGCTAGCCACACACGGGTAGATTCCCGTGCAATCGACCACCAATCAATCACAGCGTGGTGACGTCACCACGCTGTGATTGATCGGGGATCAATTGAACGGAAATCAATGTGCACCACATGGGCACATCGATTTTCGTTCAATGGGGACCTTCGGTTAGCTAGAGTTCTCTCCGGCTTTCAACATGTAAAGCCAAACATGCTGAAAGCTGAAGAGAAATCCAGCCTGCTTCTCTCCCCGTTCTCCCCGGCTGGAATGAAGAGTGCTGACTAGAGATGTAAAATCTCCGGAAATTTTGAAGCTCGGAAAAAAAACGGGAAAAATTGAAAAAAATGCCCCATTCAACACTTCTTTTTCTTTTCCAGACTGAAAGT
>CM070035.1:94382704-94429079 GCA_036250615.1 Ptychadena robeensis | reverse complement strand
ACAAACTTACAAAATCAGTGAGGGGTCAAATAATTATTTCCTCCACTGTATATATTGTGTTAAAAGGTAGAATGCCTTTTCTGTTAAAGCGTTCAACAGACATTCTTCTTACCTGTGTAACTATGTGAAAGGCGATGAGTGAAAACTTTGCACTTCATCCGAAAGTCCCTGAGAAACTATCCTATGAATGTGGCAGCAAAACTTCTCATATAATTCATAGCAAGGCCACTCCTAAAGTGTGACCTTCACTAGGTTTTTCTGCTTCTGTGAAATCATGCAAACCTTTAATCTTCCGGTTAATCCAATGACATGGATTTTTCTCTAGGGTCAATCCAATGGGGATTTTGTAGGGTTCATACCGATTTGTGTAAGCTGGAGCGGACGCACAGTGCTCATACAAAGGCAGAATAGTGTTTCTAATCAGACCACCAGTTCTGCCTGTAAACCTTAACCATCAAAAGTATATATAAAACAAACAATAGCTGAAGTTAAGTAATGTTATAGGCAACAATAGACACAGAGCAGAATACAAAATCCCAAACGGTTATACTAGTTGCCAATGTTAGACTCCCTCACAAACACACTAAGCTTTGCCTGCATCTTACTATGGTCAAAAGAATGAAAGGTGCAACTGCTCTTCCTTAATGCTAAAGGTAACTCCGTAGTTTTTTAAAAAATCCAGATCATCAGAACAGGACAGGAACATATCTTCCAAACATGGAAAAATAACTATTTAATTGTAAGCACTTGGCATCAGACCAAATTTTATCCCACATACAACACAACTTTATATACCATCCCACACAACTTGCTATACCCTTTTTTTTTTTGCTTAACAGTCATGAAAGTGGTCATAAGCATAAAACCTATATGCATTCTACTTGATAAGCAATGTAGCCCAGTTCCTGTAAAACCTGCACATGGATACCAAGTACTGTCTAAAAAACATCTATGCCCACTCATTAGTTACAACAGTCTTGTTAAATGTTGCATAGCACTGCTAACATAATCAGACTGAAGCTGAAAAGGAACTTTGTGTGGGAGGTAAAGTGATGAGAGATGTTAATATCCAACAAGACAGACTACACAATGCACTGACAAGCACAGAGACTATACAAAAAAAACTAGAGTAAACTGTCGCTACAGTTAGGATGGTTGCTGCAGAATTTGAGAATTTTTGGATGGGGAGCAAACATGCGCTATACGGGGACCTTTCGGGAATCGAAAAATCGACCCGTGTATGATGGGCTTTACTGGTGAAAAATAGATTGTTAACCAGGGAACACACAACTCGATATTGGAGCCGATCAATGTTCCCTGCAGCAGCGCAATGATATCATCACGCTGCTGTCAGATATCGGAGAAATTAGGGAGGCAGCTCTGCTGTCTCCATGCAAAGCAACAGACATCAACCGTAGTTTACGGTCATGTCTGATATCCCTGTTTTTGAGCGGAATTGATTGGGCCCGCTTGAAAACAGGGATGGCCGCATATGATATAGGCCAGATAGATGGCCGTGAGCGTGCACGACGCTCGAAGCGGCCATAGATCTGGCCCATATCTACATGTGTGTTCCCTGCTTAACTTGTAAAATGATTAGATATCTGTAAATTACTATGTAGTACCTACTATGGAGCAGTCACAGGTATGTATGTTTGTCTACTGAATATCACAACCATTTCTTAGAATTACTGTTTATTAGTTGGATCTTGCATGGACTAAAGGTAGTCAGAGATGGTACGATCTGTGGCCGATTGTGCGGCCGTTCGACCGCTGTGCACATTCCTGCCAATTACTTGGCAGTTGCCAATCTGATGCGCCAACCTGGACAGATCGCCCTGGATGGCACCAAAAGTCAGAATAATGGCCTACCGCATTACTTTGGATTGAGAACAACATGCCCCCATGCCAAGTAATGTCTGGCACACAAAGGGTGCCCACCATTGCTCTGAGCTACTGGCAATCGGCCACGGATCATACCATGTATGGCTACCTTAACAGACAAACCTTGCATTTCCATGGGCACTTTTATTTCCCTTTTATTAACAATATTTTAAATGTCCACAATATAATGTTGAACATGCATGTGTGTGTATAACATTTTCTACTACATTTTCTACTTTTAAAGTGAATTCCAGATATAAAATAATGCAACCTAGTAAGCTTTGTGACTAGTGCATCCATTGGAACTGAGCAGAATGCTGATAACACCCATCACAAGTCAACAAGATGGATATTTTAATAACGGCTGCCATACAGCACATTCTTGTGGCTGTAGCCTACGCATACAAAAACCTCAGGAAATCCTTTCTGGATTAGAATATAAAAGGGAAACAAGCAGAGCGGCACATGAATACCACTCCCCCACAGATGTTACTGCCTCTCCGGGACACACCATTTACTCCCAATTTAATTATCTCTACTTTGGTTTGACAGGAGCTATTGCTTCAGGCCAAACTGCCTGGCCTTTCTGTGTGATCGAGCCCCACACAGCTGTGCTAAGCTGATCCGCATAGGACTGAATTGCCAATGTCATCCAATTCCGGGTCCAGAAAAACAAATAATCCCCAGTTCTGGAATTCTTATATAATGTACTTTTATGGTATCTATGCGGTACACATAGAAGACGTTGAAAGCATCAAAGTCCCTTATTGCTATCGCTAACGATGCCCATAATCTTAAGTTAATAGTTGGATAACAAGCCGACAAATTTAGCATCAGTTTAGGTTGATGGCGAACCTAAACTCTAAAATTAAGCGGAGTAAGATTTATATACCCAGACACATTCATTTGTATATCTCTTGCTGTGTTGGCTGTATTTCATGTATTGGCATACATGAAAACTGAGGCTGGCCGTACATGGTACAATATTTTCGTTCGATCTACTTAAAATGATCTTTTTTTGGTTGATTGGACTGGAATAGATTCCTGGTACGATCAATGAAAAGTGATCGATATAAAAAAAAAAAATTATCTAAAGTGATCGTACAGGTTGGAAAATTTTTGTCGATCTAACAAGTGGAATTAATCCCTGTACACTAAACGATTGATTTTAGGTTGAATCAATGGTCAAAAGAAAATCTAATCGACGACGGAATTGGAAAATAATCTACTAATGTATGGCTAGCTTAACACTGGCCAGAATATTTGTGAAAGGTGCTAACTTGTGAGTAGCACTGTATATCGTATATGCTTATTAGTGGTCAGATACAATGTCAGAGATGTGACAAAGAAGAACCACCAGATAAACTCTCTTACCAATGGAATGCTCTTCCCATAATCTCTTTGGTTCTGCCTTGGCAGTAGAGATGGTTGATTTTTATTCAATCAGTTCAATGTTGATTGCTAAGCCCCTAATAAAGTTATCACCACCAAACTTGCTGGAGAAGGGTATACTACAAAAAAGGAAGTATTGCTAACACAAATCGTTTTTGCTAAAGCAAAACTTTTTTTTCAAATGTTCCCATAACTCTTATCTCCAGCAATTTTGGTGATGATACCCTGTTCAGGGGCTTTACAATCAACTCGCAAAGTCAGCTAGTTTAAAACTTTGGCCATCTCTACTTGGCAGTAGTTGACTCAGGGTTTACTGTTAAGCTAGCCATACACAGTCGGATTCCATGGCCGATCGATCACCTATCCGATCGATTCCAGCGATCTCAGTGGGAATCGGAGGTCCGATCGAACGGCCAGTTAAGTGTGTCCGATCGTTACATACCACCTTGTCCCACGGATTCCTGGACGATTCTGTGTCCGATCGCTTACTCCACAAATGGCAACTCCCCCTGATGTGTGCAGAATCGGATCAGAAAGACCAACATGTTGGTTCTCTGTCCGATCCGATTCTGGGCCCCTGATCAATCGGACGTGATCGATCGGACGCGGTGGGCTGCACGCGATTCCGGCACGATCGTTTTGCGTGCAGACGCCCAGGATCGATCGTCCCGGAATCCGATGGGAATCCGATGGGCCTTTAGACATTTGTTTAAGTAAATAAGGTAATGGCACACTTTTCAATCTGAAATACTAGAATTAAATATATATGCACTAATGAAACAAGGGCATTAGTTCCTTATCCCACTTTAAGGACCACCACATACTTGAGAACTCAGCATATGGCTTTATTTATTTTTTAGATTGCAAAAGGAACCCAGATAAGCTGAATTCAGGATTTTATAAAAAACCGCAAGTCAGTTTTGTTCACAGAATGCCCTCAAAGACTATTTTGACTGTTCTATCAATGTAGAACAAGTTTTGTTTAAAACCTTTGCATTACACATCAAAATTCTGTATGTCCTGTGAAATGACCTTTCAAAACAACTGGTTATGTGACTTAAATGGGCTTCAGAAGCCATCGATTATAACATAAGTTCAACTGTGAACTACGTATGTTAAAATCTATTAAGTGCATATGTTTTATCTGGAAGTTCCCCTGATTATTTCAGAGCCAGGAAACTTGTTATGTACTAAAGGGACATTTGGGACTTCCACGTTTTGTCAGATCACCAAGCTGCAGTGTTTGTGTCACCTGTATGGAACTTCAGGATGCTTGAAGGTTGTTGGATTACAACAGTTTACTAATTCTAGAAACAGATGCAAAATAGGGCCGCAGGAAGTGGTTGACATGACATAGTCAACAAGTGATGGTTTAAAAGAAAACACAAACATTCCTGTATTGATTTAAATGGTCTTTCTAGGCATTGTACACATTGGCTTAACTTTGTATGACAGCTGCAGTAGGGTGTTGCTAACACACATCATAATGAGAGTGTGTCTTGCCAGGCGTTCAGGAAATTTCATTTTTATTCTTTGAAACTCTTTGAAAACCTGCTTGCAAAATAAGCCTCAAGAAAGTTGCTCAAAAGTTTTATAAGCTTGTTGTACACACAGCAATATACTATACTTTATTGAGCCGTCAGTCCTGCATAACAAGAGCCTTGCTTGCAGGCCTTCATGTGAGGGTTTTAACAATTGTGGAAAGGCTTTATCCTCTGAATTGTAAACTTGTATTACTTTAATGGAATAAGCGTTAGAAAAGTTGGCAATATTGCAGATGAAAAAGCTTTATGAAAGTGGGTTGGGTATTATTGGGAATAATTGGTGAACTTTTCTTTGTCTACTAGACATTAATAAGGTATGCCCCAAGACACAGAAAAACTCCCTAATAACGATCCAATGTCTCAATAATAGAAACTAATAATTAGGGTCATCTAAAACCACCAGGACATGTTGTGTTTTGTTTCACACAGATCAGTATGTGCCATTCAAAGTTCACAAAATGCTTAAGTCAGCTTTGACTCAGCCAGCTGGTGTGTCTCCAGATCTGTTTTCATGGACAAACTGGGAGGTTTTCTGTTAATGGGACAAGCTGTAGGTGTAACAGTACCATAACCCGTTTGCCATGTATATGGGGCAAGAATGTTTGTTTACAGGAAGATATCTGGTTTATGTTTAGCATATCAACTGAATCATTATGCCACAAAGTATGCCTACATGAAGATGTTTTTGTATTAGCTACCATTATCCACGATATGCTTGTTAGAACAATTCCATATCCATATTCCATAACAATTCGTATTGTGTCCTTTCCTACATAAAGATAATCTGGTAACATGCTTTATAATATAGACCATCCCTAGGGTGAGGGATGGGGCACTCTGTTCTCAGAAAGGTCCAAAACCTGAAAAAAATTTAATCTGGCCATGCTTTGTCATGGACAGAATGTACCAGAAGTAGGGATAAAAATTTGAGGATACCCTAGACCAGTGATGGTGAACCTATGGCACGCATGCCTGATGTGGCATTCGGAACCCTTTCTGTGGGCATGCAAGCTCTCGGTCAGCACAGAATAACTTCAGCCTATTGTCTTTCAATGTCATCAGTTCTCCCTCCCTCTCTTCTGATTGCACACAGCGCCCCATACTCTCTCCTATTCTATAAGAAAGTAGAGGGTGTGTTTTCATTTTTATGTGTGTATATGATGTGTGTGTAATTCAGGTTAAATTGCTATTCCGGCACTTTGAGATAAATAAGTGGGGTTTGGGTTTCAATTTGGGCACTCTAAAGGTCTCGTAAAGGTTCGCCATGACTGCCCTAGACTCTGAATATTGGCATTACCTGGCTGTTAAATGTCCACTGGAAAACCAGATCTTTTGCTAAAACCCTTCAATGTCAATAGCCATGTAAAAATGCAAATCATTTGGTGTCTCTTATGCAAATGGTGCAAAATATCCCAGCACTATAGAAAATATTTGCATGAAATGTTATGACGGCAGTTGAAACTAAAGTATCCCCCTTATACTTGTGTAGGAGTACAAATCGGTAAGTGTTGACAGCACTGTCCAGAGTCTTGACAATGCTCCAAGTTTGTAAATACAAGCCAGAGACCGTGACATCATTCTCTGTGCCCAGGCCTCAACTGGACCTCTGGAAGAATGCTTCTCAGTCTGTGAGGCCAGTTCATGACAAGATACAAAGTTTGTAGGATCGCTGTGCTTAGACAGCTCTAATTAAAAATTCTTTCTAGTACTAGTTTGCTGTCTTGGAAGCTTCGTACAATATGTCAGTGCAATAAAATGTTTGTATCTTGATCAAATTCAATTGCATAAACAATAAAAAGGTGTGAGTCGCAGTTAAACAACCTTTATTTGAAGAATTGCCTTATATTGATGCAATGCAACAGATATTTAAAATAAATTTCTCAAATTCCCCAATAGGACTGTGTAAAGCCCTCTATACACATTTCAATATCTCTATACAATTTCCTTTAGATCTACTAGTGATGGTCGAACTTCGGCCATGTCCGTCCGCGAACGGGCGGATCAGACTTTTAAAAAAGCCAGCCATCCTCCTGTTCGCGGACAGATTCAAAATCCCCACCTCTAGGCGGGGAATTTGAATCTGAAAACCTGGATGTGACGCCAGTGATGTCACATCCGGCACCTGGAACGCATAGTTGAATTTGAATCTGAAAACCTAGATGTGACATCACTGACGTTACATCCGGGTTTGTGAGCCAGTTTTTCACTGAAAGACCAGGTTCTCTACCCAGTCTTCAGTGAAAACATTCTTCCTGCGGCAGGATCTTGCTGCTTCTGATCCCACTGGAGGAAGAATAGAGGGCTCCTTCTCACCGGCGAACAGGGCGGGTCGAACACCCATACTGTCCGCTGGTGAGAAGGAGGGCGAACATCCTTGTTTGCATCCGAACTGTCTGCCTTGCGGGCAGTTCGGCCATCACTGAGATCTACCAACAACTATGTAGTGCAGTAGTGGGCAACTGAGTTGATAAGGAGGGCCACAAGTGCAGCCCTCTTCATCACTAACATTTTCAATCTATACTGACTTGTATAAGCATTTTATAAAGAAGAGATGACAACAGACAGAGCTAGAAGACATTTTTCATTTTTAAATAACAAAACTTGTTTTAAATGATACTTCAAACATTAGGGAACATCATAGTATGGCAATGTATCTTTTGTGTCATAAATATCATCGAAGGTTAGGTATACAGGTTTCGGGGGCCACATGTGGATGACTTAGGGGGGCCGCTGGTTGGGCGTCTGGGCTGTAGTATAATGGCCTCCTTGACAGAATACATATTAAGCCGGCCACAGACATTACAATTTAGCAGGCGATTTTCGTGCAATCGGTCGCCTGCGTGTTCACTGCGATCAATCCTGCGGAAATCCAATCTGCCCACATAGAGCAAATGATCCCGATATTTGAAAGAAAAACAATTGAACAGGTAATGGACATGTCAGTTTTTCCCTGGTCGATGGCAATTTCTTTGGATGGTGACTAGTGGTGTGCATAGATTCCCAGTTCGATAGACAGACACTCAAGCTCAGCGTCAATCTAACGCAAATCTACACGTCTATGGCTGGCTTAAGACAGTTTGGGAAGGTCCTCCTATTATATAGTTGTGGTAGAACAAAAGTTAATTGTTCAGAAATTCTAAGTAAGATTGTAAGGTGAATGGTGGCCTTTAATCTTGCACAAGCATTCATTCACAAGTTCGAACCCGATGGAATATATACAAAAGTGACCATTTGAAAATAGGCCTTTCGTGCAATATGCTTCACCAATTTTTTACTATTGCTATACTTTTATTTTGTAGTGATCCCACAACTCTTCTCTACATCCCAATATACTAAAGAGGGTGTTAATCCAGGAGGGTTAGTCAATCGGCCCCCACTAAATAACTAATCCCAAAAGAGAACACTTGGAACACTAAACAAGCTGGGAACACAGCTCGATATAGGAGCCGTTCGAGGTTCCAGGGAGCAGTGTGAGGACATCATCGCGCTGCTGCCCGATATCCAGCTGTGTCTCAAGCTTTGCATGGAGATCCCACAGTCTATACTTTTCAGCCTCCATGCAAAGCAATGCACATTGACCGTGGTTTACGGTCATGTCCGATATCCCTGCTCGAAAACAGGGATGGCCGCATTAGATATGGGCCATATAGATGGCTGTGAGAGCGCACGATGCTCGAAGCGGCCATTGATTTGGACCATATCTATACGTGTGTTCCCTGCTTTTCGGGTCCAAAAGGGGCCTGGGGATATTCCTAACTTTTTGCGGGGTTTAAAATGGCCAAATTATTCGTTTTAAGAAAATATTCTCAGGACATAATCATACATATAAAAAAGGTATTTTTTTTAGATCTCATGCAGCACCATCAGCCCAAAATATGGGCGATACATTGAAAGAAAAATTGCAGAACAAATCCACATTAAAATTCTTAGCTATCACATAATATAATGTTATGATATCGAATAAACTATTTGGGTCTGTAATGTCCAAATGTCCTTCTTTACATACATATCCAATAGTCTTGGTGATGATACCATGTTTAGGGGATATTAACAATTAACTGCCAAATCAACTAGTCAAACTTTCCAGGCAATCTCTACTTCGGAGAAGTCCACCTGCAAGTGGCCTACTAATCATAATTATCGTATATATACAAAACCAAGAAAGTTAACTTGAAGTGTATTAAAGAATAAATGTGATGTTAGGGATTCAGTGTGGAAGTACCTGAACCCTATAAACCTGTGCTTCCCACAAAGTACCACCAATCATTAAACCATCATATTCTACAAACAATAAATATCATGGATCAGAGAGGAGCTACTCATCACAAATCTTTGATGAAAACAACTATGAAAGAGACATTTGGCTATAAAAGGAAGCTTTGCCCGGCCTTTGAAGCGCTTTAATAAGCTTTGTAGGGTAGAGTGGTAGAACAAAAGAGAAAAGCAGGAAATCCTATGGACGCCGTTAGCAGACAGTGTGCTGTAACCACGCTGAGTGGGATGTTATCTCTCAGACAGTAATCAGTGAAAACAAAGCAGTCCCCTGACAATTTGTGCTGAAACAGTGCAAACAGATAAAGTATGTGTGCAAAATGCTCTACTTCATATGCAAAGTCAACAGTCATGACAACAGGAGATCTTCAATCAGCAGATGCTCAATTTCTTATTAGATCATTTTATTGGCCATTAACCACAACCAACAGATAATTTATTTAAATGAGGAAAACTGATAAGGTCTATGATTAAGAAATTGTAATTAAATTGTGCATATGGTTACTATGATCCAATGAATAGCTTGACTCTTTATCTACACAAGTGCACGCTGTACCGGAGGATGACCATATTTGCTCTGATGGATGTAAAGGTGATCATAAATATTTGATGACTATTTAAAGATCCATGATCAGGCAGCAACGTCTATAGGCAAACTTACAAACATCCATAGAGAACATAGTGATTGGCCAGTTTAACTTCCTCTTCCCCATTAGCAGCACTGTCTGTGCTTGATTCCCCTCCTCTCGGCTTTAAAGTAGTGCACTTATTTAACTTGAGAGTTTGTTTTTGAGGAAACACTGACCAAGAACACATGAAATGATAAATGCACCATACATGTCCAACTAGTTACTAATGACCTTCCTACATAGGAGAAATAAAAGGCGCCATATAGATAAAAGTCCAGAAAATGCTAATTGCTTGGCTGGTATGCTAACCCACAGGTCTCAGCATTCCGAGTCAATGGCCTGTGGCAAGTATGCAGATTGGGAAGATTTAAAGTGTGTAGCAAAATATACATATTCCAGTTCAACAACTCTAAACAACAGATGAAACACACAGTGATAAGGATTGACAGAATTTAGCTGTCTTTATTAGGAATCCCGTATTAAGAAAAAGATGATACCTACCTATCTTTTTCAATCTGTACTACTGATGGTCTAGCGGATGTCAACAGCTTTTACTTTTTCGGGACTTGCTAGCTGCATTTATGTTAATTGTAACATAGCAGGCTAGACAGGTGTGTACAGGCTACAATACACTAAGCATAGACTGTATGCTAATGACATGAAGTGGAGGATGCTGCGCTGAATTTCCCACGTATGGCTAACAATGGGACTGATTGATTAATTGCTAAACACATGGACTATGAAAAGGAACAGAGTGGGAGATGAGGAGGTTAGGAAGAAATTAGCAATACTCTTTATTGTAGGCTACAAAAATCTATCCCCTCCCCATCGCAGGCAATATTTTTTTCTTTTTATGGTCACTAAACACCTTACATTGTCTACAACTTTACAAATTCTACCAAGTAATTGTCCCGTTCTTGGTAAGACATCCCCAAAGCACTTTATATACACAGGCCATGGACACTATGATATTATCATCAATTATTTCTATAGCGCCAACATATTACACAGCGCTGTACAAATAGTTTAGTTGAGGTGCAACACAAGATAACACACAGGAACAGGTGATGACTGGTTAAAAGACCCTGCATGGACGGGCTTACAATTTAATAAATGTACTAACAATATCTTGATAGGAGATTTAGGTACTGTGACGCCCATTTATCAAAGACTTCTGATTTGGGGTGGTAGGTTTACAAACTCTGCTCAGCCAAGTGAGACAGTTATCAGAGGAAGATCGAACACATATACAAATAAACAGTCCTTGTAAACTTCACAGCAGGACTCAAGAAGCCACCCACCCAACAGACATAAATAGTAAATGAACCAAACCCTCAGGGCTGGAATGGCCTCAACACTTTTTACATTTCTATTACTAAAAATGGATACATACATCAGGATGTTCGATTGCCTATATCGAATGTAACTATTTTTGTTCGACCGAATGAAATGTTGTTCGAAATGAAATTTCACAAGGTTTAGAAAACAAGAAATCACTCCATTAAAATCGATTTGATTAAACCAAAATGATTGAATGAAACGATGGTACGTTCGATTTACATTCGTTTTTTACAAGATAGATGAAAACATGTCTGATCAGTTTTCGAAAGATTTTTTGTTCGATATTGTCCACTTGTGTTCGATGTTGGTTGAACTAAACCTTTGTTCAGTTTTAGCTTTTCGTTCGAACGATAAAAAACATCGAACAAGAAACTCCACCAATGTATTCCCACCTTTACCCCATTGTCCATTGTTCTAACAGGATCATTAAAAATGTATTTGTATTTATTTTATCATAGCACGGTATAGGTCCTTTTTCCATCGCATTAACAAAAAGTGAAGCAAATCTGTATATACACACACTTTTCAAGATGGGTGGTGACCATGGCAGCCATTTTTAAGTTGGCCATTTTGAATCCAAAATCCAACATCAAACCTATTGGGAATTTCACAAGAAAACCCATGGTGTGCTTGGTTTTAACGTAACTTTATTCTTTCAGGAGTTATTTACAAGTTTCTGTCCACTTATAAAATGTGTTCAATGAGCTGCCCATTGTGTTGGATTGTCAATGCAACCCTCTTCTCCCACTCTTCACACACTGATAGCAACACCGCAGGAGAAATGGTAGCACAAGCTTTCAGTATCCGTAGTTTCAGGTGCTGCACATCTCGTATCTTCACAGCATAGACAATTGCCTTCAGATGACCCCAAAGATAAAAGTCTAATGCTGGCCATACACACGGCGAGCTGGAGCGATATCGCCCTCCGATATCGGTCCGGGAGGCTAACGTGATGACGTCATCACGTTAGCCTCCCATTGCATTCTGGGGCCCCACAATCGGCCAGGCACCCTTTGTGTGCCGGCCATAAGCAGCGATGGAGACGCCGTCTTCATTGCTGCTTATGGCAATCGGCTCCCATCGGCTCAGATTTTCCGACATGTCGGATCTCTGGCCGGCCGAGAAGTGGGGCGACAGGCATCTGTCGCCCCATGTGGGGACATGCCGATAAACGGCCGGATTTTAACCTGACCGACGGCGAGAGCGCGCACGCCCGTCGGTCAGATTAAAATCCGGCCGTTTATCGGCATGTGTATGGCCAGCATAAGGGGGTCAGATCGGGAGACCTTGGGGGCCATTCAACTGGCCCATGTTGACCAATCCACTTTCCAGGAAACTGTTCAACTAGGAATGCTCGGACCTGACACCCATAATGTGGTGGTGCACCATCTTGCTGGAAAAACTCAGGGAACATGCCAGCTTCAGTGCATAAAGAGGGAAACACATAGTGATGTAGCAATTTCTCCCAATCTGACCCCCTTAGACTTTTATCTTTGCGGTCATCTGAAGGCAATTGTCTATTTGTGAGGCTCTCATACGCTTGACTCATTGAGCTAGTCATTGTTTTCCTCTTTTTCCTCCAAATTTACATGATGCCGTGTACAAATATTTTCCCACGCTAATTATGTATTTCCTAATAGAACTAGGAGAACTGTGTCATTTAAAGTCAGACACATAACCTGTCTGGAGAGCACGTCAGACGGCTTCATGTAATGTGGGACTATGACAGTGCAGTTGCTAATTCATCAATGAAACCTAAAGGTGTACTCAGATGTTACAAGAGGAACCACCACCTGATGAACATGCCAAGGTGTACGTCATTGCTCCGAAACCTACAAATCCAACAAGTTCTACCTGTCATGAAAGTAACATGGGGAGTGTCATTAATGACCTCGTTTTGAAGATTCCAGTTTCCTGGTTAGTTTCAATACGTTTAAGGAACAAGTCTGGAACAGGCCCTTAAGCTAGCCTTATGCCTGGCATACACATGCCGATAAGCGGCCGATTTTTCACCTGACCGACGGGCATGCGCGCACGTCAGCAGAAAAGTCGGCCGCTTATCGGCGTGTGCCCACATGGGGTGACAGACCCTGTCGCCCCACAGCTCGGCCGGCCAGAGAACGGACATGTCTGATATTCTCTGGCCGATGCAGGCCGATGCCATTAACTTCAATGAAGACCGGCGTCTTCATTGAGGCTAATGACCAGCAAACAAAGGGTGCCGGCCGACTAAAGCAGCCCCATAATGCCAACGTGATGACGTCATCACGTTTGCATTCCACAGCTCATCGGAGCTTGTCTGTCGGCACCCATCTGTGGGTGTATGGCAGGCATTACACAGATCGATATTTCCGTTCAAACTACTGCTTTTTAAGTCAATCGATCGTAAACCGTTTCACGCACACCTGCTATGACCAACCAATATGATCACAATGGAATATAATATAATGGTTTTCCAAGTAATTGTTTACAATCATATTTACAATTGTACTATGCATGCGCACTATAGTACGATCGTGAATCAATCGTGTTTAAATCTTTCACACTGTGTGGCGATACAATTGATCAACGTTACGGTCCCTATACACCGGTAGATTTCCTTTAGATCTCCTTTTGTTTAACCAAAACCATGTAATATGAGAAACTTTCTAAAGCTAGCCACACATGGTTAAATTTTAGCATTCAATCAATGTTAGAAAAGATTTTGTAGTTCAATGAAAAAAATCAAAACTCGATTTTAATTTAATCGATGTACACCACATGGGGAGTACGATTATTGTTCAATTTCGACTGAAAAATTCATCGAAATAATCCAAAATCGTACGTTTGTAATCAGAAATCGTCGATTGGTTTGTAATCAAAAATCGTCGATTGAATTCCTCTTGTAGTTTGATAACTGTACAATCTACCAAAATTTTCCAACCTGTCCGATCACGTTTCAATTTTAACAAAAATCGATCAATAATTGTCGATTGTACTATGTGGGCAGAAAACGTTTTTCTTTCAATCGATGGAATTTTTTTATCGAAAACGTTAATTGAACGCTAAAATCGAACCACGTGTGGCTAGCTTAAGCAATCAAGTCTACCTGTGTTCAATCGCAGAGGACCCCATACTACATAGTTGTTGGTAAATCTAAAGGATATCCGACAGAGAGATCTAAAGGTGTATTGGTGCACAATCGTAAAATACACCTCCCCCATACAGCTTAGAATCTAACCATACAATTTATGTATAATCTTTTGTTCTACTGAAACCATGTAATAGGAGGACCTTTCTAAACCTACAACCACTATGCATTCTATCAGGGAGGACCCAACAATAAATAGATGTTGGTAGATCTAAAGGAAATTGTATGGAGTGACAATGGTGTATGGGGGGGCTAAAGGTCGACCGAACTGAGACAGAATTCATTAACCCATTTGCCTATAACACAGCAGATAATATTCTAAAGGATAAGGACCCCCATACATGTGTCCACCTCTCTTGGGTGTCGGTAGTCCATGAAACGGAGGTGCACACCTGGAGGGATTGACCAGAATAGCACCACAAATCAGTCGCACAGATATCAGCCTTGACGTTTTTTTCTGGACGATTGCTATACTTTCACCAGGGCCCCCTTTCAAAGTAGAGCGAGTGGCACAAATCGTGATTCCCGTACGTTTGATGGATGTCTATCCAGTCTATATATTTGTCCCAGGATGGGCTCCCATTAACTATAGCATGATCATAGAGGTCACCTGTGACCACTATTTTAATAATAATTACAATAGATGATTTTATTATATGTGGCATCTCAACAAATGGGCATCTGATGCCAGTCTTCTTATTCTACCCAAGTCCAAACCTTCTGGGGACATCATTCAGCCTATAGCTAAACCAACATGCATAATTTACAGGAGCTCAATCATAGATATGATGAAACAATTGACTGGTCATGGTGTAAACCACACAAGCCGCATTAAGAAGTGATTAATCTTGTTTAGTTTCCCAATGGTGTGCAAACAAATGCCTTGTGTAGCTTACACCATAGGGAGCCATTTGTCCAAAGCATTAGTGGTCTAATGCTACTCCATGTAAAGTCAGCCATACACCAATCAATAGTTCTAACAGATGTGACATTAGATCTAATATAAAAAATTGGGTCCAATGAAATACTAATACAAAGGGGCGGTCATTTGGACTTAAATATTGATCGGTCAATACTTGGAAATGCCCATTCTTTGGAAGATCAATAAATAGTACTTGTGGCTGAGGTTTACTAGGGAGTGGTACCTGCTGTTTAAATATTGTGTTGGCTGATGGGTTTACAGTAGTAATCCAGGTAAACAGTTGATATCAGGGAGATTGATCCTTTATCTAGTCTTACCCCCATTGGCTTTAGTGCAATGTCATATAATTAGACTCCTATGACCCGTCACACAAACCTCCCATCTGTTTTTGCACCCAATCACAGCAACATACAATCAATGGCAAAACTTGTCAAGAAAGTCCATGGGACTGATAGCAGCAATCTGTCACTAGTCTGGCCTGGAAAGTTAAGGCTGCAGTGACTGAGAGAGATAGCCTAAACATAGTATTTACAAACATGCCTTTACTCAGAGGTCTGACAGTATGAGAGGTACAAACATCACCAGCAGATAATGTCAGGACTCCAGCACCGCCAATCTTAAACCAATAGATAACCTGGCACCATGCTTTATGAGGCTCAAATCATAAAGGCCTCCATACCCAATTAGATCTCCACTTGATTTTTCAGCTGATCGACCTGCTGTGAAATTGGGTGCACTTTGAAAGCTTAAAGTTTTCATTTGGACAAAAATTGTCCACGAAATCGATCTCAGCCCTTACGGAACGTAAAAGGTGCCCATACACGGACAGATTCTCCCTCGATAGATGAGGGACAGACTGCAGTGTGAGAACGTCATCGTGCTGCAGTCGCCCCTCAGTGGGATGGCGAGCACCCTTGTGTGCCGGACATACTCTGGTATGGGATGAGCCAGGACGGGGGGGGGGGGGGGGGGGGGGGGGGGGGGGGGGGGGGGGGGGGGGGGGGGGGGGGGGGGGGGGGGGGCTAAAGAAATTTTATTTAAAATGTGAAAATGTCAGTCAAATGAGTCTGATGATGAGGTGTTAAATCTTTGTGAACTCCAAGTATTGCTTAAAAAACATTATTGATGCTTTTCACTTAGCCATGCACTCTGCCCATGTACACCCAGCACTTGTGCTCTTTAGTTGTTGGTTAAGCACCTGAACACACCACACTCCTTACAATATGATTGCACTGTTCACCTGATCCATGTCACAATACAAACACTAGAACACACACAAACAACTAAATGAAAACGTTGTGTTCATTCTGAATATAATGTTCCCCGGCAGAGCAGTGGATTTCTTCTATAACAATGTTAGGTGTATGAGGACATCTTTGCTTTGATTAGTAATGAATGAAGATTGTGTCCAAACCAACCATTACTTGTGTTATACAGGAAGCCCCTAACCTGCCTTTTGTGCTAGAAATTGTACTAAGCAATATCCTAAACAATAAACAGATCAGATTTTGGAGACCTTATGACAATGAAAAGTCCTAGGTTTATAAACAACTACTATTAAATCTATAACAAAAAAAGGAAAACTTGGGTTGTGACTGTACATGACATAATGACAAGCGAACACCAAGTAAAACAGATGCCATCTTGTATATTTTATAGAAGTATAACTTAACATGTTAGTCTATGTATTGTAAGATATACTTAGAAATAGGGAAATGACACATGGACTCCTGTACTCTAGTCTTTACACAACCTGCCGCCCATTTACACTTGTAATGACACCGATCCCCCCGTCAGTGTATAGAGTGTATAGAGTGCTGTGACCACTTACCTAGAGTTTCTGCCAGCAGCACTGCGGGAGCGGTGAGTACGATGAGCAGTACGATGATCCCAGCCATGCCTCCGCTAAGTGAGCGCTGTCCAGAAAAGTTGTGGGTAATAGCCGGCTGTCAGTGGAAGCAGGATATCCTCTACAGACAGGGAGCCCCCGACTCTCCATACAGGGAGACGATGAATAAACACTCCTTTCCCGAGCTGGATGTGAGCAGAGCACATAGACGTCCCGAGCCTCCTCCTGCCTGTATGATGATCTTCCCTGACCCGGCTCACACTCAGTCCCGTGCTCCTCCTGATCCCGGGGTGGGGGGAGACTTTACTGCTCCGGTCGCAGCAGCGACACCTGCCGGCGGCCTGAGAGAACTACAGGGGATAGTGATGGCAAACGTGCCTGAGTGTGTCCTGTGATAACAACACTCATATATAGTATTCTGGTCTTCCTCTAACTAGACTGTCACCTCTTCAGTCCATCATGAATGCTGCTGCTAGACTAATTTACTCCTCTAACTGCTCCTCCTCTCTGCAAATTTCTACACTGGCTTCTAATTGTCCAGAGAATCAAATTCAAAGTTCTGTGCCTTGCTTTTAAATCACTCCACACCTCCTGTCCCACTTACATCTCCAACCTGTAGAATAAATACACCCCTAACCACCTCATCCGCTCCTTCAGTGACCTACTTATGACATCCCCACTCATAACCTCATCACATGCCCACCTTCAAGACTTCTCTACTGCCACTCCTCTCTGGAACTCTCTCCCTATATCTCCCTCCATTAGACTTGCTCCTACCTTTGGCTCTTTTAACAAATCCCTGAAAATCACCTCTTGACTCTCACCTACCCAACTTCTCATTCTTAACATAACAACCATGCCAGTCCCCCCACCTATACTCTGTTCCCTAACCAAGTAGATTGTAAACTCGACCAGGCAGGGTCCTCTCTTGCTCCTGTGTCATAACCTGTACTTCTGTGTAATATCCTGTGTTGTATCTCTCTAATGTATTGTACAGCGCTGTGTAATATGTTGGCGCTATATAAATAAATGATGATAATAATAATTCTGTGCAGTATAAATGGTGCTTATTTCTCATAATGGCAAATGTTACATTTCTCTGATTCCCAATAGGTACTTCCTGATACCTACTAAGGGCTGTATGCTTGTCAAGATATAAAATGTACTATAATACCGTATCAATGAAGGTGCTTTTATTTCACATGGGAAAACTCTTAAGAGCCATTTTTATGTCCCCATGCACGCATACATCCGTGGGTGATCGTCTGATTGCAGAATGATGATGTCATCACACTGTGGCCGTTCGTGCAGAGAATAGGAGAGCACCATTTGTGTGCTATTTGTCAGCAGATAGTTTGGATGGGGACCCTGGTAAAGTAATGTAATCGATACCAAAAAAACACAAACAAACATGGCAGCCGATCGTCCACAAAATCGCCCGTGGATCTATGCTTGTAGGGGGGGGGGGGGCTTTAGTCTAAAGTTATGTCTCCACTGTGCGGAAGTATGCGCAATCATAAGCATTCAAAAAAGCAGCACAGGTTAGTACCTATTGGGGGGGAAAAAAATACATGGGGTTTTCTCTGCTTTAAGGCGTGTCATCAATGTGGCCCTCGCGTTTATTTATATGCCAATACATTATCTATAATACACCCATGCTTGCATTGTGTCGCTTTCTTTCAATGTCGAAGTGGGGCTGCGCTGATTTTAAACACAATGCAACGTGTCACCATCTACATGCAGACATAGCCTCAGGCCTGCACCCCACTGTGTCTTTTTTACAATTGTTTGGTGTGGGTCTTGTAGATGTACACAAAACGCAAAATATTATCCTCTATGGGCCCATTTATACAAGTGTAATGTGCATGGTGCATATCACACTGTTAAAACAAACAAACAAACAAAAAAAAAATACATGGTTTATCACGTTTTCAAAAAAGACACATGTCAGCAGCAAGTGGATTACCCCATAGACAATACATTGGGGCATTTGTTAGACACATAGGTGGGGAAAACCTTCCTACTTTTCACCCCAAACATCACTTCCTGCCAAAGGTTTCCAGTGTTATTGAATGGAAGGGGTTGGCCTGGGTGGTAAAACAGACATATTTGGCTGTACTGTCCCACCTGACTGTGGGGGAGGGGTGAAAGTTTTCCTACATTACAATAGCTGGCCAGCAAACCACAATGTTCACCGACTGACTACTGGACAGACATTTTGGCCATCACTACTGTGCACGAAGCAGAAATGTTACATCTTTCTGATTTTCCCAAAACATACACATGGACAATGACTTAACAGATACTACATCTAGAGTGCATAACAGCCAGGGAACAAGCATTTTCAGGAGAAAGTCAACAATGGGAGCTGTCCTATTACTGATGTTGGGGGCTTCAAGGACAAACCTACATCAAACTGGCAATTCAGCAGTTAAAGGTGGGTTTACACGTGTAGATTTTTTGTTCGATCAACTGCTGATTCAATTTTTTTATAGATTTTTTTTGTCGAAAAAAATCCATTGTAACATTAGATTTTTTTGTTCGTCCATCCCGATATCGAATAAAAATACATTCGAAATTACTGTGACCTATAAAAATCTACCAACATGTTCAATGACCGTTTGAAAAATATTTTGTTCGAGATCGAAAAAAATTTATCCATCGAACAAATTTGCCATTCTAGATTTTTGTTCAATCAACCAAAAAATCGTTTGTTCTTCATTGATTGGACGAAAAAATCTTCACGTGTAAACCCACCTTAACATCTGGAATTTTAGTGTTCATATATGAGAGGAGGTTTTGGAATATTGTGTTTCCCCAAAAATAAGTGTCAGTGTCAGTGTCTTATATACATTTTTGCTCCTAAAGATGCCCTGAAGAATATGACACTGGGGTATCAGGGTGGGGGCACCACTTAAAATGACACAGGGGGATCAGAGGGGGGAATTGCTGCTTCTCATACCCCCTGTCCAGAGTTAGAGTACCATATCTTCGGGGGTGCCTTATATTATAGCGTTAGGCAAAAATGTAAGGGTGCCTTATTTTCGAGGAAACAGGGTAGTAGTTTTATAATGAAGTCAAGAGGGTATAGATTCAGAATCCCTCTGATACCACATTGGCATACATGCAACTATATTCTAGTTTAGAGCTGCTGCCCCCTGCCTAGGACGTCCATTCATACTCTTTATATAGAAATGTCACACTGTATAAACTCCTGATACTATCTCAGCATTTTATGTCACGTAGGCTCTAGGAAGTGTTGTATGTACACAAACTTACTTTACCACCCACCCCAAAACATTTCAGCTATGTCAGGATCTGAGAGCCCTAGCACATTCCACAGGAGCAAATGACAGCCAGAAGAAGGTGTCATCCACCAAGATACTTCTCTAGTGAAATATGCAGGCAGCCATACATTCCTTTCCTATGTTCAACGTTCTTTGCTTTACAGTTTCATCTATTATGACAAGGCAGTTACAAAATCATTTTGTAATTCATAAAAGTCTAATTTATAAAATCTATAAATGTGCAATGACTCATATTCACCAATAAAAGTCTGTAATGATCATGTGATATCAAAGATGTTTTCTAAAACTGAGACGGGCTGATCTAACATAAAATGCAACACATAGGGCCCATTCTGACTCATATATTAAAAGTAATGGCACCCCAGGATATTTAAACAGCAGCATGCAACAAATCTGCACTACAACAGATAAGTGAGCCTAACAAAAGACTCTTAGATGTTTTTCAACCCATTGCCATGCCTTGACAGTCTATTTATTCTGATTTCCATCCCAAAAGCACCTTAGAGTTGGCTTAAATTACAGCATACACCAGTGGTTCCCAAACTGGGGGGGTGTGAAGGTATTCCAGGGGGGCGCAGGCCCTCATTCTGAACCTATGTTTAAATTGGAAGGGGGGGGGGGGGGGCTCGAAAATGCTCCTAAATTGAAAAGGCCCTGCAAGGAAGTTTGGGAACCACTGGCATACACAATGCAGGACATTGGACCACCATGCATTGTTATGTGCTGAGCCCTTTAGTTGTGTGCACTGCAGTACATTAGGCAGCCATGTACCACCTCAACCCACAGCACACATGTACCACTCAGGCTGCAGATATTACTGGACCTAAAGTTCTGACAAGTTGTATGTTAAAAAAAATGTTTATGCTGTCTGAATCTAAGAACCATAATGTCATATATTGCAGTCTACAAGTCCTTAGACGTGGAACAGCATTTGTTTTCTTTTTAAGAAAGAACAGAAAATACTGGTTGATGAAAAGAATGCCAGTCCAAACCTGGGAATCTTTCAGAGTGACAACTATAACTCCCTTCATATATACAGTGTCCCAATGACACGCTTTTTGTGGTATACAAATTATGGGTGAAAGAAGCTTAACAAGAGAATTTAATGCAACCTTTACATCTACCACTATGATGAAGTAAAGACTAAGCTATACTCCATCAAAGATGCAGAGCTTACTGTTAAAGTAAAGGCCGCCACACACTAACCGAGCGGCAAAATCAGCCACCGATCAGGGGTGCTCACAAAGCTCGTCCGATAATGTCTATTATTTGTCCGATAATCTCTATTATTTGTACGATAATCTCTGGTCGATTGTTTGCATATAGCGTGCAATTACATGTCATTGTGTCTAACTGTTCTAACAGTTCTAGCACATGAAATGATCAGATCTCTGGAGGGAGAACATAGAAATAGGTCAATGCTGTAGGATCTATCTATCTATCTATCTATCTATCTATCTATCTATCTATCTATCTATCTATCTATCTATCTATCTATCTATCTATCTATCTATCTATCTATCTATCTATCTATCTATCTATCTATCTATCTATCTATCTATCTATCTATCTATCTATCTATCTATCTATCTTTCTATCTATCTATCTATCTAGTCCCAAACAGTCTAAATCAACCAAAACAAGGATCGAAATCAACCCAAAAATATCAGTATTTTCCTGTTCGATTACCATTACTTTAGGTGGGAATCATCGATCCCCATTCAGAGTATCACCCAGGAATGGATTCCCCAAGGTGCGCATCTATTCCACAATCATGCGGCTTGGTGACATAACCACAAAGGGGAATCTATACATGTATGGGGGCTCTACTCTTTAGTAAAATATGTAATTACAACAGGTACAATATATTAATAAATGCAATATGGATAGATTTCCAAACATAAATTATTAGACACAAGGATAGATGTTTATCTCATAATATTATTATATCTAATACTTTATTATTATTATTACAAAAGGGGTAGTGGCAGGCCTGGGGAGAATGGTCAATGAGGTACCACTTATTGCAGCCTACTGAGACAAATGATGGAGCAGCTTTGTCTCCAGTCATTCATAAGTCAGATGTTTGTAAATCAGGGACTCCCTTTATGCTATATGTCCTCTGAATATATACTATGGTATTAGATGATGTACAGAGTTGTGTTTGTGCCCTTTAGTTGAACCGTTATCTTGTATGTAACTGCTGATTAGACCATGTTGTGATTGGGTGTAGACTAGTTTCACTAGAAACTCTGTTTCCATCTCCTTGTTGTTTGATCTGTTTAGTATTCAATTTGTTGTACTTACGAATGACAAAGGAGCCCACACTTTATAGTCTCTTCCCAAATGAAGGAAGGAGACTCCATACTGGGAGGGAATAAATGAAGCCCTGGTCATGTCAAAGCATGAATCTTCTCACCCATTCATAGGATCATCTGCCTTCTAACACCGCACTACTGTGAGCAGACACTGCATTGTGTGCAATGAGATGCAAATGGCAGTTAGTCACATGGACAAAATCCTCGACATTTTAAGTTATTGTAATTGGGTGTGGCTGAAAAAATGCTTGGGAATTCAAAGTAGAGGTGCAGATTAGAAAAGCAAAAGAAACATTAAATGCTCATTTAGGTGTAAAGCCCCCCCCCCCCCCCCCCCCCCCCCCCCCCCCCCCCCCCCCCCCACACATGGGCCAATAACTGTGGGATCTAATGCGGCGCAGTGACGCAAGGAATCCACTTTGCACTATCCATTCTCAGTCAATACTTTGGATAGAGACCTGTTCGATCAGCATTTCTGTGAGCGGGATCGATCGAACAAGGGTTTCCGCATTCGATTCCCATATGGCTTCAGAGAGAATTATTTACCTAATGTGTTGCTCCATCCATAGCTCTGCCTTTTCTACACTGGTCTCACATAGTGTTGATCTCGAATATTCTAACCACAAATTTCTATTGCACACTTCGGGAATTCGTTAAGATTTGGCATATAGTGCTATATTATCGTGTTCACAAATATTCAAAGTTTTTTACATTAGTACCCAGAACTACTGTGCATTGTGTTCACAATATACGCATGTATAAGTGCTGATTTGCACAATGAAGGTAATAATGACTAGAGATCCCGAATTCTCAAATTTACGAATTTATTGTGAATATTTGGTGAAAATTTTGCTAATACGTATATAGCCTAAGCTGGTCATTACTAATTGGCTGAGTAGTGATGGGACATGCTGGTAAATTTCAGTAGATGGTTCAAGTATCTAATGGGTTTCCTAGGTATTTTGATGCAACTGTATCCAATAGTACTATGGAGCATGCGCCCAATCTTAGGCAAAGAATCAATCACTTCTGATTCGTACCATTGATCAATGTTAAGCTGGCCATACACCTTCAGATTTCTCTGTCAGATTTCCTTCAGATCAGATTTTGTTTTACCAAAACCATGTAATATGAGGACCTTTCTACACCTTCCAATCACTATGTATTCTATCAGGGAGGACACTATACTACATGGTTGTTGGTAGATCTGATCTGATCTGAAGGAAATCTGACAGAGAAATCTGAAGGTGTATGGCCAGCTTTAGACTGACAGCAATATTATAATTACACAAGCAGATTGAATTATAGATCGATCACGCAAATGTTTATCCGTGTATGATGAGCTTTATTGAGCTCCGAAATATCTAAAATACTGCAACACAACAGTAAGATACTAGTATGTTCGACTAAATTTACCAACATGTGCGATAATCTTTCGATTCATTTTGATTCTTCTGGTCGAACGTACCAGGTGAAAATCGATCATTTTAATTAGATTGAATGGAAATATCAAACCGTGTATAGCACGGTCCCCACACACGTACCGAGTGGGGGCCGACAGATGAGCGGTGGAGTGCAGCGTGATGACGTCATCACGCTGCACTCTGTCGCTCACAGCATCGGTGGGCACCCTTTGTGTGCCGACCGTTAGTTTCAATGGGGACGCCGGTCCCCATTCAACATAACGGCATCGGCCAGAGAATTGCAGACATGTCAGTTCTCTGGCCGAGCAAGCTTGGGGCAACACTCACATCGGTCGGAGGCAAAATCGTTGCGGGTGTGAGGGGCTTAAGTGAAGGGGAAATCTGTCCAGCAAAGGTACGGAAGAGGGGGTTGCGGGGGTGCAAGCCACATTTGAAAGTATTGTTTCACTCCCAGAGAATAGGTGTCACCAAACCACATAATGTTTTAGTATGCAAGGGCTAAAGAACTTGATTCTTCCTCAACAAGCACAGCTGCAATGTCAGTGTGACAGCTACAACACAGTCTTTGGCTTTCCCCCACCTTGTTAATGGTATAGTCCTGAGTCTTCTGCTATTTCCTGCAGCATATTATATCTCTGCATTTCCAGGTAGCCTTTAAGTCATAATTCATCCTTGCAGTATGTCAGGGGCTAAGCAAAGGTAAATAAAACACGTCAGCTTCATAGTATGTGACTGCCCTTTGCCCCTGCTGTGTGTGTATATATAGTTTTATACATGCACAGCAGAGGCAGAGGGGTGACAGTCACATACATATCACATATAGCCCAGGTGCCCAACCTGCGGGGTGTTCTTTGGCGGCCCTCCTCAGTACTCCACTTGCGGCCCCTAAAAACCTGTTAATGCATAGGGAAAAGGAACTCACCTGCCCGCTGACCCTACCTGACGACTCTTTGCTCAGAATTTTGTTAGGGCCCCCATACACCTTTAGATTTATCTGACAGATTTCCTTTAGATCTCCTTTTGTTTTACTAAAACCATGTAATATGAGGGACTTTCTAAACAATCAAGTCTACCTTTGTTCAATCGCAGAGGACTACATAGTTATTGGTAAATCTAAAAGATATCTGACAGAGAGATCTAAAGGTGTATAGAGAAGAGGAGGGGAGGCAAGGGACTTGCTCCCACTATTTAACCAACAAATGGGGGGATGATTGTATAATATATATTGTGGCACATAACCTCAAAATAGGGGCAAAGGCTTTGATGATATCTTTGATTATATATGCTTATGCTTAATATCATATATTATATATATTATAAATTCTTATACAAGTCAGTATAGATTGAAAGTGTTATGTGCGGCCCTTTAGTGATGCTGAGGGCCGCTCTTGTGGCCCTCCATATAAACTCAGTTGCCCACCACTGACATATAGTTTCTGGCACCAGGTGGCACCAAACCTAGTGACACCACTGGGTGTCAAATGACTTCCAGCCCAGCTACCGGTGGTAGTGCGCATGGCGGGTGCAAATTGGGCACTGTATGGCTACCTTAATACCTTGAATTTTGTGGTGATTTTAACTACAAACAAAGAATGGCCACAGCTTATGACTGTGGGAGTGTTGACCTGTTCATTTGTTTTCCTTACTTGAAGTGCTAACAATCTTAAAACTATGAAAAATGACACAAGACAAAAGTATCAGAAAAAAGTGGATATTATATATTTTGGCCACAGCTAAAACAGATAAACATTTACAAAACTTTTGTTTCTGACAGTGCCCCCAACCAACCAAACAGCACATACACCTATAGCCTCATGTACCAGCCACCTGCCTCACCTTGAGCATTTCACTCAAGTACATTAACCATATAGATTCCTAGGCACTGCCAGGGACCAGCCCCCTGCTGTGACAAGTAACATGCAGTTTGCATGGTCTACAGTTAAGTATTTCCATACTTGTAATGTGTATCACATTACACATCACATTACAAGTACTACTACCTCTGTGTCAGCATCAGCCACAAGCAGAGACTGCATTGTGTATATAAGTATGCATACAGAGAGAGGAAAAAAACATGGACTTCTCTCAGGAGTCATCAACTTGTGCCTCTGAATTTCAGTCAACCAGTTAACTTTTCCATCAATGCCTTAGTTCAGTGGTTCCCCAACTGGGGGGCACAAAGGCATGCCAGGGGGGCGTGGGCCCTCATTCTTAACCTGTGTTTGAATAGGAAGGGGGGGGGGGGGGGCTGGATAATGTTCCTAAATAGAAAAGGGGGGCCCTGCAAGGAAAGTTTGGGAACTACTGCCCCAGTTGACTAGCTTTTCAATGAACGATTATGTGATGGTTGTTCAATGACATTAATTTAGAGTCTGTACCTGAATCATTCACATTGTAAACTGCTCTCATTCATTGCAGCTAATAGTTGCAGAAACAAGAGCAGAGTTTATCTATGGCCAGGGAGAGCGGATCTATATATACAGATTAATACTGGAACTGAAGAGATGAAACGTGCGGGGACAACTGATAGTTTACTATTTTTAAAGCACAATTAAAATGCAGAAAAAAATAAATGAAAAACAAATACCAGCTCTGTGATACAAAATATAGTTTTTTTTTTACTTTGGTCTACAAAAGTAAGTAATCATTATACATACTGATTTAGTAAACGGGGTACGTGCGACAAATATAGACGTTCAGATATGGCTCTTTGAAATGTGTTAACTAGATAACAAATAACTGTGAAGGCGTAAATTAAAGTCTAACATGCAACGTCTCCCACTGTGTTAATTTGATTCTGATGATTTATTATAAAAGTTGTGCTCTACATAATACGTGTCAGACAAAAAGAGATCTATGAGGATCTATGTAGTGATAACAAATGAGGAGGGTTGTTATGTTTCATTTAAAAGAAATTTTAAGGAAAATTCTCCAAGACACCCCTAAGGCCATTCTGAATCTATTAAAGTTATATTGGGGTATTCCTCAAAGATCAACATCATCCAACTGGGAGGTGCCACATCATTAATGCATTATTACTTATTATTGCTCATGCATATATTTAACTCGGCACAATTTTCTTATGGGTGTGAAAGTTTTACAGAGAACAAGAGGACAAATACCAATTGGGAAATGTGATCCCTTTCTTCGTACACAAGATCAAATATGTAGTAAAAAAAATATTTGTATTTATAGGTGAGATAATGAAAGAAATAAAAAAAAAAGATGTATATAGAAAATTCATTGTTGAACAATTTGTTTAGTTGGCTTGAGCTAGAGGCATAGCTAAAATATATTAAACATTGCCACTGCTAGTGGCACATTACTGCTTGCGGTGCAAAAATAGAGTTGGGCATACTTTCGGACTAGAAGCTTTTACTGTGAACTATTGTTTCAAGTTCTGCTGTGGCTGACATTGTTTGATCAGAAAGCTCTTGGTATGTAGGTGGGCAAGGGCAGGTCATTCACAATTACATAAGGAGCATACTATGGGCTCCCAGCACTGTCCCATGAGTGTTCCTTGGGGAAGTAGTGTAGGACAGATCCAAGCAACAACAAGGATTCCAGCTTGCCTCTAGCGTGAGCAATGTGAGTCTGGTGGCTGAGTGTCAGCAGCCCAAGCAGCTCATGGTGTGGGCATATGACCAGTGCAAAAATCTACATACCTGTCAACCCTCACGTTTGGCCATGAAAGTCAAGTTTTCTATTGAAATCCTAAATTCAATGAATCCTGGATTTTGCCCAGGATTTTTAAATCAGCGTTACTTAGGAGGGAGGGGGCGTTACACTCCCTCCTAAGTTCCCACCCCACTTGTGCAGATGATGTGCAGGGTGGGACATTTGTAAGGAGAGTAACACCCCTCCCTTCTAAGTTAGGCAGTCACTACCGGTATTTGGATTGCATAAGAGCCGCAACATGCGTCACATGTATCACTTCCTGTAATTTTCCCTTATTAAGGGACAGTAAGGTTGACAGGTATGTGCTAGAAAAGGACCACTACCAGAACCTCTCAGCTCAGTGTTGCCTTCCTATAAACCCTCCAATAAAACCATGCCATTAAGGGGATAAGATGTTGTCTTTGGAGCTTGTTTTCTTTTTGTTTGTCTTTTTTTTTTAGAATAGTGCCTGCATGTTACTGGCCTCTGTTTAGTGGTCTGCTAATGTACATGTCTTGTCTTAAATTCCAAGGGTGTGTGGATGGAAATAATGGCAGATACAACCCTTATTATATTAGGTTTCTAATACAGATACTAGTAGACCAGTTCCAAGGTTGTTCATTGCTACATAGTTGTCAGTATGTGAAAATCCTCATTGTGGCTAGTGAGATACCAAAAGAATGTATTTGCATCAGAAAAGTAAGTTTGCAAAATACTTTCATGAAAGGAAGGGTGGTCACACTTAGTGCAAAGGAGATATTTATAGTCATGTCATTTCAGGAGACCGTCAAACCTGAGATACTAGTTCCTCAAGTCTGATCAGTACAAGGCAGAACATGAGATTCAACAGGAAAAGGATCTAACTACTACCCCTCATTTCACAATGCTTGCAACTAGTTGTTCATTATCTATGTGTAATAAGCAAACAAATGTGTATAATAAACAGATACCACTTAACTCAACTTAATTGCTTGTTCAATTAAAGATTGTACGTGAACCTTTAAAACATGTTTCCATTAATAGATGGAGGTTAGGTGCAGGACAACAAACAAGATATAAATACAAATGATAAAAAATATAACCAATAAGTCACTTTTGGGAGAATCCTTTATTAAGGCTTTGTTCCAACTTAGGCGATTAATTGACAAGCCCATTGAAACTAGTGAAGCCGATTGGTGTGCTTTTTTACACTATATGTCAGGACCCCCTCCGCTAAGAGCACATAGACCTTACCTGCTCGCGGATGCTGTGTTTAAACATCCTCCAATGCAGAGGCTTAACGTACTGGACTACGTTCAGCCTTGCATGAGCGGAACGGCTCGGCACAGTGAAGACACAGCATTCGACCAGTAGGTAAGTAAATGTGCTCCGTCGGGACCTCCCACCAACCAATACGCTTAGCGGAGGGGTACCGACGTATAGTGGAAACATAGCCTTAGAGTTCATTTACACAGGCTTGTGTCAAGTGCCCGGTAAATGGCCGATAAGCACAGCCACCTGATGGCTTCACCTTGAGGCATTTGCTAGACAGTTTTAAGGCTTTAATCTAATAGAGCTCTCATAGAGGCATTATCTAAACGCTTGAGCGCCTGCACAAGTGTTCAAGTGTTTGCACAAAGGAGCGTCCCATTGCACATATATACTGTGCAAAGAGTCAGAGTCTGGTTACTAATACCTAATATGGAAAGTATCCATAAATCAAAATATATAAATATTACAAAGATCAAAAAAAGAAAACTCTCAAGTGAAACAGGATTTTATTTAGTTTTTACTTACCTCTGGTTACAGTGGTGTACAAACACTTTCTCCATGTAAAACAATACTTACCTGCTGTACTCTCAAGCTCTGGCAGTAGCCTTCAGTGAGTACCCTTCAGTGAGTTTATAAACTGTAGTAATGTATGTGGCCACTAGATGGTGTGGGATTATGGCTGTCAATGGTGTAAATATTTCTCTGTAGGTAAGTTACGGCAGTACGTCAACCTCCATTGTCAGCTCTGCCAGCAGCTGAAAGCCGTGTTAACAGTCGGGATGGGAGGTCATGCGTCGACATCCCCTTCAAGGCATGCGATTAACGCAAGAGGTACCGGTGCATTCCTAAACACTGTCTAAACATAGCCTTTCAGTTAAGGTTTTTTGACAGAGAGTGCATTGAGTGACTATCACCTGAATTATGTCAATAATTAGTGTACTTGAATATTTGATCATCTGCAAGTGTGAATATGTCTAAAAAAATAGATGTATTGCCAGTTGCTGGTAGGAGAAAGATTATTTACATATTTAAATCAAGAGTTTATGTTCCAGCAAAGTCACCCAAAAGTCAGACAATTCAGTGCTCAGTGAAACTGCAAAAAACTACATCTAAAGCCTCCCAAAAACACTTTGAATTACTTCCGACTTCGGGGCAGATTGACTGCATGTGATTACTTCATCATGCGTTGCCGGTGGGGCCGAGAATCAGCAGCGCACCCTTTGTGTGCTGGTCCCAAAGTAAGCAGATTGATGTTAAAATTGCGGACATGTCAGTAATGTTTTAAATTTATTTGTGGGGCGATTTATGGCCCAATTTAACCGCCCTAGCGTTATGGATGGCAGCACCTTGTCCAGCGCTCCAACTGCTACTATCGCACTGGACGAGGTGCTGCCGTCCAGTACAATGCGGGGCTCAGGGAGAGTGCTTACTCACGCTGTCCCCGTGTCCCCGATGCGACATGCCTCCTCGGCTGCTCGTGTCCTTCCCCCCCCCCGCGCTCCGAGTGACGTGATGACGTCACTCGGGGAGGCGGCGGGAGATTTGTACAGTAAATAGCATGAAAGCAGTTTTCTATGTAGAAAACTGCTTTCAAACTCCCCCTATGTGGGAATGGGAACATCTGGGACACCAGAGACTTTTTATTTTGGCGATATTTAGTACATATCAGCACAGTTTTGTGTCCTAATTTTTGTGTTTTTTTTACATAATTGTTTGTTTCAAGCATTATTATATTCAGGATGCCCATTAGACCCTTGTACGGACATATTTTGGGAAGTTACAGGCCTACGACATCAATAAACATTTACCATTGAAGTCTATGGTGCACTTTTGGTACAGAAATCTGGAGCTCAGCAGTGCGCTAGGGAGGTTAAGGACAGCACTATTGATTTACACCCAATTTAAATGAGCACCCAGAGTGCACAGTGCTCGATCACCTGGAAAATCAGGCGCAAACCGAAGCGTGTATACACTATATACGCTTAAGACACTATATACTACACTAAGTAGTATTGTCCACATGCATAAAAAATACTTATAAAAATGACATTAAAAAAGTCTAACAATGTGCTGCCATAAAAAAATGTTCATGGTCCCTTATTGCTTTGCCCCTATGATGTCATATTAAGGTGCTGGAATCCCCACTCTACTGGGCACATGGGAAGGGTTATGTCAGTGCTTTAAAAACTTTCCATTGGCAACTCCTGAGAGATTACTACTATGTGTGGGCAGAATTTCCAGGGGGTGGAGGAATGAAGAGAATTCAGATGGCTGGAAGAGGGGTGGTGGGTGCAAGAGAGAACAGGATGTGAGTATGTATCATACGTAAAAGTTTATTATACTGTATTTTGTTTGTTGGATTGTTTCTTTTACTTTAAATGTTAATATTGAGTGCAATTAGTAAAAGAACGGGCAAGTCTGGATTATTTGGAAAATCCAGTAAAAAGCCAATTCTCTCCAAAAAGAATGAGAAAATGAAAAGAATGGTAGCATGGCCTAGGTTTTCTAAGTTGCATCTGAACAAACCCCAAGACTTCGGTAATACAGCATATGAGCACAAACATGTCATCATGACAAGTGCCTAGCACAGTGGTTCGGCATGGCACATAAGCAAATCTATAACCAGATGACCAAAAAAGGAAGGAATCATGGTGTTGTAATATCCAAGTTAAAATAACAAGAGAAGTGGACCACAATTTCATCCCAAAAAAGTATCTTAAGTTATTGCTATGCCCTAAGATATTTACACGTCTCATAGCTCTATTTTGGCTTAATTCTTGTTAACTGCATGATAATAATTTAATGAAATATGTTATACGTTGTGGTTAAAAATAATTTTAAAAATACAGGACTTTTTCCCATTTAGCCTGTAGAGAGTTTGTGAGATCAGCTTGCAATCTCTGTTCTATGTAATCACAAATGTGTTCATTAAGGTTCCGGCACACATAACGAGCCACTGCCAATTTTGCAAAAACCGGCTGCGAATCGCGGGTGCCCACATGGGGCGACAGATCACTGTCGTCCCAAAGCTCGGTTGAATGACGACCAGCGTCCCCGTTTAAACTAACGGCCCACACACAAAGGGTGCCTGCCGATACTGTGAGCGATGGAGTACAGCGTGATGACATCATCACATTGCACTCCACAGCTCATCTGTCAGCCCCCGCTTGCTACGTACCTTAAGGGTTGAGGACAGGGTTGTATGTGGACAAGTTCTTGCACATCTAGTTTACCCAACCATGTCTTAATGCACTGGTGGAAAGTCCTACTGCTAGTACACAATAGGTCCTTCAAACTGTTCCTACAAAGTCCAAAATGTCTTGGTATGATGGATCATTGAGATGACCTTTCCATGAAATTAAGGGACCTGGCCCAACCCTTGAAAAGAAGTTCCATACCATAATCTCCCCTCATACCATGATCTCCCCCATAAGTGATGTTCTCCTGTTATCCACCAAACACAAACTCGTCCTCCTCAAAGGCAGTCATATGGCATTGCATGTGGTGTAAGGCTTTTATGGAGCTATTTGAATATGAAAACCCATTTCTTATAGCTCGTGGCACACAAGCTGCAAGGATTACTGTTAATACAATATTGATCTACTTTCTGTGAAATCTGAATTTTGTGAATAGGTTGTTTCACCATACTGTTGCGTGTGAATAGATCGTTAAGCCTTTTAGTTTTTTCATTACAAATTTTAGGTTAATGTTAGATCCATACATTGTATCATACCAGCTGCTTTCAAGTGTACCTTTATGTATATTAACTTTACTTGCCCCAACTACTAGAAGTAGTAGCACTGGCACATCTCTCTCAGCAAGTCTTACTTATCTTCAACAGCTGAGAAAACCAAACAACTTTGTTTATTTTCTTTTATGCTTGGCTCCTTCTTCACTGTCAGAAGTTATATTTTTCTAGGGGACAGGAATCTGAGGAACATCTAAGGAACTCAAATTACTTTGTGTGGAATTTCCAGTTGTTCATAAGAAAACTCTCTACATGGACTATCCAGAATTTCAACTGCTTCAGATGGACATGGAATTGCACACATTCTTGCAGTAAAGACCATGGAGATGTTTGGTTTCTCATAATTTAATTTATGTTAATTTAATTATTAATTGTATAATCATGTATAAGTCCAATGACTAAAATTAAAAAAATAAAAGCTGTAGATCTGTGTACATCATTGTAGGTAGAGCATAACACCTTTGTGGTTTGCAGTTGGTTTCTCAGCCTAGGTTCATATGGAGTTTTGTCTAGAACCCTGTCTGGTCACCCCCTAATTTTTGTGGCCATTTTCTTGCTGCAAGTTTTCTCCCTACCGCACTACGTTACCGCCTGCATCGGCAGAATGGCTCAGTGTCATGAGGACAGAGAATCTGCCGAGCAGGTAAAGTGTGTGGGATCTGTCGAGACCCCTGCCAAGCACTGCATAGGGGGTCACAATGGACCAAGCAACGCTGTGGAGACATAGCCTTAAGCTAGCCACACACGGCTCGATGAAGTAACAGATAAGAGGAACATCGGGCTCCCGATTCTGCTCTAATCTGTTTCTTCATTTGAGCCATCCACGGTTCCTTCAAGCAGAATCAATGAATCCTGCTCAATAGCTAGCCATACACGTGTCGGATTCCATGTCCAATCGATTCATCATCCGATCGATTCCGGCGATTCTTCCGGGAATCGCAGGTGTGATCAATCGGCCAATTAAGAGTATCTATCGCTGCATACCACCTTGTCCAACGGATTCCGGCACGATTCCGGGACGATTCCGTGTCCGATTCCACCTCCGATTCCACCTCACAAATGGCAACTCCCCCTGATCTGTGCAGAATCGGATCAAAAAGACCAACATGTTGGTTCTCTGACGGATCCGATTCTGGGCCCCCGAACGATCGGACGTGATCGGACGGACAAGGTGGGCTGCACACGATTCCGGCACGATCGATTCACGTGCACGCGCCCGGAATCGATCGGCCCGGAATCCGGCCGGAATCCGACCCGTGTATGGGGGCCTAAAGGAACTCGACCAAATTGGTTTCCAACATGTTGGAAAACCTTGGTCGATATACATTACTAGTGATGGCCGAAAAGTTCGCCTGGTGGACAGTTCGCGGCGAACATAGCATGTTCGCAGTTTGCAATGCCGATGAACATTATGGGTGTTCGACCCTGTCCCCTACACCTTAACATGGAGACAAAGTGTGACCCCTCGCCCTACAGTCAGGTGGTACAGTACAGCCAATAACACTTCCTTTCGTTCCTGGAGGATACCCCCCCCCTCTTATAAAAGAAGCAGCCCGGAAGCCATTTTTACATTTCTCCTGTGTCTCCAGTACTAGATAGATAGGGAAAGCCACTGCTGCTGATTGAGGAATGGCTTAGCTACTTTGCTATTATACTCAATCCAGTGATCTGTAGCTATAGCTTAGGTGTTCTGTTACATGTAGTTCATCATTACTAAGCCACAAAAGTCCTTCTCTGGGGGTGGGGTATGCTGTATTATGCATTGCAGAGAGATCTGACTAAATGTGATGCACTGCAGAAGATACTGTCAGGTAACTTTTTGGCAAAATCTGTAATCTAGATGTGATTTTGGCCATTAGACCTGAAGAAAACAGCATTTAAAAAAATCCATATTTTTGGGGGAAGCTAAGCCTTTGATCCCCCTCTGACATGACACTGTTCAGGTGGTTGCATCCTTTTGACTTTTTTTTATTGGTATTTTGGCTACAAATATGACCTGAAGGTTTGAGAAGTTCGCCCTCTATTAAAGTCAATGGAGGTTCGCCGTTCGCATGTTCGCGGCGGGTATTTGCAGAAGTTCGATTCGCCTGTTCGCGAACAGCCGCAGCTGATGTTCGTCCATCACTATCCATTACATTGAATAGAGAAAGCGCTGTCCCCATCCAATGTAATGGACAGGCTGAGAGCTGAGCCTGACACACAGAGCAGCTGAGCCGCACCGCTAGCTCAGCTGACAGCTAGGTTCTCTATGTGTGAAGGGGGGCGTGGCCAGCACAGACTCAGCACTGGCAGAGGAGGGGGGCGGCTGGCTGGGTGTCAGCCGGAGAAGCTGTTTGCCTTTGAGGCTGTGGAGAGACCTGGTGGACCGGGGGAAACCGGGTCCCCATCATCGGGTGACCATGTGGTGCACATTGATTACTGTCCGATTGACTGGCGATTAATCACAGCGTGGTGACTGTGAAAATGACATTTGTCTGATAACTAACAGCAGGTTTCTGAGGTAAATCAGAATTGCTAATATGCACAATTTAAAACAGGAGATCCCACAGGATTTATTTTTGCAGTGTTTGTGAATAAGTATTGACTTAAAGTGGACCTACCACCAGAAATCTATGTTTTCATGAATGACACTAGAAGTGCCAATAATAGGAAGGAATGCAGTGAAAAAAACCTACTTACCTGTAATTACCAATTTAATAAGATAATCCCACAGCTCTTATCACTTCCTGGTTCATTTTAGGCAGAAATAGGCAGGACGTCACAGGAAGCTTAGATTTCTCAGTGATCTGCTTTGAAAATTTCCATAGAAGATCACTGAACGCCCCCCCCAGTGGCCACCCATGATATTGCACCCCCAGTTTCATGCGTTGCCTTCAGCGAACCAGGAAGTGAGGAAAGCTGTGAGGTAATCTTCTTAAAATGGTCATTACAGTTTGTTTTTTTGTTTTTTTTTACTGCATTCCTTCCTATTATTGGCACTTCTAGTGCCATTCATAAAAACATAGATTTCTGGTGGTAGGCCCACTTTAAGTAAGTTTATAAAAAAGCAATTTTAATTCATAAGACTCACATGAACCAGAATTGTATTAAGAAGGGATCTGAGAGATTCCGAAAGCTTGCTTTTTTATTAACTTTAGTTAGCAAATAAAGGCTATCACTTGAAATCTCTGTATTTATCAATGGCTAGCAGTATACAACACTACTATTGCTTACATAGTTTCTTGTAATGAGAATAAATGGCCCTTTTTCATTGATAACATTGCCATCTAGTGGTTTCCCAGGATAATAATAATGAGCAATAATGTAACATATGTAAATATGCCCTTAACAACTTAGAATGAGCATATAAATTCTGCCTTTACTGGCTTTCCAGTAGTAATGAAGGGGCTAGAAAATAGAGAAAACGAAAAATAATGCTTACAATTTTTGGTAGGAGGGCATGTTGAGAGTACCCTACAGTAGCATTGTCACAATATGTAATACAAGCTGAGAGGGTTGCTGACATGTATGTATGCTACAAATGCACATAAATATGTATATATATATATATATATATATATATATATATATATATATATATATATATTTATTCAACTTACATATTGACAAACATAACATTTTTATACAGTACATTCCCTCTATTTATGCCAATGGTTTTGCTTATTAGCAAATAGACAGGGCTGCACATAAATGGTACGCTGCTAAACTAGAGTGTCACTTCACGCATTTGCGTCAACAAAATTAGGAGGTACAGTATACCGGGTGGCCACAGTCACAGAGGGAGAATCTATCACACGGTCAAAAAAGAGAATCTGTCACAGCCAAAAAAGGGAGAGATTCTACAGCACGCAGCGCCCCCCTCCACCCCGTTCTTCCCTTATGTGATCTGTGCATTGATGTCAAGTGTTCACTGGGGTCATCTTGTGGCTGAACTTATTGCAGGAAAACTGAGATTAATGCTGGAACAGGTTAAATAGCTGTACAAAGAACTTCACTTTATTATGTATACACTACTGTAAAAGTAAATTATTTTAGCTTACCAGAATTCTGTTCAGTTTGTATTGAAAATGTATACAATTTATGTATATCATATAACCACAGGGAAACATGAATATAACTATGAAAGGTTGCAGTTAGGGGAATCAAGTTTGGAAGGTACTCTCAGTTGTAAATTACTAATAATAAAAAACAAATAGGAGTTTTAAGGGTGTAGGAGATCTGGGGGATGAAAGTCAGAGTAGGCATATGTATGTGTAAAATCTGACAAGAGAAAAGCACTGTTTGACAGTTGAAGCATGATTATGAAAAGTTGACATTTGGATTTCAGGGTCTCTGGGGTTAGTTACTAACCCAGGCTTGCACTACTGAGGTATGAGATCTGGGGGTTCAAACTGTTGTCCTGTTGACCTGTGGATGGAGAGAGCTAATCAGGGGATCAATCAGGAACAGGGAGGTCCATCTGTAGTAGAATCTTCCATGCAGGAGGCTGATGCAGAGGACAGCGAGGGAGACAGTGAGGAAGACTGCACTTGTTAAAACCACAATATATATATGAGGTGCCTACCAAACACCATCGCCTGGTACTCATCTGAGTAGCTCACTAAAAAAGTTGTGTGACCCCCTGGAAATAGCAATAAAGCAGACAAATACTCTGAGAAATAAATATACCTAAATATAAACACAACATTTAGTACAATACCAATATCAAAAAAATTTATCAAACTTCTGTATCCTTCACGTTTGCCTCTTGATGATGCCCTGTCACAGCACAGAACGTTTCTGTCAGCTGTAAAGAGACTAAAGCCCCCCATACACCTTAAGATCGATCCATACAATCTCCCTTAGATCTACCAACAACTATGTAGTATAGTGGCCTCCCTGATAGAATGCATAGTGATTGGAAGGATTAGAAAGATCCTCATATTACATGGTTTTGTTACAACAAAAGTTGATTGTACAGAAATTGTATGATAAGATTGTAAGGTGTATGGGGGCCTTTAGGAAGGGTAATTGTTAAAGCAAATAGCAGAAATGGTTTATTACATGCACACCAAAAGGTTAATAGCAAAACAATACACTTCAAGCTGAGAGAGTCTTACAAAGAGTCTTTATAGCTGGTGGTTGGTCTTACGTGGGCAGAAGCTATAAGAGATGACAAGGTGACGTTCTTGGTGTCTTCAGATATCATCTCAGCCCACCATAAGTGCCACTTCCAATATATATAATGTTTTCCTGGCGCCAGTACACACTCCTCTTTCTGCCTCTCCTCATTCCATGAAGGGAGGGTGCCAGATGTGCGTGCGAGGGAGTGCACCGGGCAGCTCTCGGGTCCCCTAGGCCCTATGTGCATGTATATTCAGCATAGCGGGAGAAACGGCCCTGTTAAATGGAATATGAAAAGAAGTCCAAAACAAGGATGGTGGCAGAAGGAACACATAAGAAGCTCATGTACGTATGTTTTCTAAAGGTTTGTCGACTGTCTGTAAAATCAAGTTATATAATAATCATATCATATATCATAATTTATTCATTTTACAGAGCACAGGCTGGTTTTGAAGATTCTTGTATTTTATTAGGATTCAACAACTTCATTGTCTTTTTTTTTATATTTAGTTTTTCTGAAATCCCCTCTTGTCCTTCAGTAGTAGGATTTGTTTAAGCAGTTGTCCTCTATGTACTTTTATTTCTTTTTCTAAATTGATCAAAATTAAGTGTGGTATCAAAACAGCCATAATCAGACAGGTTAGATGATGTCTGTCAACTCTACAGAAATCACCTCAGAACAAAAATGAATCTTGTTTTCCAAAAGGAAAACTATTTATTTGGCCGTGTGATAGTACTCTATGTAATGGGCTGTAAATTTTCCATTGCATAAGCTGATCTAATTGTATCCTCCCTTTCTTTTCCCGAGAAAGCTCACAAGCAAATCATTGATAAATGATCCTTCTTATTTTCTTGACAAAGATGTGGAAATTCTACAAAGCATTACACAAGAATTAGATAAGACATAGAAATAAATCTTGTGTTCAGGATAAGAGACAAGACACTGTGCAAAGTCTATCCATATATCCAGTAATAATTAATATACAATGACTACAGTGAATACAATGTGTAATTATTGCATGATCAAGATATTCAGTTAACAGCAATTATGTACAGCTGGCGACTGATAGTTTAACTTATACTACTCTAAAGTAAATGCTATTCCCATTTACAGTGTAGAGCAGATTTGGTGATAGTGTAGTGTAGTGGAAATGCACTCAAAATTGTATAGTAAATAGGTCTGATCATGACATGTTTAATGTCTGTAAAATGTGTTTATGTCTGTAAAATGTGTTCATGTGCCAAGCAACTGCTGAGGTGTTACCAGAGGTCAAGCTAAAGCCCTCCCCACTTCTAGTGTATCTAAACTAATCTGTCCAGTTACTGGTACTGGCCACTCCCTGGCCCTAGGTGATTAATCACTCTGTGTCCTGGGCCATTCTGTCATCCTGCATCCTGTGAAGATTGCTGTGTGTTTTCGGAGCAGTGTTGAGGTCTATCGTCTGAAACAAACCTCCTCTCCTGGACTGACCACATCTTGGATGAGAGCTACGGCTACCTCCTTCCACTCTCAGCAGGCTGGTTAGGCATTCATTTGGAACTGTAGTCCCTTAGTTGTGTACCCCATTCCAACCTTGGGTTTGGTGTGAGCCTGTAAATACTATGCCTACAGTAAAGCCTTGTAAATATCCCCTGATGTGTAGTCACACCTGCCGAGTGTGATGCGTTCCCCTTTAAAGTTATACCCCAGAAGGCTGTGCAACCAGAGGAGTTAAAAGAGAGCAGACAGGAAGTGGAAGGTCAGTCCAGAGCAGGGAGTCCTGATGAGGCAGCGGCGACCGGGCACACTAGCTGGCTCCAGGCTCCTCTTGCTCCCCCGTACAGGCAGACATGCTTGCAGCCCACGGACGGAATAGCACGCGATCTTGGCCGACCCGGTTGCCAGACACTCTGCTTGTTCCAGAGACGCCCAGAGTGGTCCCTTCAAGTGGGGTGGCGCGGATGCAATCCAGCAGGCCCAGCCGCGTGGTTTCGTGTTCCGTGAATCCAGCCCTGGTCAGGCGGTATTGCTGCGGAGTCCTCAAATTTGATAGGGTCTCATGCCTGTTCTGCCTGTCGCCAGGACCTGTACCCGTATGCTAGGGACAGGTCAAAGCTTTCACCCTGTGTTCAAGAGACTGTTGAGTTGCCATGAGCCGGTTACCCGGAGTTTCTATTATCAGTTCTGTTTGGCTGTAGTTGTGTCAATAAAGAGTTAAACGCAGTACGCTCGCCTCTGAGTCGTGGTCTGATCCTGAACCTGTACACCCCTAACCAGCGGAGTGGACAATCACTTATTACGAGTGGATGGTGGTCAAGTGGTGTGTGAAGCCATAAAGACAGGGGTACATCGAGCATCAAAAGTACTTGGTTGCAGTAGTTTATCCCATCACACTACGCGACCTTACAATCATACTTTAAAAAGGAACTTATTTGTTTCCAGAGGATTTTGCAATGGGCCTTGAAGTGGCTGTCGGCACATCCCATACATATGCATGACTTACCGGCCCGCCTGTTACCACGCCGTTCATCAGGTACGACGACTGAGAGGTTAACGCAGGGCAGTAAGTCAACCTCCGCTGTCCGCTGTGGGAACAGGCGGGGCGGTAAGTCATACATATGTATGGGATGCGGCAACATCTCCTTCAAGGCATGGGATTAAAGTAGGAGGTATTGGTGCATCCCTAAACGCCATGGAAACATGGAAAACATTGAAATGCTACAACTACAAATAAATACCCATCAACCCCAAAACGGAATGAACTCATATTGAATGCTATACTTATAACAATGCTGCATCCTGCTGCAGGGAAATCAGAAAAGGCTGTACTGTTAACTGACATGAGTTCTACCATTTGGACTACAAAACACCCCTTTGCACCATCTTTCAACACAAAGGAGAGGAGCTCACTTACAGACCTCCAGACAACATTGATTAGTATTTCAGTGCACAAAAGACAGTGTTGTCAGCTCACTACAGGGATTTACGAACACATTGGATTTCTGGCTGAATCAATGTTTTGTGTACATGAACAGGAAAATAAATGTACTGTACTGTGTCTTTGCAGAGCACTCTATAAACATGCACACTTTCCTCGGCAGTATAAATGATTACCGTATATATACACACCAAACAACACAATTAGTAAAATGTTACATGCTACAGAGTTGCCTATTAACAAAAGGGACCCCGTTATTTATGTTCACACAAGCTCAATGGATGAATCAAGGAAGAATTATCATAATATCCTTTTTTATCATATTATCCTTCTTATCCATGTCTCATTGGAATGTATCCAGTTTAGTAGATTGATGAATAACTAGGAAGGCCGCTAAACAGTGGAACAGTGACTGTGGAACTTTAGTCAGGGGAGGGTGTGTCTGTGTACATTGAGATTACAACAGGGAAGACAGAAGCCATTCTTGGATTTACTAGAAGGGTCTAGCTATCGGTAGAGAATAGATTTCTTTGTGTAGGTTTTCCTAACAATCACATTTTAGTGGGATATATAGGAATCCAATTACATTTATTGAATAAAAAACCTTGTGTTGGAAAATCAAGAGGAATACTATACTAATCATCTGGAGTGATTATATTTTGCAGTTATGGAAGTCTATGTTTGATACAACTTTTTTGGAATGTTGGAAAGCTAAAAGCAGGACTTGAAGTTGGCAGGAATTATGTACGGTTCTTTCTTCATTGTGACCCTGTTCATCATTGCAGATGGTCTATCTTTACAAACATATGGCCAGGTAAGTCAACATATCCTCCTATTTCCTCTTAGTGATCAAAAAGCTGTAATGATTATGCTATTTATTTACATGTATGACTAAACACTTGGAGGCACTAATAAGAGGCAGTAATATTTACTGGGGAGTATTTTAGATTTTATTTTAAATACAGTAGCATGCTGTAATTTATGTTGTATAGCTAGATTCAATTAAAACGTATGCAGTTTTTTTGGTTTGGATAGCGTGGGAATCAGGTAGGAAGTAGTACTGTCAGTGTCATGATAGGTAGAGCCATCCTCTTTGTTTGCTTTAGGGATATTGTTGGATATTGATAGCAACAGGATGTGAGTCAAAATGTACACTTTAAATTGAACCCTTAAAACACCCTGTGTAATCCAGTTTCCTTTATTTGATAAGAAAATAATATCATAATTTTATCTTTAAAACAAATATAGCCACACAGCTACATATTTAAAAATGTGGAAAAATCAAGGTGAACCAATTTACATCGTCCTGTAAAGTTCCAAGTTTCTATGAAACTTAACCTTTGATAGTAATAAAAAAAAAAAAAAAAAAAAAAAGGAGGAAAAGACATGAGCAAATCAGTATCCTGAATCCAGGTCATGAAAGGAATATCAATGAAAGCAAACCAAGTACCAATAGCTTAAGTCTTCTCCAGCCTGTGCCACAAATTCACATCAGTCTACTATTTAGTAGACCCAATACCATTACATATTGCCACACAGATGCTAATCATGTCTATCCATACTATAATATTTTGCCTAAACATGTATTTTGTAAATATGTGAAATTTTCATGTGGACTTCGGGTGAAATCTTCAAGCGGCTGCATGATATCTGCAGCTGCGGCTGCAAGATATCCACACCTACTTAATTCTATTATATATCAAGCATGACTGTTAATATAAAATAGTTTTTTTTTATTATGAAATATATTTCTTAAAGTATTCAGTTGCATAATTATGCCAAGTGATGACCTTCATGCATTCACCATGTATCATGTAAGCTCATAGTTAGGTATCCAACAATGACTACAAGCACACGACCATGAACTTACATATACACATATGACTGCCATCATGGTCTATAAGTAATGGTGTTCTTTCCAATGTATTTTTAAGCATAGCTTTATATTTTTGGGGAGTTTACTGGCTATTTGTATTGATGTAATGTAAAACCAACATTCAGACACAATCTAACCACAATTAGATGTTTTGAACATGATTTCTTTAGAAGATTCATATTGAACATCCATGTTCATGACTAGGTAGACAGGAGGGCAGGAAAACAATCATTTGATCATAGTCCCCCCCCCCCATAATAATGGTCCATTTAAATTGTTGTTGGAAGACTGATGTATCTATAGACTTTAGCATTAGGAAGCAACCATCTCATGTTAATAGATATATTTCCTGCAAAACAAAGGTTGTTTCTTTGTGCTTTATTTTTGTTAGAACAAAAAAAAAACTGTAAAAGAAACGTAAAAATCCATATAGCAAAAAAACTCAAGCATTCATACATTAATGAGATCTACTGCACACATTGAACAGGAGTATATATTATGCAAAAGAAAATGAGAGTTCATCAGCCAAGATGTCACCTAAAACAGCTGAAAGATGACAAAAGATCATAAACAAGCTTCTTCCCCTGGGAATCGGATTGTAATGTACATGTGCTTTGCACTATTACAAGCTATTTACTATATAAAAGTGCTGCATAGTAGACACGTGTATTTCCAGATATTACCAGTTTCTGATGAGCACACTTTGTGCTTTGCTGATTAGTTATTGGGAGCTGTAATCTCATTATTAAAAAGAGTAGCACTTGCTGGTGAATTCATATCTGTGGACCAGGTAGTAAAAAATTACCTCTTTACTAATTGTCTTGTATTATCAGCAAGCATTAATAAAGATAAAATGTAGGGGTTATTTACACAGGCGTTTGCTCATAGGGTTAACATGGGTGCACTTATCATATTTGACAAGCGCCTGTACATTGTGTGGAGGGCACTTTTTGGGTTGCTGACAACTTTCAGAAGCCCAGAAAACGCCTCTGTGAATCTCTGCCTTCAAGTTTAAATATAAATAATTACTCATGTAGTAACTTTGTACAGTTTTTAGTTACCAATCTAATGTCCTTACCACAGTTCAACTTGGGAGGAAGTCAACCAACTAGTCATTTTTGGAAATATAGAAGAAAAACATAGGAAGAACATGCATACTCCTTGGTGGTTGTATACTGGTTGAGATTCTTTACTGCTTCAAGGCAAGAACCAGGAACCCCCATTTACGGTGGTTGCATATACGACTTGATTACAGTCTACATGGGGTATTAAACCCCATGTGCACAGTACCACATGATATGTATATACAGTCCTTTGTAGTATTCTGATCCTTGACTTGTCCATTTAAGTTATCCCTCCTGGGGTCAGGACTGCCATCAGAAATTTTGAGGGCCCCATATTATGAACCTACCAGTAGCGTGCCAGAGGCTGCTTACCACCACAACACAACCCATTTTATAAATAGATCTAATATGCAATTTAAGATAAAAATGAAAGCATACTATCATGTATTGTGTATACAATTTTAACAAATCAGCCATTTGAAAATATAACAGCTGAATAAGAGACGTTGCTATCAGTTTATTAAATACATTTATTTTCCTGTTACATACAATATAATTATGTACTATGCATTTGTGGTATTATTACTGTATGTCTATTATATTGCTTATCATTATTGTTTTAAAAACATGTAGTTTGAATACATGCCACATATTGTCAACATGACGACTCTCAATATTTTAGTATACATTGGTAATGTATACATTTTTATTTTATTTTTGTAAATTTTTTTGTATTAGATTAAGCTGGAATAAGCCTTTAATGGTAGTATTTTCTTTATATTTTGACAGAATACTTCCTGGTATGTCCCCTGCTTAAATCTTAGTGCTTACCTCAGTGAAGTCTACACAGAAGGTGTGTATAACTCGTATTGGTAGGAGGCTTTTTCCTCACCATTAATGGATTCTAATAATGAATGTTTGCTTCTAACCTTGACAAATAGACTCCTAGAGGATTAATACAACGCACAGTGCAAAATAGTTAATTACTTAAGCACAATATTATGGGGAAAAGTAGATGGCTTATAATTGAGTTGATTCATGTATTTATGCTTGTAAGAGCATATTAGGACTGGAAGCTATGGTAGTAGCTATTAAACATTTAAATTTAATTAATTTAATTTAAATCCATGTATTATTTCAAGAATTGTGTTGAAGACTTAAAGTCTGATACAGGGAGAAATATTATTAGAAGGTCATCAATGATTTTATTCAATACATTGTATGTAATCAGAGATAATGAATGATTATTTCAAATTATAGTTCTTGGTGATAATAATGGCCATGTGTTCAAATCTTACCCAGCAGCTATATCTGGAGTTAGGACCCACAGTATAAGTACTTTGTTTGGAAAGAGGCGGTGATTGGTTATAACAAATTGTACTATTTTATAAATGTTTATTTTACATTTTTTTTTCATAGAATATATGTGATTACTTGCTTTGACCTTAGGATATTTAATACAATTTGTATGTTTTTGTCTAATTTAGTTGCATTGTTTTCTTTTATAGATTTTGCTATTGAACCAACTCCCCCTTTTGTGTCATCTATCGGGTCACACAACATAACATTAAGGTGGAATGGAGCAAATACATCAGAAGTCACCTACATAATTCAAAGCAAATATGTCAGCATTCCAGGAGAATGGGAATACACACAGGTAAAGTGTCCTTTTTAAAGATCTAATCACACCATCTATGTACAGTGCCTTAGTTACAAAGAAAGTTAAATAAAAAATATATTTATAAAAGCAAAAACCAGGTACTATACTTAAAGCGGATGTAGACTCAATATATAAAAATACATCTGTAAACTTAAAGTTTGGTAGGATGGTGGCACATTCCTAAAATAATATACTTACCTGATGTTCCGTGAAATCATATGAGAGATCACATATTTATCTTCCAGGTTTACGGGGATTAGCTAAGGGCCCAATATCGCAAGCGGCCACTGGGGGTGTTTATAATGGTTTTCTATAGGAATTTTCATTAGTTTACTTTCAATGGAGAGCTGAGGTCACAGAATTACCCGGCAATCACAGGGCTGTAATGACTTGCCATCAGGGCCAGGCAGAGAGGAGCGATCTTCCTAAATTACTCATTACAGGTAAGTGGTTTTGTTTTTTTCATACTTTCCTCCTTATTATTGCCAATTCTGATGCCATTCATGTAATCATCATTTTCTGGTGGTAGGTCTGGTTTAAGAGGCATACAAGACAGAGAAGACTGCTTCAGAAAGTTGATTCCCCAGGACCTGCCTTCCTATATAGGGTATAGGGTGTATTTAGATATAGGAAAAGGTTTGAATACATATTACATGTGTAATACGTAACAATTATGTAACTAGGTATGTAACTAATGAATATGTAACAATGTAACAGAGCCAGGGTAAAACAAAATATGTAACTATTGAATTATGTAACTAGCAGAGTCAGGGTAAAACAACATTTGGCAAAGCAGAAAGTATGTATCAAAAATAATGGCTCTATAAGGCCAATAACTTATTTTTATTATAAATATTCCCCATACGCTGCAATGCTTCTGATTCCAATGTAATATTGATATTGTCTGTTTACTTAACAGTGTAACATTCCGAGCTTTTTCAAAACATCACTAACTTACTTGTTGGATGCTTTCTATTTTATGAAAGACTTTCCATTGCGTTTTAACAGTCAATACAATGCTTTTCTTCTTTTTTTTTTTTAATCATTAGACTTTTATTGAGTAAAAGCATACAAATAACATCAGT
>CM070035.1:94359825-94382604 GCA_036250615.1 Ptychadena robeensis | reverse complement strand
CTAGGAACAAGGGGGGGGGAAAGGAAGGAGCGAGAGCCGAGAGGTGGTTACAGCGGGAACCGGAAGTGAGTATTCACAGAGAGTCAAGAGGGAGAAAGGAGAAGCTATTCTTCTAATACAGTTGGATATACTTCTGTGTTTTGTTGTGCAGTTTGATCAATATCTTTTTCTTTGCAATACAGGCAGTAAAAGAAACCTCATATACTGTGACTAATCTGCATCCCTACACTGAGTATTGGTTTAGAGTAGTATGGATAATTTGTCAGCTGCAGTATTATTCTACAACTAGCGCTACCTACAAGACACTACCAGATGGAGGTAAGAGGGAAAATATTAATTAAGAGCTCTGTTCTTATTTATTCAATACCATAATTCTTCTCATCAATAGTCTACATTATACATGATATAAGGTATAATAGACTATACAAAGGTATTTAATAATACAAATAAGTGAAGTAAGATATTCTAATAACTGTGTCCAGGGATCAGAGCTTTGATGCTACAATTTATTATCTCACTTCAACTATCTGTACATCCAACATTGAATAACAAATTAAAAAGATGCACACTTATTACATTTCCTGTTTACCATCATTGAATTCCCCTAATTTATGTACTATTATTAGCTTCTATGACAGATTTGCTCAACTAGGTTTCTATTTAATCTTCAGGTTGCTAAGGGTTAAACATAAAATAATTTCTACTACCACTGACTACAATAATCTCTTTGTGTATTTCTTGTTCATATTGAAATCATTACTAATAAAATGTTTGCGGTATGGAGCAGAACTAAGTTTTTAACATGCTTGTGTTATTTTGGAAAGGTAAAAGGTCCAAGAAACCCTTTTACTAAATAATAGGTGGTTATAGAAAATTGCATTGATGGGGAACTCCTTTGGGACAGGTTGGAACCTACAAATAAGAGGGCTGTAGGTATGTTGTCCAAGAAATGCAAAAACAGAAACAGCACCTTTACATTTCTGCCAGATGCAAGAACAGATGCAATAAACTGTTGGGCAAGAACATTTTAAATGTTTCATTCTATTTCTTTACCTTTTTTTTATATTTTTATAAAAATTTAGGTACACTCTTTGAAATGAAATTCATTATAATATATAACTCTGTTATTCACAGTTCCTTCATCTGCACCACTGATTGAAAATATTGATAGTTCTAGCAGTAAAACAATTGAGGTCAGTTGGCTTCCTCCACTTTTTCCAAATGGACTAATAATTGGCTATAACTTAAACCTTTACTCCATGGGCAATCAGGAAAGGCACTTTTCAGTGAATGGGAGGCTGAATTTCCAGTTTTATGGAACAAAGGCAGTAACAACATACAGGTAATGTATACATGAAAGTCTGCTTGCAAAATATACAGTATATTCTTTACCACAATTATCAGTCTGTAAATCAGTTAACCTTAATAATAAGTGTTCCATAAAATGTTCTTAAAATAATATTTTATGTAGGTTTATTATACGTTTTATTATTAATAACAACAGCTTTTATTTATATGGCGCCAACATATGACACAATGCTGTACATGGGAGGGGAAGAAGGCCCTACTCAATTGGGCTTGCAGTCTAAGAGGTTGGGAAACTAAGTATACAACAGGCAGGGGCTGATGAACATGAAGGGTGGTGATGTTAGGAATGAGAAGATGAGTAGGCCACACTGAGGAGATGGGTTTTCAGGGTTTTTTAGTGTTGCAAGTCATGGCATGAGGGAGAGAATTGCACACAGTAGGGGCAGCTGTATAGAAGTTATGAAGCCGCACATTTTTATGATGTAGTGAGTGGGGATGTCATCAGCAGGTCACTAAATGAGTGGAGGGAGCGTGTAGGGGTATATTTACAAGTGTACACGTACAAGGCTGGAGATGTGGGGCAAGAGGGGTGGAGTGATTTAAAGGCAAGGCACAAAACTTTGATTCTCTGATCAATTGTAAGAAATTTGAAGAGAAAAGCAGCAGATAAGAACAGTTGAAGGAGTAAATAAGTCTAGCAGCACCATTCATGATGGACTAAAGGGGTGAGAGTCTAGTCAGAGGAAGACTAGATAGGACCATGTTGATGGGTTGATTTATGATGAGAGTACCAGGACTTGGGTGGCCTCTGGGAATAGTAAGGGAAGTATCTTGAAGGGGTGTATCAAGATATTGCAAAGATGGAAGTGTCAGGATATAGTAGAAACCAAAGATGACACCAAGGCAGCATACTGGGGAGTAGGGGGGATAACTGTGTCAGTGAGATATAAGGGGGAGGCTTAGAAAATGATGAGGGAAGATAATAAATTCTGTTTACTTAGGTTACGTTTAAGCCAGCTATCCATGAAGAAATGGAAACCAGTGAGATTGTCCAGGACAGAGGGAGTAAAGGCAGGGGTGGATAAATACATTTGTGTATCATCTGCATATAAATGGTATTGCATGCCAAAGAATGAGATGATTAGACCAAGGGATGAAATGTAAAGGGAGAAAAGGACTGGGCCAAGCACCAAGCCTTGTGAAAGGTATAATATTTATTCCTCTTTCTAACTGGCTTTTTCTTTACCTACAATGCATACTGTACATGATTCCATCCTTAAAAAATATGTTGTTTAACTTTTATTAAATAGTTGTGAAATATTCCCTTACCCTGCTGAAATGCTTATTGCCAGTTTAGATCTGAGAGTTAATGTAACTTTCCTAGTCCTATGCTCTCCAGGCTGTCCTAATTTTTGGCACGCTGGTAGGTGTTCGGGACCTCACTTTTTTTTCTTACAGTGTGGGCCAATGACATTATACATAGCCATGGACTTTGCATTGTAGGGGTATAATGTTGTTGTCCTCAGACGGCCACACCAAAATCTGAAAGAGCATTAGGAAAAAGGACCTTCAGGGGGAATTTATGCCAACAAGGTCCCACAGCATTTCACTTGACTCACCAAGTGCATCTTATTATGCAAAAATATGGTAGGTTATAAGAATCAGTCAGCGGTAGTTCCAAGAATCAGTGCGCATCCTTTGTGTGCCGGCCTATACTTTGAATGGGGTAGCTGGTCCCCATCCAAAGTAAGGACATCAACCAAAGAAAAAAGGACATGTCTGTTCTTTGGTCAATCAATCTTCAGAGTGCCCAGGATCGGTCGCTCCAGGTGGGAGGCTTCGATCCACGGCTGAATTTTGCCAAATCGATTGCCGTGAGTGTGCGCATAGGTCAATCAGTCTCAGATTGAAGCGTCTATGGCTGGCTTTACAAATAAATGTACTGAATTAAAGCTAAACTTGACCTGGTATCACTCCCAGCACACCACTTGAAGGCTCCTTGTGGTGTTGCAGAAGGCCTGACACCTTACAGTACAGTACAGTACAGTACAAACATTTAGAGGTTCCTTACAAACACCAACCAGATAAACTTGTCATAGGAATATAAATGTGATCCACACATACGTTACGTTACAGAGCATTCGTTACCGGCTTCAGTTAAAGAAGCGCTTATATTAGAAACTTTCAAATCTGAAGGCATCATAGGCAATAAGGCGATACTGGACATTATGACATGACTCTCAAAGTCGCTAATATTTTTGAATTCAGTGGCACCTAAAAAATAAAGCAAATACTTTCACTGGAATACCATTTTTAATGCCTGTGACATTTAATACTGCTTTGTAATACTCTGCTTACGTGTCCACAGTCAATGATTTGCTCCTTGATCTGGTTTTATTTTTGTATTCTGCTATTCATGTAGATTTTCCATCACTGCTGTAAATGAAGAAGGGGAAGGACCTGCATCAGAGGCTAATGTTACCACTGCAGAATCACCAGGTACAAGACAATTACAGTAAATCTGGAAACAGCATATTATCTTTTGCAAATACTATATTCCTAAAGGGAATAGATCTTCCACGAATCAATGTGTAGTGCCCTACGCGTATATGTTATATTAGCAGAACAAAAAAAAAAAAAAAAATTAGGGGAGATATTTACATTTATATTTATTTAGGGGACCCCTCTAAATAAATATCTAATGGACAGGTTTTTTTTCGGGCACAGAGTCAGAACATCGTCATTTTAAACATGAAAAGGTCTTTATTGTTTACATTGGACCAAACATGAAATAAAATTCAGATAATATAAATACATAAGTATCTCAATGTAAAATTCAGGTAATGACCATAAATAAGGTCTAGTGACATCCATCAATTACATAATCTTACATACAAAACAATATACAATCATAACTGTTGCATCAAATCCTCTAATACGTTTCGCCCAAGTTGGGCTTCCTCAGGGAGAAATTGATTTCTAGATATATTTAGACAAAACAACCATGGTTCGCTCGATGGGACTTTGAATGGAAAGTGAGATTATGCAATAGTTTTGAATAAAATGATATATTGTTTAATCAAAGAATTTAAACACAACCAATAGTCCAATTGATCCAATAGTTGAAATAAAGTTACATCCAACTCGACATAATCAGTTGTACTTGCGCGACATGTTTCACCCAGAGGGCTTCTTCAGGCTTGTACAGTATAGATTATGTAATGTCTGGATCTGTGATGTAATTATGACCACAAAGATGAACATGACACCAAAGTGTCAACATTAAATGCAATACACTTATTATCCAAAAACTCACCAGGAGTAAAAGCAAAAAGATTCATAGACACCTGCCTGGTCAGGGCTGTGGGGGGAGTGAGTTTTGAAAGCGATCATTGTGCCGCTGTACATATTTGGCTTGACTCTGGATGCTTTTTGAACATTTTGCCATTCACCTATCAGGATACCTGTGATCAGGTCTTGACATTGTTGCTATAAGTACTTAAAAAAATATATAAAAATTATTTGCAATGATACCATACATTCTCTACCATACTTAGTTGTGCAATTATTTTATTATGTCATGTATATATATGGCTTGTATGTACTGATTTAGTAACATTTATCTGTATTGTATGTAAAAATCAATTCTTTCTCCCTGAGGAAGCCCGGCAAAACGTGATGGAGGATTTGATGCAACAGTTATGCTTTTATATTGTTTTATATGTAAGATTATGTAATCACTGGATGTCATTAGACCTTATTTATGGTCTACATTGAGATACTTATGTATTTATATTGTATCCAAATTTTGATTCATGTTTGGTCCAATGTAAACAATAAAGACCTTGTGACCATGTTGCGACCGGAAAAACAGTCCATTAGATATTGATTAATGGGGGTCTTTTTCCCCCCTAATTTTACGGAATGTTTGGTTGAGCATATTATCTTTCTTCAGAATTATAAGATATGCCTACCAGTTATCACCCACCTTTGATGGTCTTTTGTGTTATGCAATGTGATTTATAAAAACAAATATTCTCTATCATCTAATCTTATGGACAGTGGTTATTTGTACACTGTATTGTTAACTGCAAATTATTTAGTATATATACTATAGTACCAAAAGTAACTATAAAATATTATTTTGTGTGCAATGATAGAACATTTTCTAGGTAGAGTATCTACATAATGTAACATAATCTAGATAACCAATGATGCAGGAAACATGTAGACAACCTACAAATGAGGAAATGTGTTTTTAGAAGGGGAATAGCACCTCTTCACTTCTTTCTGCAGATTAGCTGTGATCATTGATCGGTCATTACAAAGCAGCAGAAGTTTTTTTTCAATACATGCATATTAAAGCTACCATAAAAATTCAACCAAGGTAACAAATCCCACAAATCCCCTAAAAAAAAAAGTACACAAAGTGTAGCCTTGCCAACACAAGTGTGTGGATAACGCTTCATAAGATTATAGAATCCATTTTATGGTCTAATACTCATTAGTGTGGTAGACACATGTGTGCTTTGGGTGCCAAAACCAATAACTTTGACATTCTCAATCTTCTTTCCTCATCTGTGTAGATCCTGATAAATCTCAGTGGCTTTTTCTGTCCAGAAACGACACTCTGAAAAAGAGGGATAATCTGAAGGAAGTTTTGCATGAAGCGCAGTGTCTTATATCACCTGGCAGAATCAGCAGTAAGTGGTGCTTATCCTTTCTGATGGTTAGTCAACTAGCACTGTGTATGAAATAAAGGTACAAAGCAAATCACAGATTCTGGAAACATATAACAAGAACTGGCTTTATGAATTTAGTCTTTATTAACTATATACTTACTGACTTGCAGTTGATATTGAATGTTACCAGATCTTGTGTAGAGATAATTGGGCATGTCTTATGGCAGGTCAGTCAATGTCACTTCAGATTATAAAATGTTGTTCCAATTACTTTGGAACCTTTTAGTTTCTAAGCAAGAATAAGTTTGTTCACCAGGAGTTATAGCAATCTTAAAATTAAGGCAACTAGCAATCTTAAAATTAGAATAGCAGCAACAATCTCCATAGTTTTTTTAGTTTACATTTCCAGTGTAAAGCCCAAACTTGTTTTAATAGTTCTGAAAAGCTTAAAATTGCTGAAGGCTATTTATTTCCAAAACAAAGTCTATAAACTGGCATATCATTTTATAGTAAATAAGTCCAAAATTGTATTTTTGTACCAATAAAACATTTTTCATTTGTAGGTGTTTCTGGCAATTTCTATGACCAAGCAGTCTACTATGCAGAGAAGAATCATATTTGGATAAAAGGAACTGCTGATAATATGTCAGATACCTCTGATCACAGCATTATCCATACTGGTTATGAAACTATAACATCAATATGTGCAGACTGGTTATATCGTAAGATGTTTTTCATTATGGATAAACAGGTAGAATGTACTATATGTTATATATTGGTCCCTATGTTGGTCATAAACATACAATTTAACTTAATTGTTGGCCATGTACTGAAAGCTTGACAGACAAATGTATTGATACTAGGGATGGATATATCTCTTGAACATTGATCAGACAAGCCCATGCTACATATCACCATCCAATGGCAACTCTTTGTTTACTATAATCACATTGCCCTGACAGGTTTAAGTAAATGTCAAAATCTTTTTGGCTGGTGTTTGCTAGAGAGTGCTCCTAGCTTCCAAATGTGTGGTTGGGTTTATTCTGGTAAATTATCAATTTGAAGAAGATGCAAATATTGACCAGTCTACAGCTAGCAAAAGTTAGCCATGCTAACATTTAAACGATGAAAAGATAATTTAGACAAGTAAAAATACTTTTTTTTATAATACAAACTGGATAAGAAAAAGCAACTGTGGATTTTGACCAAATTTCCATGAAGGTATATGTGAATAAAATGCAAAAATGTATGGTATTAAATTATGGTATGGTATTATGGTATTAAAAAACAATCCAAAATTAAACCTCAAGAGAACTTTACTATGTTGTTAAGTTTGCCCAAAAATTATTTTGCCCATAAATGGCAAATGTATATTACACTTATAAGTACACACACAAAAGTTTCCTTAGACTGGTTGCTAGGAACTCAAAATTCATGTATATAGAAATGTTTCTGGAATATTTATTTAGGTAAAGAGCAATGGCACCTGTGTTACCTTCAGTGGCCTGATAAAAGGTGGAGTGTGATTCGTTGGGTCTAATGTCTTGACTCAGATGTACACTCTTGGAAACTATTCTTAAGGTGGACATACATGGGTACATTTTTCCATTCATTCCTGAACAAAGAAAGCTCGACCAGGGTCCTCATTCAAAAAAGCAAATGGGAATCAATTGCACAAAGTGGTGCGCAACGATTCATCATTCAATTGACAAACGCAAAGTGCTGCGCTCAAGCATTCGTCAATCGAGCGGGTATCGATCTGCGTATTGGCACTCTTAAGCTACATGGTTCAACTGACTGTTCAATCGATTATTTTGGTCTGTCGATTGAAAATTTAACCATGTCCACATTGAACAATAGTTTCAAATCGATTTCAATTTTCAATTTGCTTGATTGAAATTTGATCGGACCAGTTAGAAAGTTTTAAAAAGTTGTCATAATAGGTAGTGTGCTTGAATGTGATTGTAGTGAAAGTATGACGCAGTGGAGACTGCATAGAGAGATTACATACTCCCGCCCAAGTAATAGACCCCGATCCATTCAGTCGCCATTTTGACTGTGGTCAGACCACTATTACTATGCATAGGTAAAGTTACCTTGAGGCTGCTGTTGCAGTAATGGAAATGTTTAAGATTTTTAAGAACACTCAATGTGGTGTGTCATTCAATTCAATTACAATTGATATACGATTGAATGGTTGAATACTTCTATCGAATTGGTGATCGATTTGTTGCAAATTGAACCATGTATGGCTACCTTAACTCTCTTTGACGAAACAGTATATATTCTGAACCCTGACACTAGTTCATCCATGTCCATATAACCAGAGTATATCCTGGTTCCATAATGCAAAATTTTAACCCTATTTGATTATGACCTTACAGAGAATGGTATAAGACATACGTTCCATCTTGCTTTTTTACAAAATGACAGTGGATCATATGTGTGAGCTGTAGTGTCCAAAACTAGGATTTCTGCATGGATGTCCTTGTGCCTGCAGGGAGCATCAAAAGGTAGGAACCAGCCAGGATCTGGAACTTCATATGTAGACAGGCAGCTTCTGCAGGACTGACCCTTGGTCTTTAGACCTCATGCAAAAAGGATGCAGTAGCTGGTGGTTTTCATGATTCATACAGCACTGTCAGCTTACATCCTGAGTCATGACATCACTGCACTACAGGCTCCTGTCCCTGGCCAACTTTGGTCTCAACATCATCCTCTATCACAGCAGTCTTTACCCTTTACCCCCCCCCCCCCCGGTCATTTCTCTAAAAACGAATATTTATACTATACTGTGTGTACAATAAGAATTTTTGGCTGGTTTTACTAAAAAGGACATCTGAAAATAATGTAGTTTTTGGTATTGTAGCAATGAGCATTAGGCATTAAATGTTAAGTTAACAATTAAGTTGAATGTTGGTATATTAGTTAATTTGAGTTTCTTATTCTTTCATCTAGATATATAGTTGTGATTTAATAAACTGTTCAACTGCTTCTAAGATCCATTTACAAGATGTCACCAAGCCTAAGAAGATTGTAGCTGATCCATATAATGGGTATGCCTTTTAACACATAGGACACAAAAAGTCCTTTACCTGTGAATTGGATAAAAGATAAGGATGTATGGAGTACATAAGTCAAACATTCCCTCTCTTCTTCTTTCTTCTTTTTTATTTTTTGATTTCCTTCATTGTACAGTATGTACAGTTTTTAAAATTGGTGCTCTCCTCTTTTCTTCATTATCATCATTTACAGTTTAGGGCCGATGGTCCTGCATTTTAGTGGATGATGTGATGTTCATTAGGCAGCTACCAGATTTCAATTAGTGCTGAAGCTCGTGGAGCTTCCTAGTAGCATATTCAAAGAAAGCAAGTCCATTCATTTAGGTTACACATACCCGACCTGAAAATGAAGCAAACTTTAAAAGCTTTAACTAAGGTGCTAAAAGTTTTTTGTACACAATTATTATTAAACCGAAACTCCGTAGAAACTACTTGATGCTTACTGAAGCTTTTAATTCAATTACCTTCTCGGTGGATGCTGTGTTTTCACAACGCTGAGCCGTGACACCGATGCAAGGCTGAACGTAGTGGAGTACGTTGAGCCTCTGCATCGGCGGATGTCTAAACACATCATCCGCCAAGCAGGTAAAGTGTATGTGATCCATCGGGATCCCCACCAAGCAATGTGCTTAGCAGAGGGGGTCCCGACGGATGTGGAAACATAGCCTTAGAATCACAGTGGGCAGATTTTGCTAAAACTGAATGTGTCTCTTTGTCTTTCTAATATATACATATTTGCTTTGGTAGGTACTTATTCCTTCTCCTGGATGATGGCATTCACAAAATGGTACTTCCTGAATCTCTAATGCATAGTAATGTCACGGAGCATATTGTCAATAGCACTGACATCCTGGACTTCATGATCAACGTTCAGTCCAAGAGGATTGTTTATCTGAGAAGCTTTAGCTCAGGGATTTTCTACTTAGTGTCTATTTTTCTGGATGGAAGCAATGATCAGCTCATTAGAAAAATAGAAGATCCAACAATTAAAGAAATTAAAAGCTTTCTTTATTTCAATGACTCTTTCATGTTCACGGATGGAAATGTTGTGTTTTATGAAGAGGTTTTGTTGGACCAATACTTTTACAATGAGTATTCTGTGTCTTGTGACTTGGCCCCTCCACCATTGGCAGACATTGATAACATGATTTTGTATGGAACAACTCCCCAACCTATTCCTCTGCCTGGCAGCCCTGAACATGTGATGGCAGTGTTTGGTTCTCACTCTACTGAAGTTCAATGGAAGCCACCCAAACGAAGTGTTGGGGCCAGTAAGTTTTAAGATTTAAAATTAAAACTGTAGAATGGAGTATTGGAAATACTGCGCATACAAACCGCTCAGACCTTTGATTTGAAAAGTGCCATAGGAGCACATTTTTTAATGCCCCACTTTTTGTTTCAAATAGAAATGATTAGCTACATAGCTAATTCTAATTTGAATGTCTTTGTTGTTATTGGGTAGATTATTTCTTATAGACAGTGTTAAATTATAACATATTTCTTAGCTTATTATTTTTTTTGTTGCATCTCTGTATTTCTGTCGATATGTCACCCATCTTCCATTGTCGGGTCTATATACCTGAATTTTATTGTATACAAATTTGTGTACCTATAGTGCACCCAGAAAGTATTCACAGCGCATCACTTATTCCACATTTTTTATGTTACAGTCTTGTTCAAAAATTTATTAAAATAATTATTTCCTTAGAATTCTACACACAACACCCCATAATGACAATATGAATAAGGTAACTAGAGATTTAGGTTTAGATTTAAGTTATAAAAAAATTTACAATGAGAAATCACATATACATAAGTGCTCAACACTTTGTTGATGCACCTTTGCTAGCAATTACGGCCTCAAGTCTTTTTGAATATGATGCCACGATCTTGGCACACCTATCCTTGGCCAGTTTCGACCATTCCTCTTTCCAGTACTTCTCGAGCTCCATCAGGTCCTTCTCCCTGATCTGTCAGTTTAGATGGCTTACCAGCTCTAGGAAGATTCCTGGTGGTTTTAAACTTCTTCAACTTATGGATGATGGAGGCTACTGTGCCATTAGAACAGTGGTGGGCAACAAATGCGGCCCTCGGCATCACTAAAGCGCCGCACATAACATTTCCAATCTATACTGACTTGTATAAGCATTTCATAATGAAAAAAATGAAACAGGCAGTGCTAGAATACATTATTTTTAATTTCCTAATAACAAAATTTGTTTTAAATGATACTTCAAGCATCAGGGGACACTGTAGTATGGCAATGCCCATTTTGTGTCATATATATCATCAAAGGTTATGTGCCTCATAGATATTATCAAAGCCATTGATTATATTAATGGGGCACATTCCTTCAATTTGGCAGACAGTTGCCTTATGCATTAACATTTAGGTTTCAGGGGCCGCAAGTGGAAGAATGAGGGGGGCCGCCAAAGAACTCCTAAAGGGCCGCAGGTTGGGCACCTGGGCATTAGAAGCTTTAAAGACACAAAAATGTTTCTGTAATATTCCCCAGATTTGTGCCTCTAGACAATCCTGTTTCAGAGGTTTACAGACAATTCCTTTGATTTTATGCTTGTTTTGTGTTCTGACATGAACTGTTAACAGTGGGACCTTATAAAGACAGGTGTGTAACCACCTTTTCTGGTCTCGCTTTCTCCATCAATGGGCACCAATCCATCTTGTAGCCTTAAGGATCAGACACTCCAGACATGGTGGCGGGGGAGCGAGCAGACAGGAAAGGTGAGTGTTTATTTTTTCTCTTTAGGGGTTGCAGTCCCTGGATAAAGACTGGATGTAGGCGAGTTATGTCTATATGTTTATTTGTTCATGTTTTGTTTTAATAGTTTACATCCATTTTAAGCTGCAGAAACATCCCAAGTATGATATGGGAAAACATGATGCACCTGAGCTCAATTCAGATCTTAATGGTAAAGGCAGTGAATACTTATATACCTGTGATTTCTCAATGAATTTATTTTCGAAAACCTCAAGTAAATTACATTGTCATTATGGAGTGTATGTGGAAAAAGTGATGCTATGTGAGTAATTTAGATGCACTGTATTTGAGCATGAACAGGTAGAAAAGGTTTTCCTTTAATAAGCCTTTGATGATTTTTAGACTGAATAAAGCATATTGTTGTACACAGAGCTCATCACAGCTGTTCCCCATTTATCTTGGTCTAAAGCCCCCACACACGGATCGATTTTTCAATCAATTCCCAAATCAATTCCCAATCAATTAGACCGAACTGGGAATCTAACACAGAAACCCTTGTTCAATTGATCCCGCTTGAAGAAATGCTGATTAAACAGGGAACCAACATGTTGGTAAATCCCTGTAAGATCGCCATTACTTTAGATGGGGACCAATGATTCACCAAACTATGGGTGAACAATCGATCTGTGTTTCGTTGCGTCATCACGCCACGAACGATCGTGTGTTAATCGCACGGGTATCAACCCATGTGTGCAGGGCTTAAGTTATCATCTGGAAACAATAGCAAAGATTTTATGAATTATTTGATTTTCCTGACAGTTTATGGCAATATATCATTAATATATAATTGAAAGTTTGTTTATTTTTTCACTAAAAGGTGCTGCTTCCTGGCAGATGTGGACCTACAGTATTTCCATATCATTAGAAAATCATGGAATTCCACAGGTCTTCACTAATATCACTTCTACAAATATCACAGTGTCCAATCTAAATGCATCAGTCAAGTATGAGATAACTGTAAGGGCATCATCACCTGCTGGGGATGGCCAGTGGACAAAACCTGTGAAAGGAACTACATTAGACACAGGTATATTATAAATAAATTGTGAAAAATGTTGATGGTGATGGTGGTGTTAGTTTGACTTCTGCCAAATGAAAAAAATCATTAATTTGACAACTGGGCAATCAATCTTAATGTCATTGCATTGCATCTGTACCAGCTTTCTGTAGCGAGTCGATTCAAGTTCTGAAAATAAGAATGTTTTTAACACAGCATTTACACAATTTCAGTATAGGAAATGCTAGGTGGACCTTGCATGAGAAGCCGGCAATAAAAAGCTTTAAGCAACCTCTAAGTACAAGTATTGATGGAATAGTGAGAAGAACAGCATGTGCTGGTGATTATTTCCCAACCACCAAAATTGTGTACATAGCTTATGTCTCAAACTGGCCATAGACGCTTTGATTTTTCGCACAATTTCTGCCTGATTGATCTCTCACAAATCGATGCATGTTTAAAGTGTGTGATTGACGGAAATAATGAGAAATAGCTTGAAAAATTGATCCAGCAGGGATCAGACATGTATGTTATTTTTAGTCGATCTATGGTGAATCAAAGGACGTTATTAGTGCCCTTTCGATTGACACACGCAGGCCTGACCCCACTTCAATCATTTCTGATCGCATTTGTTGGGAGCCGATCTTTAGTTGCTTCACCAATTGATGTGGCACATAGATCAGCGATAAATCGTATCCCGAAAATGGTGCACTTTTCAACTTAAGATTGAAGACTCAATCGCATGTCGTCACATGATCATTTAACAAATCAATCTCTGGGAAATGTAAGCATCTATGGCCAGCTTAATACCTTAAAGAAGTAGAGGACAGTCTCTCTAAAGGAAACCTGATTACTAAACAGAGAAGGCTTGAACTTTTTTGGGCAGTTCATATTATTCTGTATGATATATGAAATCCCAACAGTCTCAGATACAAGCATGTTCATAGAATGACATGTAAAGAAGGAATATTGAACTTTCAACCAATTACACTATATAGTTCTTAAATAATAAATGTCTCAAAATAATCTTTTTTTCTAATTAATGCATAATACAGGAAAAAACTATTTACTGACCTGTGTTGCCCAGTATGCATACAAACACCCCCCAAGATTTTTATTATTGACACTCATAAAATTGATATTATTGTGCCCTGTTCCTGATTGATGAAGAATATAGATTTGCAGTCTTCTGTTCTTGCTGGTCTCGTATCTGTAAGTGTGAAATTAATCTGATAGAACACTATCTTTTTGCAGTGGAAGAATTACCCTACTTCCTAGCAGTAGGTACTGATGGATTATGGAAACAGCCATTGGACAAGTTCGGACCTGTGGAAGTTATCAGTAAAAACCTTAGATTTGTGGCAGGTAAACATTCTTCAGGCTGCATTTAGGTTTTTGATACTATTATATTGTTTAGCTTTTAGTACACAATATCATGTAGAACTTGAAACAGACCATGCTGATATCCAGTACACTGCTTCCATAGCTATGTTGGCCAAGATTCAACAACTAATATCTACATCTGCATTCATCTGTGAACCACCCACCATTCTACATGTAAAGTTTTTAAAAGTGGAATTCCTGTCACCCATTTGGGATCTCTCATACCAGCCAACTGAGACCTTTTTTCTCCTCAGCTTAAGGCAGCTATGGTTATCTTTCAATGTTGGCAATAATACAGGTTCAAACAATCAATGCCTATAACAGTGGGCCAGGCCTGGAGAGATGCTAGTGTGTATTGTAGGGAACACCCTCCAAAACAAAAAGATAATATTTGGACTTTTTTATAATAACTATATTTGTAAAGTAAATATTCATGTGTGTTGGAGAACTTCCTATTTAAAACTATTTTAAAAATGTATGAAATTCCATTATATATGCTTAGACGAGCTGTTTGCCAATTACTACCTTTTTTATTATATGAAATTTTATTATGTATGTAACATTGCCTTTAAACACATTTACATTTTGTATTTAACGTATTTTCCTAATGAGAAATAAAAGACACAAGATGAAGGAATAAAACATTTAATGTACAGAACTGGTACCAAACCCGAACATCCCCACTTTTTCTTTTCAAATGCTCCATGTGCTTTTCTTATAATATCAAATATTTTTCTGTTCTACCTTCAGATTTAGACTGGTATAACCACACCCTGTACTGGAGCAATACAATGGGACATGTCCATATGTGGAATATGAATGACACCGCCCAATATCCCTACTTGTCCATACCTGGCATAAGAAGAGCTGGACCATTGTCATTTGATTGGATTGGACAGTACATCTACTGGGCCGACAAAGTGAATGCTAAGGTATGAACATGGTCACTACTGAAAAGTCTATTTGGTATTTAATTCTGTACTGACTTTTTACAATAGCACTGCTCTGTATCTGGCAGATTAGGCAAATGGATTAATCATCACCGAGGGTAGTGTTTTATTGAACCAAATGCAAATGTTCCTATCACACATGGCTTCATACACCACCACATACTGACACTTGCTCAGACATACTAAGTAGAGCAGAAAAAAGAGTTATTATTTGGGTCATCTTCTATGCGTTGGATGGAAAATATGGTAGAACTACTCAGTCAAAATGTAGAACATAGTATAGATATGGGGTGCTAGTGATTAAGTGAGCCATCAATAATGTGAAATAGTTATATGCTTCATAAGTTGTTCACATGCTGAATTTAAATATTAAACCAATTGTATTAATTGGCTATAACTGGATGAAGAGGTGTATCCTGATGATGATGACATGACACTGTCAGATCTGGTTTCCATCACCTTTATAGAGAAAGAAGCTACACCTCTGTAATCTAATTGTGCACTTTGAACTTCCTGCACTGTGTAAACTTGTGTCCTGTACATTTGACATCAATGTATGATATTTATTACAGTAGTGATACATTACATGATACATTGTGATGACATTTACCATGATTTTATTTACTTTGGTCATAAGAATTTTCAAACAAAGTACTTACAATCATGATCAGATTTCATGATAAAGCCATTCAACTGTAAAAAGTATTTCCTTTCGACCTTGCATAGCATGAATTAAAACAACAAAACACTGAGAGACAAAATGAGGATCCCAAATTCCTCAACAACAGGTTACTTTACCGTGCAGTAGTGTCTTTCCTAAAAAATTGGCTTGAGATTTTTCAAAATCTATGTATAGGGGCCCATTGGTTCTAGAAAACCAAAACATGGGACATGCTGTGGCCTCGCAAAAACAAAACTGTGTATGAGCACCTTATCAATAGTAGTGTTGTACCGTGTTAGCAATTAATAAAAACAGAACAATGCATTTCATGACTATTAGGGGTAAATCTCATGAGAGCTTTCCCACTGTACTACTTAATCTTCATTTGAGTGCATTAAATATGTAATACTTACCTGATATTGCTTGCTTTACTTACAAATGAGAATCTACATTATCAGATTTTAAGAACATCTATACGGAATGTTTATACCGAAGTGGTTAATGTGGGACACCATCTTGTTACTGACCTTAAAGTTGACTCCATTTATGCTTTTCTGTATTGGACAACTGAATATACAGTGGAGACCAGCAGACTGAATGGGCAGGATCATCTAATCATTCAAAACTTACCAATATTTTCCAGTACTCAAGTAAGTGAAAATAACCTATCAAATATGATTTTCTATCAATAGACTATTATTTATTGTTCATCATAACATATATCATTACCAGGTTGTGGCACTGACATTGGACATTAAACACGAATGGCTATACTGGTTGGTAAAGAATGGACTCACTTTAAACTTGTACAGGACAAATTTACAAAAATATGGGTAATTCTCTTTCCCCTTATTATTATCTTTTTTAAAGCACACCCTTAAATTTTTGTGTGGTGACACCTGATTATTACATATAATATAACATATACTTTTGATTGATCTTACTAAGGGCTCATATACACAGGCGTTTTTTAACCACCCAGTAAAAGCTCAACAGAAAGCACCCTGAGCTTCTGCACAAGTGTGTAGGCAGTAAGCAGCCCAGAAAGCGCATGTTTAAATGTACCCATACCTTTTTGTTCTCACAGTGTAAATCAATGTATCACTATACAATATACTGTGTTGACAATATATAAATATTCTTATTTTTCACCCCCTTTTTGTTGTTTAAAGCAAATTACCTCTTTCTCAATTACTATGTAATCCATGTTAAATACATACATTAGACAGTTCACGCACATTTGTTGCTTTAGTATTTTGATTTGTAAATCTTAACCTTCATAATTTTAGATCTAATGAAGCAAAAGTCACAGAAATGACATCCTGGAGTTCATCTGAAATTTCCCAACAGGCCTTAATATTCTATAGTGAGCGTCTGTTTTGGATAAATGGACAGAAATACATCACAGTACAAGAAGTTAATCAGAGTACATGCACACCTTTCTCCCAACCTGGGGAGTTTACAGCTTTTACACTTGCTGCAAATGATATTAAAAGACTGCCAGGTAATCAACCAACAATACATATATTCTATAAGCCTCTGTTTTCTGTACTTTGTTCCATATAGGCTTTCGTTGGTATTTAAAAAAAAAAAATAAACCTCTCAATGTAAGGTAATGGCGTAAGAAAATTTACAGTATATACTTGAATAAAAGCCAAACAGCAACAAATGTGCTGAAAACAAATGTGAGTTATTTGCAAAGCCCCTAAGCAAGGTTAGAGAGATAAAGTATCATAGGCACATTTAAAGTTTTTGCCTAAATTACATTCAAAATAAAGTTAACTTCATTTTAATTTTGACTTTGACCTGCATTTATGCAAACATAACTTGTACTAGAGCAAGATGTCCTACATCTCTAACATTTTGATGATGATACCATGTTCAGGGGCTTTGCAACTAACTCATATAAGAATTAATATAACCATCTCTATAAATGATATCCTGAAGCACATTTGCTGTGTTTCTGTGCCTAAGTTGCTGTATTCTTCCACCCTAGGCTTATAGTCGACTCATTCAGTCTTTCAGGTTCTATAGATACCTCTGCTTGTACTCAGATCAGCTTATACTAAAATTTATATATGGCATATTCTCTGTCTGTGGATTTATCAAGCACGGCAATTGATGATTAGAATACAAAAAGTGTATGTGTATAACAAAATAATTGCTTTTAATAGACATAACAATGTTATTTTTCTTCTTTACAGGGAATTTCTCACAAGCTCCGGAAGTAATCCCTGACTCAATTCCCAGTTCTTCTTTTGAAATCAGAGGAAATCATTCTCTTTTTATTATTTCTTGGAACAAACCATCAAATATAGAATTTGGAACATTGTTCTTCTGTGTGGAATCCATTGTGTTACAACAAATGGTATTCATTTATAAGAATTGTATTTTATTTCCAGAGAATATTTATAATGGTTACAACAATGTTTATCTTTTTGAATTGCTAATGGTATAAGATTATTTAGCCACAAATGTTAAGCCTGGCATACACACGCCGATTATCGGCCGATTTTGCCGCTGACCGATGGGCGTCAGTCGGCGGCAAATCGAACGCCAATCACATGTGCCCATCTGTCGGCCCACAGCTCGGCCGGCCAGAGAACAGACATGTCCGATGTTCTCTGGCCGATGCCATTAACTACAATGAAGACCGGCGTCTTCATTGAAGGTAATGGCCGGCACACAAAGGGTGCCCAGCCGATGAAGTCAGCCCGGGAATGCAGCATGATGATGTCATCACGCTGCTTTCCAGAGCTCATCGGAGCTCGTCTATCGGCACCCGTCTGTGGGTGTATGCCAGACTTTAGTCCAGGGGTGGGCAAACATTACTATCAAAAGATTAATTTTGCCCCTTCTTTCACAACATAAAAATAGTCTGGAGACAAAACACAACACATTCACTTGCTTGCTGCATTGTTGTGTAACACATTGCTGCACTAACTTTATAAACATAATGCAAGCAGTTATACTAAGTTATTTTCTTCTGTTTCCCTGGAATATGATCACTTTTAGCCAGTAATGGAAGTCATGGATAACATTTTAGGGAGTCAAGTGAATGTTTAAATTTACCTCACAGTATCACATATTCAGTATGTCTCATTTATACACCTTCTTCTCTAAATTTGCGTGAGCATAGCTAGTCAGACAGTGTGTTATATCTATGAAAAATAAAGCAAAATAAGTGCAGCCACATATTTTCTTTTTAGGTTAAGAGACTCTCAACTGATACCTTAATTTAAACTGTACAAGGGATACATAAAGGCTGTTAAATGGCAGCTGCAATGAGCTAAAAGACATCTTGTAAACTGGTGAATAGTGATGGCCCGAACTGTTCGCCAGAGAACTATTCGCGGCAAACATCGCATGTTCGCCCATGTTCGCGAACATATAGCGAGTTTGGTTCACCCCCTATCTTTTAACATTGCAGAAACTTTGACCCCTGTGAGTCACAAGAAAAATATATTGAAAGGGGTTAGACTATACACTAGGGGTGGCCAAGCCCCAAGTGATTTTTTAGGTGAGTATTAGATATGAACGTAGTCAGTCGAGAGATTAACGTACATACGTTTATTACAATAGTAAAAATCCATTTCAGCATACAGTCGCAACTATGCCAAAAAGTGTCACATGCTGTGAGATTCCTCGGGATGGGAATCTCAATCTTTTGCAGTTTAAAAACACACATATCCTTGTCTACTTATTGGTAATATGCATAGGTCCAAGTGGTTTCCGTTAACATTGATCGTCCCTCCAAGTCTTAACCGACGGCTTTCGTCCTTCTCGACTTCCTCAAGGGATATCGCTGGGGGTGCCTAGAACGTTGTCACCAACGCCATGCATATATTTATAATCACACTAAACATATTTATTCTTATGTCATTTAATCTAAGGTTCAACATGCTCGACTTATCATTCCATGTTCCCTAGTAGGTCCCACAGTCTTGTCTAATAACTGGCTAAGGCGGCAAAGTTGCTCAACACGGCTTCTACCTGCTTATTTATTATTTGAATTCAAAAACCAGTCATTGTCGTGTATCTCTGTACTCCTATCCCTTAAATACTCTGGACGGTATTTTATAACAACAGAAGAATACTACAAATATCAGGGCTTACCGATATGTTTATGTCATGTTGTCGACGGACAGCCTCTCGCGGCCAGCGTCTCCTAGATCCCACCACGGGTTCCCGTGGGGGGACAGGTCCACATAGGTCTGACAACCGTGGGAGTCACACTAACAGCAACCTGCCATCGTTTGGAAGGGAAAAATATATCTTCAGTTGTCAAAAGATTAATGGGGGTAGCCACCCTGTGTCTCCCCAGAAGGGAATGTTTAACCACACTAACGAGTGAGCACTCCAGGTTACAAATGATAACGCCTTCGCTGTTGCCCAGCAAGCCCCACAACCCGTCACTTCAGTGGCCCATCACACATCATAGCCGACCCGTGGTGTAGCTCACCTGTCTTGCAAGTCCTTACGTTCAATGTCTAAGTATTCCGTCTAAGTAACGGCAGTCTAGTGAATTTCCCTCTCATAAACCGGTCTTACCATGCAATCCAGGATCTGGTCCCCCCCCAAAAAAGATCTCTACCATTAGTGTCGCAGTAGTGCATGCAGGAGATGCTGTTGGTTTCTCTAGCTAAAGTTGCTTAAGTCCTTGAAATGTCCCATCACTGGGTTTTAGTTTCAGCCTGGGTTTGGTCCAACGTGTCCTGAGAGTGGGGTTGTTAAAAACAGTCTAAAGTCAGTCAGCTCTTTATAAAGTTCCGTTTTCCCCGCCAAACGAGGTGGGGCTCCGGTTTATCCGCAACGAACTCTTTTTCCAACCATAGGGCAATGTTATGGTGAAAAAGAGTTCTTCCTCGAACGTGTCCCCATTGTTTCCTATTGATCCCCCCAGTATCTGTAAGCATGAAGTGATCTCTTCTCCCCCACCAGGAAGTGAGTCCGTCCTGATAGCACATGGCCCTGAGAGAGCCAGCCTGTAAACCTCTCTCAATGTGAGTATCTTGTCTGTTGTTTGTCTCATTTTGTTCCTTTGTTTCATTCATCACCTATCCTTTTCCACATTTTTAAAAAACAGTCTGTGTACTAGGTTGTGCGCCTCTGTCCTTGTTCTTATTTAACTACCTGACAGGCCATGCTTGGCTTTTTATCTATCTGTCAGCACTATTTTTCTTTTTCCTCTCTCACAATTGTCACCGAACAACTGTGAAATACTGTGATCGTTTAACCAGTAAAATATTTTGTTTAACAAATGTTATGTTTTGTACTCTAGATCTGGCAAGCTTATACTTCTATTGGGCCCGGGTCTATTTTCTGATAGCATCGGAAAATCAACTATTTTAGGTAACACATTTAATTTACTGTAAGGAAGAAAAGAAGCTGGTCTACAGGTTATAATGTTTTAAATAAATATACATTCCCCTTTTAACGTCAAACTATGAACAAGCTGATGTATAAGCATTAGCATCAGTATAAGGTAAACGATTTAATGGCACATCTCATTTTTAATGTACATTTTTTCAATTCACTTGTGGTGTAATATAATGTCACTGTACTAACAACGCAACTACATTGTGGGCCATCCTTCAAGCATTTTGTGTGTTGTGTCTTGCAAGGTAGTGTTTTGGTATTGTGTAATGTTTGTCTAGTACGGCTCATACAGAAGTAGGTAAGTTTTTGCAGTTATTTTAGGGTGTGTTTATGCTTTTATAATACTACACTATTGATTCACTTCTAGAAGTTATGTTGAGGTCCTATATAAAATAAAATATATTCCATATATATGTCCATATCTACGACTAAATGTGTAATATATTTGTATATATTTTTTTGCTAATTACAACATTTAGATATATGAATACTTAGGTGTACTAATTCCTGTGGATGTGTTTTGAAACTAAAATTTGATTTATTAAACATATATACCAATACCTGTGGTTAGATTGCAATGTTATCCTAACATCCTGGTCGCAACTGCAAAAACTATATAAATATGTTGGTCATAACAAAGGTCTCCCTTCTGAAATTGAACAAAGTCTACCAGAATACGAGATTTAAAAAAATATGTTTACCACTTGTTATAGTACATTACAAGAATGCAATAGCATCTTATAATGTGATAACCTTGAGCTAAATAAGGGCAATAGTAGTTGTTACATAGCTTACAACACTAGGTAATTGAAAGAGGTGTGAAACTGACATATTCCCATTGTGATACATACCATTGAGACATGTGTTGATAAAAACAGAATAAAAACTAACCTTGTGATATTTAAATGTTGTTAACCTGTGTAAAAAAAAGTCCAGGTTTATCAATCACCAACCTATGTTTGCCCAGCCTCATTTATTTATGCAACTTTTTCCTTCCCACAGATATTCGTGCCCAGCTCCGGCTCATTTATTGTCATCTCTTCTAAACAAATATTCATTTTTTCAGTGATTTTGACAGAAAGGAGATGCTTTGGAATGTTACTACAGATGAAATGTAACTTTGGCTTCCCTACATTGTGCGATGGAAGAATCTAGTACCTGGCTAATGACATAACTTTCTGAAGGATACAAAAAGACACCTTCAGTTTTGGTATTTTGTTTTTTTAAATAAGGGGCAAGTTGTGGTCTATCTAAGCTGGGCATACATGTACCATTCCTGCATGATCCGATCCCCGTCCGATCCTGTGGCTGCGCTCCATCCCCGCGTCCGCTCCAGGGATCGGGGTCGTGCAGGAATTGGAGGCTTCAACTGACGGGATTGGGCTTAAAACAAAAAACACTCCGTTTCTGGTCTTATCGATTCGCACAGTTATCCAGCGATGGTAAACTTTTAGAGGTAGTAGTTAGTCCGATCCCATTAGTTGGAGTCTTGATGATAGTCCGATCCTCCCATTAGTTTACTGGGGGACGGCTGCCTCTCGAGCCGACTAATAAGCATGCAGATGCAGATCGTGCCAT
>CM070035.1:94324544-94347352 GCA_036250615.1 Ptychadena robeensis | reverse complement strand
TGAAAAAAAAATTTCTTGGGAGTTTTGCCATTGATTCCCCTCTGTCATGTCATTGACCAGTAGAGATGGGCGAACATCGCATTTACTGTCCGCGAACGGGCGGGTCGGACTTTTAAATAAGTCCTTGGACCGCAACCTGGAACGCATAGTTCCTGGTTACGGGCGCAGGATGTGACATCACTGACGTCACTTCCTGCTCCAAGCCGGATTTTTCACTACAAGACCGGCTGCATGCCCAGTCTTGTAGTGAAAAGATTCTCGCAGGTTCTGATGCTGCCAGAGGAAGAATTTAGATCTTCTTCTCGTCGGCGAACGGGGTGGGTCGAACACCCGTACTGTCCGCCGGCGAGAGGATGGGCGAACATGCTCGTTCGCTGCCGAACTGTTCTCCGGCGAACAGTTCGGTCCATCCCTATTGACCAGGTGTTAGACCCCTTGAAACAATTTTCCCAACACTATTGTGGCCAGAAAGGGTCCCTTTGTTTTTTAAAATTCGCCTCCCATTGAAGTCAATGGCGGGTTCGCAAACTTTTGCGCCGCGAAGGGCGAACGTGCAATTCCAGGTTCGCGCCATCACTAATCTTAATTGAGACTTTGCTTAAAGTCTTTTTCTGATTACCAATATGTATTGAGGTTCTTAGTATAAAAAAGACTTAAAAATATAATTCTTCATTGCTTAAGCACTCTGATTATAAATGAATAATACTTGGATATTATCAAAATTAATTGGATCAATGAATAAAACCTAAACATATTATTTATATTCTAATTAATTCACACCATTCATCATATTACTAGCCAAATTAAATGTTAAGAAAATAGGAGACATTGCTGATTTGGGCATCATCCCAAATGTTTAATGGAAATAGCACTTCTTACAACAGAAGATACTTACATGACCCATTCCATCACAAGTTCCAAAGTTAGGGGAAAAATCCTCACTTCAGGCCAGTGGGTGGAGCCATACAAAGCATTCCCATCCCATACGCCCCATCTGCCAGTGCAAATATAATTGTATGGTAAATAGCTTTACTTTAAGAAGGCTTTGCTGTGCTACGCACGCTGGAGTTGAGGGCTTTTTGACTCCTTTAATCCATTCTCACCATAACCTTCATGGTTTTTCCTCTATTAAGTGGTAATAAACATACAAATAATTTTTGTAAAGCTGAATTAAATATATTAGATAAAATTTGTAAGTGTCCATGATATCTTCTTTGACCTGCCCACGGTGTAATTATATTTGAATTTACCTTTTGAGATCAATACCACAGATGGTAATTTTTTTGACATTTGATTTCACATGTGTTATAGCATATAATTTTGCTTGTTCCAGATTCAAAGCAAAACTTTTTACCACATTGTGTGCTTGAGTTTGACACCCCTAATATTGAACATACATATTGATATGTTAATTCAGTACTTGGTCATTTTTTCAAGGAGATCTGATAGCTAGACAAAGATACATCAGATTAGTAGTATTACATTTGGTAGAGTGAAGGTTTATAAAAGTTTTATTAAAAAAAATAAAAATAAAACAATGCCCATCGCACTTCTACAGTGCTTCACAGGGTGCAGGTTTGAATTGATGTAAACTGAGGAGTTGTAGCCTAGACTGCTTACCAGAGCAATTTCTTAGACCATTCTAAAGAAATCTAGTCCTGTAAACAAACTGTTTAGGTTTATACAACTACACCTGCACACTTCCTGATAATCTCCTAAAATACCTTTTTACTGCTATAGTTAAAATGTTATTGGATTGTAAAACATGTTTTTCCAAACGTAATATTAAAAAAGTCTGAAATCTAATGTGAGTTAATTTTTGTAAGCTCCAGGAGCAGTTTCAGTGATAAAGGTGACCGTTCTGTCAGACACGATAGTTAATATAACTTGGGCAGAGCCATCCAAGCCAAATGGTCCACTCGAGTCAATCCGATACCAGATCAAGGTAGACAATTTACACGCAAGTCCTTCTGTACCGTTAAGTCAAAAAGAATTTCCAGAGGAAAAGCTTTTGTGGACTTTGAAAAATCTTATAAGTGGAACTAATCATGAATTCAAGGTAACTTTGATACTACTTTTAATACTAGAATGATATTTGCTGAAGAAATGCATAACAATAGGAGATAATAATATATAATAATTATTAATGTATAATAATAGGAGATATTATTTTAAATCAGGTTCTTGCGTTTCACCCAGATGAAGACTGGTACACTGAAAGTACTGCCATTAATGCCAGGATGTTTATGTCGCCTGCTCCTCCATATAACATTGTTCCAAGGAATACAAGTGTACTTTTGGAATGGACTGCTCCAGAAGATCACATGCAAGATTTCTGGTTTGAAGAAAATAAGGTTTTAATACTTTGTCTTGCATTTAACTTTATGGAATAAAGCTCACCATATACCCAAACTCAATTTTAACAAGTGCTGAATAAACCTCTAACAAGTGTAAGAGGTGCTTGTGACCTCATGCAGATACCATATAATTGTGCTAGGGAAACCAAAGTTAGACAAATACTGAGCTAAACTCCTGTTTGTTAAATACCAAATTTCCAAATTTTGTTAAAAAATTACCACATTTGTGTTAAGCATTTTGGTTCTAGGAGGAAAAATATTCATCTCTAGCAGTTATTGGTTGCTACTTTTACACAGGAAGATCTTTCAGAATGATGTAAAATCTTGTTTTAAGCTGTTTTGATTCGTTATTGTTCCTTGAAGACAACCAGAACCATAAAAAGCAAGAAGCAAGTCACTGTCACTGACAGCAATAGTCCCTTTTGCCGATCATATTATCAATATAATATAATGTTATTGTAAGACAGCTAAAATGAGGAATTACCTAATGAGTCTAAGCTATGACCAGGTCTTTACTGGAGTACCCTCCAAGAAATGAAGGAATTGCTACCCTCAGCAGGCAATGTGATAACTTTAGCGTGAACAAGGGAGCCATGACTTGATAGCCCTGTATTTATTGTATTTTAACTGTTAATATGTTTTCTTTCATTGTTTAACGTTGTTTCGTTGTGTTCTATAACTAGTTGAACTTGTGGACCTGGCATAAACCTTTGGATATATCCTGCACAGGCAGCTTTGTCTATAAGTGCACAGTCACTGGACTTGTTCCCAATACTAATTACAATATACGTGCTGTGGTGGTTTATACAACTGGAGCTCAAAGCATGTCAAATCCGATATACTTCAAGACTGCAGGTTGGAGCTTCTTTAGTGTATTGCTTTTAACTGACAAATGATGTAATAAATTGTAAATACAAGACATTTAAGAAAAAAAATAAAAAACATAATAGATGCAAACCATTCTATTTATTACATCTGTCGTTTTGACTGCCACAAAATCATAGATGTTGCTAGCAATGTGTATAAAACGTATACACTAATTTATATGAATTTGAAAAATAACATTCATTTAGCAAAATTTATATTCCAATTATTCAAGTAAAAGAAACCTTTCTTTTCTGTATTATGTGCTTTTTTAGCTGGTGTGCCCAGCAAACCAGGAGTCCCGCAACTTGTGCCTGGAGATAAAAGTACCATTCAGTGGAGCATAGGTGAAGATAATGGAAGTAACCTGACTTATAATATATTAGAATATAGGTAAAATTGCCTGTTTTTTTTACAAGAAATTGCAAATGCTTAATTTTACATTTGATTGCTATATAAAAAATCAACCTATAAAACTTCATAATCAACAGAAAATCAAAATGTGTAAGCATTGATTAACATATATTGTTTTATCAGTCAAGCTCAAGTTAGATTCTGTTTCAGAGGTCTGGCAATTAAAGTTTGAAAAAGGAAAAGTTACAGTAATTTTCAGGGGTCAGTTACTTATAGGAATAAGATCAAATGTTATACTCAGATGTATTCAGTTAAGGATAAAGCTGAATACTGTCAGGTATTAGCACAGTTTAAAACTTTATAGGGTTTCTACTCACTTACTAACCTGTGATCTGAAAAACCATTAAAAGGGTACCAAGGTGACCAAGACAGGAAGCTAATGTGTTGTGACGGGTCCTTTCACACTATACAAGGCACATTTTTGTTAATGCATGCATTGTGTTAACATTTGCGTTTTTATGGTACCCTGGTTTTCCCAAAAACGAACCAAATTGTTGTACCTTCCACACATAAACCATTAAATTTTTGAAAAAACAGTATTATTTCATGCGTTTTTAATAATGTCCTGCTTCATGCATTTTTTTTTATGCACTGAAAATAGATAGGGGTTCATAAGGGTATGAAGGCCAAGTAATTTATGTCATATGAGTATGTAACATTTCTTAAACCAACCATGTAAATTGTACTGAAACCCAACGTACCATTTATATATGTGGTGATATAATGCATTTAAATCTATAGGTCTTTGTTTATAGTTATGAAATAAAACCTTTTATGTGATTTTAGGTTGGTAATATCTGGTGCCAAAGGAATAGAGCCATGGTTACCCATATACAATGGCTCTTGTAGTAATATTTGCATATGGAAATCTAGGACATTGGAAGGAACATTCCAGTTGAGAGCAGTGTCAGCAAACCTTCTAGGACTTGGAGATTTCAGTGACACAAGTGAAAATATTTTGTTACACAAGGGTAAGCTTTTACTTATAAATACTAAAGGGTGAATGAATAGAGATTGCTCCGTGCTCTTTTAATGGTAACATATTATTTACTGGCTGATCCTCTTTTGCTTTAGCTTTAAACTATTTACTAACATTTTCAAATATGTCATGGAATACAAAAAAATTCTGAGACCAAAAGCAAATTGTGTAATATTGTTCTGAATGTATACCAGTCGTGGATAGCCACTATTACACATTGTACTTTTATCATGGCATAGTCCTCAACACTAATAATACAATGTGTGTTTCTGGGGTTTTCTTTTTCATTGCATATTTGGTCAATACAGAAAACCTAACAAGTTTAGCTCAGTGTTTGTGATTCACAAAATATTGTTGGCTTTGGGTGGTACGTGGTATATACCCATTTTGGCTATTGTTGTTGTGTTTTATGTATAATTTATTCCTCCTTGTGTTAAAGCACAGTTTAGTAGAATTGTATCTTTGTTTTTTTTCCTCAGAGAATGATTCTTACAATATGGTTGCGATAATTGTTGGCTGTGTGTTAGGCATATTTTTGATTCTACTTCTGGTAGCTGCCATTGGTATGTACACACATACATTATCACATTATCTTTACATTCTTTGATATGGTTGGGGGGCTTTTTTAACATATTGTATTCTTAGTTGCATACCAGAAATTCAAGAAGAAGTCTATTGTCAGGAAAAATGACAAAAATATTGTTCATGAGGACAAAGAACTTGCTAAACTACGAGGGTTGCACTACGCAGTTGGCTTGTCTAATGCATGTTATGCTGTCAGGTAAACAGAAATATTGGAATTTGTATAAATTTATGTTGTTTGTTTTTCCAACAGTTCTGAATCTACATGATTAAAGTAGGTTATGGACAGCATAGATAATACAGGTACATATGCCACACATTTAGACCCTTTTTTATTTGAGATTAAACCACTGAAATATGGCCTTTATGTCCTTAACATAAGCACTAGTCTAATTTAGATATAGATCTAATTTAAACTAAAAAAAGCTATATGTGATATCACATGAATTGTCAATAGGATAGAGAAATCTGGTCTTTGTGACCCTAATTGTTAAAAAGTTATTGTTTCAGTTTTTATCCTTTAATGCTGGGAAAAAAAGATAATGATAATGTCCAGCAATATGTGATTAACTTTGATAAGAATGGCATCAGTCCTGAGTCCAGTCATAGAATAGTTATTCCTGTGACCGTGGATGATGTATATGGTTATTGTTGTTACTGTTTAAAATTATTTAGGGCTATTTGATACATCCTGAATACAATTATATTAACCTCCCTAGCACACTGCTGAGGTATAGATTTCTGTAACAAAAGCACACTAGACTTTAATGGAAAAAAGTTTTTTTTACATTGTAGGCCTGTAATTTCCCAAAGTATGTCCATACAGGAGTCTGGTAGACATCCTGAATAAAATAACATGTTCAGATGCTTTGTGAATAACTCACAATATCAGATAATGAATATTTCAATAATTCCCTTTATTAGGTAAATTAGCACTGCAACCACTAGATGGCACTGCAGATGTGCCAGGTTACATAGGAGAGCATGGGGGGGGGGAGTGATCCGTGCTCCTGCAGCTGCCTCTTCATTAGATCGGAGCCACACGAAGCAGTGAGTTTGCTCTCCTGTGGCTCCGATCTCTGCCTGATGAACCCAGCTCATCCACTGCAGTTCTAACAGGGCAGAGCTGGACAAGCTGGGACTTTCAGGAACGGCAGGTGGGTTAAGTCTGAAGAACATCTTTTGGACTTTGAGCGTATCACTGTTTCTAAGTATTGTAAGGTATGATGCTGGAAATTTTAACACTATTGTTTCAGTACTTTGCCAACAAAAAGTGAAATGGAGAACTTGCCTAGCTTTCCTCGAGAGAATTTAACCCTCTGTGATTTCTTGGGAAGTGGAGCCTTTGGTGAAGTGTATGAAGGAACTGCTAGGGAAATTCTGGGACCTGGAACTGGGACCAGCAAAGTTGCAGTTAAGGTATTACACTTAGTAATTCTAGCATCTGCTAAGACTTTATATAGGTCTACAGTGTCTACACAGGTCTATAACTGTATACACTTTTACAAATTATTGTAGGCTCTTATTTAAAGCAATGGTATTTAACACAATAAGTGCCCAATTGTACAGATGAAGATCCTGCCAGGATTGACATACGCACAGATAATCTGTATGCAAATCACACAATAGTTCATATATTTTTCCAATTTTTCTTATAAATCATTAGGGCATTAGGAATATGGTTAATAGCTTCATAGCAAGAAGACTATAATAGAGCACAAAAAAATACTTGCCATCCTCTAGAAGGGTAGTGATAGAATGTACCTCTGAGGATGAAGAGGCGCATACCACTGCAGACACTACCTGTATATAACAAACCAGGAGCACATTAAGGACATCATGAATACCTCTAGCAGTGAGCAAATTCTTGATAGATATATAACAGAAGTAAGATGAAACTAATGGATCACTTTTTTTTTTAAATGGGTGCCATTCCGCAGACTGCAGACAATTGCCATTCATTAATGGCACTAGGTTTTATGGCAACATAGGTGTCAAACTCTGTCCTTCTGAGACAACCCCCCAACCTGCTGCATTCACTAACTGGGACTCTGGTATTAGAGAACTGCAAGTCCCTGTAGTGTGTTTCAGTGATGTCAGTGAGCACCCGCTGCCTGTAGTATATTAGGATCTGTAAGTCCTGGGTGTACTTCTGGGATATGTAGCTGCATGGTAGGGAAACTGCAGAAAAGGCTAGGGAGGAGGGTACCAGGATTTTCCTGGGGTAAGGCAAAGTACACAAAATACACAGGGGATGAGAGCTGACATGAACTACACAAACACTGTACACACAAGAATGGAGTTATACATGAACTACACACACTGTATGCACATTTTATATGTTTCCATGTGTGTACAGTGTGTGTGTAGTGCAGGGGTGTCAAACTCTCACCCATGGGCCAAAAATGGCCTACACAGAAATTATATTTTTACACAAAAAAAAAGGTTGGCTCTCCACTTCTTCCCAGATGTGAATTTGTCCCTCTCTGTATTTCACCCCTGGTCTACAATAATGTGATTACTGCATCTTGTATTGTCGTGTTGAACAGACTCTGAAAAGTGATGCAACTGATAATGAGAAGGTGGAATTTTTGAAAGAGGCTCACTTGATGAGGTAAGCTCAAATATCAGACCTGCACTTTGTACATTGCTGTAAACTCCAATATAAAGGATGATGACACTAGAGTAAATGTGGTTGAGTACATTCAAATGATCCAACAGACATAAGCAAAGTGGATTATTGACACCATGACTTAATCCTTTAGACAAAATTTCAGTACAAAATACATTTTCTTTTATATTTATTATAGCCAGGACCAATAAAAAATATACGCTATAAAGCAAATCATTTGTGTGCAGTCTTCTATATACCCAGGAGATGGAGCTCTGGTATCTTTCTTAAGGAACACTGCTAAAGCACATTCATTTTGTAATAGTATTGCATTAGTTTTCTACAAATATAGTAAACAAACTGTAATAGTGTTCTCAATATAGTGATCCCAATCATACCAACATACGTTTACACAAAAAGCAGTTTTGGTTATTTTTTGTTAATTATATCAGGCCAAACATGAATCTTGGTTATCCCCCACTCATTAGATTGGCTGAATCTGACATCTCTATATCTATATCACTGAGTCTTGAGCTAGCCCATTTCTGTGGGAAAGTCATTTACTATTCTATTATTTAATATTATTATTTTGTATTATAATATATTGTATTGTCTGTGTGTGTGTGTAGTGCATACATTTTGTATATATATTGTATGTAGATGGTTAAAGTACACATATTAAACAAAGGAATGAAAACATACATTTAACCATTTTATTGATCTGGCTGCAGTAAAATTTTATTTGTTTAGCTGTCTTATTCTGAGAACATGAAATTATATCAGTCTGTTATTTTTTCTTGCTCAGTCAGTTCCATCATCCTAACATCCTTAAGTTATTTGGAGTATGCCTTTTCAATGAGCCTCAGTACATTATTCTCGAATTAATGGATGGGGGAGACCTACTATCATACTTGAGAGGTGCTAGACCGAAAACACTTGTAAGTTTATTTATGTATTTTGACCTTGTATTGTGTGTTTGAATGTTATATGAGAATCTCTGCTGGCTTGTTGAGAATACACAATTGATGTTGACAATTGATGGCTCTTGTATACTAGGTGCACTGTCAAACATCACCACAAATCGCATGTGGTGCAATTTGAGTTTAATTTTGGGCTGTATTTACATGTACATTAATGGAAGCGCAAAGGCAAGTGCAGACAAAATGCATACTGGGGTGCATTTTAGAAAAGCCTTAAATGCACTACACAACAGGGTATTATGTAGCAAGATTGGTAATTATGGAAACCTGGGCACCACATGCAATGTGTATAATATGAAAGAGTGCAAAGTCTAATTTCTGATCAGGTTAGATGTATAACCACTATGGCTTAGCCAACAAAAATGATCCAGAACCAAATAATGTATGTAGTTCTAAAAACATATGTTGCAGTAAATCATACCTGTCAACTTTATTCTGTAAGAGAAGGGAAAAATACAGAAAGTGCACTCAGTTCCTGTATTTGAAATGTGGCTCCACATACCAAATACCAGAAGTGACAACACTGACATCGCTTCCTGTATCGGATTTAGTTCTCGGCTGATTTAGCAGGAAGAGGGTGTTACTCTCCCTGCTAATGTCCCACCCTGCTTGTGCTGATAATGTGCACTTTGGGTCATAAGCAGGCAGTGTTACGCCCTCTCCCTGTTAAATTCCCCCAAAAGTTGACAGGTATGCAGCGCATCTTGATAATATTTTCTAGTTCCAAAAAAAAATTTGACCTGTGCAACTAAGGCTTAATTCAGTGAAGGAGGTAAGTCAGTTGGTTACTGCCAATTTGCTATTCCAAATTGACCCTTTACTAGGACCACTTGGTGGTTTCCAACATGCTTAGCATGGGTGGTTGGTGTCGGATTGACAGCCACCTGTCCGCAAATTATTTACAACATTTGTACAGTGTGGTTATAGTCCTTATTGCAATTGTGGCTCTATCTGGTTGCAAAAGTACTAAATATCCATAGTCATTACCCAAGCCAAGCAAGGAGCCAAGCTTTTTCAAAACTGCTACCCTTCATTTATCCATGAATCTGACTTTTATAACAATAAATACAACATCATTGACAACCCTTTAAATGGTATTTTAGTAATTTATTATTATTTTTTTATTGCAAAAAGTTGTAGGGAGGATTTTAAAGATGAGTACTGAGTACATTGTTTGTGATTTATCTATATGCTCATCTATATACGTTGTGATATAGTTTATTCTTTCAAATGGATCAATATGTATACTTTATTTTTAATTGGTTTCTGTAAATCTATAAATAGGAATTTAGGAAGGGGTAGCACATTTATTTAACTACATGCTAGCCTCTTCAAGATATTTTAGTTTAAAATGGACTTCCATGGAACTACACTTAAAGTACATTAGTTCAGTGGCTGTTAAGAACCTTGGAGCATGGTGATGACAAGCTGGAAAAAGGAAACCTTTGCTTACGCTGACACCATGCAAAGAGTTCCAAATCATAAATAAAATTCAATCTCAAGACCAACATAGGACTGCCTGAACATAAGTCTGTAAAATTAATGAATGGGAGGTTTTACTCTTCTCCTTTCATATCTTCTAGGATGAAGACCCATTACTTTCATCCATGGGTCTTCTTGACATATCACTTGACATTTCAAGAGGTTGTGTTTATTTGGAGAAATTACATTTTGTACACAGGTACTACTTCATTTGCAATATTTCTTTTTAGCTAAAATATTGAACAGTATCATTGTTGTTTTAAAAATGTAATTTATGTTTACATACATCAAATTTAAAATGTAAAGAAAGTAGTGAAATAGTGAAAAAGGGATTTATCTCAGCATTTGGGTTGGGTATTTATGGAGAAGCACATGATATACCATATTTTTGGACTATAAGACGCACCGGACCATAAGACGCACCCAGTTTTTAGGGCAGGAAAACCAGAAAAAAATATTTAATAGGTTTTCACATCAATTGAGTAAATGCAATGAATTCAATGAATGCAATATCCAATTCAGCCAGTAGGTGTCACTAGCAGCAGTACACTCTCAGCACAGCGTCATACTTCACACTGATCTGCAGGAGGAAGGGGACCAACAGCTTCTCCCTCTCCTCTCTGCTCTCTTCTGCTTGTCAGCTGTTTCTGTGTCGATGGGAGCTGCAGAGTGATTGCAGTTCCCACTGACAGGAAAGAGAGATATAGTTGCAAGTTCATCTACAGCTCTCTCTTCATTGCCTATGGCAGTAGTCTGCTGCCATAGGCAAATACACAGTTCAGATGGGAGAGCTGGACACGCCGGCACGACACGCCAGCATCTCTCATGTGACAGCTCCTCCAGCTCCCCAGCTAATCTCGCATTCGAACCATAATACACAGGCACTTCTTGCCCCCAATGTTGGGGTGAAATCTTATGGTCCGTCTTATGGTCCGAAAAATAAGGTATTTGATCAGCTGCTAGATTTTTACTTTTCTTATGATCCAATAATACTAATCGGCCAATGAGATAAGTGAAATCTAATTGATAACTTTATTGTCCTGTAGTAGCACTTTTCCTAGGACAAAATACCACCCATCATAGATAAGAGCTCCAGGAAGGACACAAAAGGCTTTCAATTGCATTTGAATATGGCATATCAAATAAAAAAGTAAAGTAATAATTGTAACATCCTTGGGATGGTGCTCCCCATTATAAATAGTCTCTACAAGTTATTTTGACCTGTGAATTTTCCACCAAGACACACCTATGTCTTCAGGTATTCTGTTGCACCTCTTTTCTCCACTTATAATTCCAGTAAATATAGAAGCCAAATAGAACTTCCAAATAGAAGTCACAGATATTACAACACTTTGGTCTGCTTCTAATCTATTGACCTTCTGATATTAATTTGGAAATATTCAACTAGTATTGTAATTATTTTAATTGTGTCTCATTTCTTTATTTAGTTTCTTATTTTTCTAAATACCATTAGATATCTTTGACAACTCTTCATTTTTCATTCAGTTTAATGTGCTTATAATAGATTATATTTGTTCGTCAGAGATTTGGCTGCCCGGAATTGCTTGGTTTCTGTGAAACAATACAACAATCTAACAAGGATAGTGAAGATTGGGGATTTTGGACTTGCTAGAGATGTATATAAAAGTGATTATTACAGAAAAAAGGGAGAAGGACTCCTGCCTGTCCGATGGATGGCTCCGGAAAGTCTAATTGATGGGATCTTTACCAATCGGTCTGATGTGTGGTTAGTTCTTCCATCTCAATTTGAGTGCTGTTTTTGGACACAGAAAAGTAAACTTTTATATATGACAACTTTTAAAACTTGGACATCTAGAGTCAAAACGTCTGGCATTTAAACCTTTTGTGTTTTATCAAGCACCAGTACAAAAATATAAGTTGTTTTATATATCTTTAGAAGGACATTGGAGATCTATCTATTCCAAAGCCATAAGCTTAGATTGCATCTTTGTCAAAATAAATATCATATGGTTTAGCTTGATACCACCACTACTATGAATATAGTACCACTACAGTGGATTTAACAGTAAAAGCTAATAACATGTTTTCCCAAACGTTAGACCTGTCCCTAATGTAAGACCTAGCTACATTGTCCCCTCTTCTAAGGTTAGTCCTCCCTTAAAAATAAGACCTACCCAGAGAAAAATCTGCTGTTTTTCACCCACTGTCTTGGCTGCTGCTTGGCAGCAATCCAGAAAGCACCCACAGGTCCCTGTGTTCGGGTACCCACAGTGTGCAGCTCCGGGTGAATGCAAAAAAAAGTTAAAAAAAAGTCTTGAAACCCGACCTGACCTCAGAGAACCTGTAAAAAAAGCTTAGACTGCAGTGACATATTGTGGCCACTCTATGTAATAAATCAAACTAATTTAACATCGATTATGTACACAAATTCAGTATAGGTATGTTAAATTACTAATTATTACCTTTTAAAAATAAGACCTACCCAAAAATAAGACGTAGTGCATTTGGTGCACCTAAAATTAATATAAGACGGTGTCTTATTTTCAGGGAAACATGGTAGGTAGAGTATCCAGCTTGAAAGTGAAGCAGCTACTACTGTAATATGTAACAGGCATGCTGCTTCTTTCTACAAAGTCCATTGTGTATAGAATATTATTAAAGACTATATATATATATATTCCACTGTTTCTATACTTGGTATAATTATGAGTTCAAAATTGATTTGTCAATTTGCACTAAATTATGGTATGAGAATAAGTTTTATACCCAGCTAATAAAGACAATTTTCCTGTTTCTATTGCAGGTCTTTTGGTGTTCTCCTATGGGAGGTCTTTTCACTAGGTCAGCAGCCTTATCAAGGTTTTTCAAACATGGAAGTTTTACACTATGTGCGCTCTGGAAGAAGGATGGACTCTCCAGATAATTGCCCCGATGATGTGTAAGTTGAATTCATGAATACATTATACTTGTCCTGGTGCAGGTTAAATGGTAATTTGAGTTATCTTATGAACATATTATAAATATGTTTGTTTCTACAAAACCAATAAAAAATGTAAATACATGTTTTAGTATATAGCCAGCAAAATGTTTTTCTATTTTTCAAAAACCCTACTTACTACAATGTAAGCAAATAAAAATAAAGCATTCCCCCAATTTCATCCATCTTCAAGCATTCTTGGCTTATCTTTAAAAACAAAGATATTTATAATATCTTCTAGTACAAGAGCTGTAAGATTTCATGAAAACATTAAATGACAATATATTAAAACCTCAAGCATACTCAGTAAATGTATTATTTAACATTGATGAAAAATTCTGATTCTGATGTAAAGTGAGCAGAAATGGAAGATTAGCGGGTGACTGACTGGTGCATAGCTTTTTACTTTATCGAGGGTTACAAATCTAGGAATATCAGATTTATGCTGAATCTGATCATGACTGATGGATTTTTTAATTCTTTCTGCCTCTTTTATATCTCATCATCATGTTAGACACAAATACCTCAACATATATGACCAATAAACATAATTACAAATTAAACAGACAACTGCTTTGTCCAAGAAAGGGGTTCTCAATGTCCAGTTGCTAAAGACAAACTACCCACTACATATTGACTATTCACCCTCCTGGCTCAGTGACAGTATCATTGTTAAATAAGTCATACATAATAATAACGGTCGCAAGCATAGTAAGGGAAACAAACCATGTTTTCATGACCCATGTTGACACAACTGACACTACACTGGGGAAGCACCAAACAACCAGATGGGCCCACCACCATGTAACCGTTATACCTTTTTTAAACAGACACCCAAAGACTTGTTAAACATCTGTAGCTGTCATGACAAATATACTAACAAACAAAGGATAACAATTAGAAATATAATAAATATATATATAATACATAAAATATTGGGCTATAATTGTTTCATGATTTAACCATTTTATTCACAAAGGAACTATCCCCACCCAGTCATGCAGACCTTGCATCCATTCTATCATTCAGGTCTATTATATTGAGTGTGGACAACTTAAATCCTTCTAATTTCCCTTTTCAACCCCTCCACACACATACAAGTGATCAGAAGAACAGATCATCAGATGATTTCCAATTTCTGCAGTTCTTTTTGGTCCAATTTGGTGACACATTCGCCTATTGGTCAGATTTGCATTTATAAATCATGAAGGTTTTTCATGAAGGCTGATTTGCTTAATTTGTTGAGAAGGTTTGCATGAAAAACCATTTTTATTAAATCAACCTGATCCACAGTAAAAATGCGCTGACCTGGCTTGTCCATGAGTTTTCATCTGCCGTGTGATTTTTAGATATTTTAAACCTTTTTGTGGTCATTGCTTTGGTATTTTGATTTAACTGCATCATCGTTAGCCCACTGATGTCCTCCATGTTAAGCAATAAAAATGTTCAAATTGTTTATCATTTCTGAAACTGGCACTGCACATTGCATGATGCCTTGATGTAACACAATAATTGAGTGCTCCTCTTTGAATTGTTGTGACCCATATGGTCTCTTTACAATGCAAACATCTAATTCCTTAATAGCTGATATAAAAGAATCACAGCAGCATTCTCCTAAACATCTTGTACTTACAACAAATGAATGTACAATGTATACTGTCATTGCCATACTGCATGTCTCACTCTTCTAAATCAGTTAGTTAGAAGAATACTATACATGATGCATTACTTGCTGACACTTGACATGTATATTTTCTTATCTTTATATAAGACTTATGAATTGAATGTACAGCTTATCTTTTTATTAGCAAAATAAAAATAAGTCTTTCTCTACATCAGCTTTATATTAGTAACTAAAAGAAGATGTGTTTACTAATAAACCCCCCAAATGTCAAAAATAAACTCAAGTACAGCATAGTGTTGCCTGTAGAGCCTACGGTTGGCTGCTTAGGTCATTAGACTTCTTTTTATGGGATTGACCTAGCACTCAGCGCCTGTATGCTGCTTCTGTCAGTTAACTATATTGTCAGTTGCCACTACATTCAGTTATTAATGGAAGTGAGGAATTCTTTAAATTCCATTTATCCTAAACATAGTTCTGAATATGAGCTGGGGAAAGGGCCATTAATCGTTCCTTAAAAAAGGGATACTACCATACTACTATGGTAGATATAATTTGTGAAATATTAAAAAAATTACTCAGTGCAAAATGACAAATGGTATTTATTCCCTAAAAAGAAAAAGACACAAGATGATGCAAATCCATTATTGAAATTCAGATAAGCATAGAGTTTATAGCAAGTTGTTTTTAAACTATATGAACAAATGCATTGCCGTCTATACACCATTTAACAAGAAAGCTGTCCTCTTTATAAGATGCAATAGCCCTAGACTAATTTTCAATAAACATTTAAAACCAGAAAATATCAATAAAAACAGGACAGAACTGTAAAATAAAATGTAAGAATTATAAAACCAATTTGATTTAAAACTTTAATAAAGAATGCACCATATCTGTTTTAAAACGTCACGTAGGTATTTTTGAATTTATTCATGGTACAAATATGTTGGTTTGCTTGTTTTTTTTAAATATACCGGTACATGGTTTTTACAGTAGTTGATTTTAAATTTTTAGCTTAATATTACAATGTGTTTAACCTAACTAAAAATGATAGATATATATATAGATAGATAGATAGATAGATAGATAGATAGATAGATAGATAGATAAATAGATAGATAGATAGATAGATAGATAGATAGATAGATAGATAGATAGATAGATAGATAGATAGATAGATAGATAGATAGATAGATAGATAGATAGATAGATAGATAGATAGATAGATAGATAGATAGATAGATAGATAGATAGATAGATAGATAGATAGTATTTTACACTCTGAAACCACGCACTCATTTCTGTTTCCAGCAGAGGGAACCATATATACACATATGCAATTATTTTCTGTTGTCTTTCATTTAACATTGTTAACCCGCTCAGTAGTGTTGAGCTCGAATATTCGAATGGCGAATATTTTTTGCGAATATCGGCAATTCGAGAATTCGCCAATATCTCGAATATGTCGGCGGATATTCGCAATTCCGAATATTCGCAATACGGCCATGTCATACCGCGAATATTCAAATTTCCGAACATAGAATCAAATATTAGTAGAATTATTCGCGAAATATCACGAATTCGAATATTGCCTATGCCGCTCATCACTACCGCTCAGCTTGTTGGAAACACCAACCATCCCATTTATTAATAAATGCCTGTATAATTAAAAAAATATGGTAAAAGATGCAAATTATTTCATTTGTATATACAACATATAAGGTCTTGAAATTTTCAGTGCTCATTATATGGGCATTTTGTTACATGACTATTCAATGAACCACAAATGGTGAAGCCCCTGACAAGCTGAAGGGTGTTTGATTAACGATTCAATGACAAAAACTAAATGCCCCAGGGGCCATCCAGTCATTACCCACTTAAGAGAAATAGAGCACTTCTCCTAGTCATGTGATCAACAACTAAATTAACAGGAATTTCTCACTTATACAAAATGCAAGATAAACACCTATGAAGAAATATTTTATCATCCATAATGTTGGACCTTGCAGGCTATAATGGATAATTATAATATCTTGAAACAACCGCTTATTACATAAATTATCATATTGTACATGGTGCACAAGAAACATAACTGATTAACTTGTGCAGTTAGGATTCAGAAAGCCAAATACAATTGTGAGAGTTAACTATGCCATAATACAAATACATAATTCAGTGCATCCGGAAAGTATTCACAGCGCATCACTTTTTCCACATTGTGTTATGTTACAGCCTTATTCCAAAATGGATTAAATTGTTTTTTCTCAGATTTCTACACACAACACCACATAATGACAATGTGAAAAAGTTAACTTGACGTATTGGAAAATGTATTTATAAGAAAAAAAAATTGTACATTAGTATTCACAGCCTTTGCTCAATACTTCTTTGATGCACATTTGGCAGCAATAACAGCCTCAAATCTTTTTAAATATTATGCCACAAGCTTGGCACACCTATCCTTGGCCAGTTTAACCCATAACTCCTCTCAAGTGCTTTAACATGATAATGGAGAGACAATAGGTGCCATTTTAGTGCCTGAATGAAATGGTGGAGGATTAAAGAATATGGTGCTGGACAGGGACATTGAAAAGAACCTGATTTGCTCAGATGGGAAAAGCATGTGTTCTAAGACATAGACATAGGTTAGTGGGATACATTGGAAGTGGGTTTAAAAAAACTGTAGACTATGAGGTCTTCACAAGTAATACTGGATAACTATATATCACAAAAATATGGAACATAAATATCTTCTTTGTAAATACTTAAAATCTTGCAATTTTACAACATGCATGTAGTCATAGCCACAATCTTGGCTTGACAGATGTCATTACAGAACAGTACATTTGGATAGCTGCCATGTAACTGAAAAAGATAAAGAATGCAAAATATAGAGTGTTTTTTCCATCCTACATTTCTCCTCTGGTTGGTGGCATATGTTGCTTTACAACATATACCCTGTTTCCCCAATGATAAGGCACTGTCTTATATTTTTTCAAACAACAAAATATGCCTTAGGTATCATTTTCAGGGGAATGTCTTATTCTGATCACTCTGTGCCAATAATTGTCCCCTTCTGATCAATGCTGCCCTGAAGCCTTCTTAACAAGAATTGAACCTGTTTCCTTGAAGTTCTTGATGATCCTATAGATTGTTGATTTAGGTGCGATCTTAGCCACAATATCCTTGCCTGTGAAGCCATTCTTTATGCAACGCAATGATGGCTGCACGTGTTTCGTTGCAGGTCACCATGGCTAACAATTGAAGAACAATGATTTTAAGCTTCACCCTCCTTTTAACATGTCAGGTCTGCCATTCTAACCCAATCAGTCTGACATAATGATCTCCAGCCTTGTGCTTGTCAACATTCTCAGCTGAGTTAACAAGAGTTAACAAGACGATCACAATGAAATGCAATGGAAAGGTTTTTTGGGGATTTTGTTAATTTTCATGGCAATCAAGGATTATGCAATTCATCTGAACACTCTTCATAACATTCTGGAGTATATGCAAATTGCTATTATAAAAACTTAAGCAGCAACTTTTCAAATATTTGTGTCATTCTCAAAACTTTTGGCCAAGACTGTACACTACATAACCTTGTCTGTTTTTAGGTGGTAACAACCATCCAATACTGTCACCAAATAAAACCTAAATATTTGACATCATGTAACATAGTTGAACAAAATCACCAAGTGGTTTCCCCTCACATCTTTACGTTTACACCCCTCCAGTATGCTGTGTTTATACTTAATCCTTTTACTATAGCCATATAATTAATATAAGATTTTTTATTCTTTTCAAGCTTCAGATCAGCATCAACAACACTTAATTCACTGCAATCCTCAACGGTGCCTCTTGTTAATGCCATACAATTTAGTCTTCATGTCACAAAAATGGCGTCTAAACTCTCACCTTCACCAGGAACAGAAAGAACCTGTATTTGTATGATGTATGATTCAAGCTTTTAATTGGCTCAGATTAAAGGGGGATCAACTGCAGGTCAAATTCACCAATCAGTAAATTCTGATTAATCTCAGAAGCTTTGAAAACCACTGCCATTAACCATAGCCTAAAGCCCATCAAGTCCTTGTAAGCTTTAAAAGTTTTAACTTAACAACACTTCATCTGCTTCAGTAAAATTCCAAGCAGTGTAAAGCCCCACATACACGCATAGACCTGCAGGCAATTTCAAAAGCCCCCCATAGACAGGCAGACTCCTCCATGCAACTTCTGTACAACCAACTTTTCTTCTACCAAAACCATGTAATAGGAGGACCTTTCTACACCTTCCAATCACTATGTATTCTATCAGGGAGGTCACTATACTACATAGTTGTTGGTAAGTCTCATGAAAGTTGTATGGAGGAGTCTGCCTGTCTATGGGGGGCTATACATGCATAGATCCCTGGCCAATACTTTGAATGGGGACCCTCAGTCCACTTTCAGTAATGATGATCAAACAGGGATTCATCAACATGAAATTGAGCAGTGTATGGGGACCTTAAGAAATGATATAATGCTAATTGACAATATGCATTTTTTTTCCAGTTTAGACTGTTAGCTATTGATGTGACATACCAGAGGACTAATACTCCCTTAACCCTCTATAGAAGTTAAGATATATATAACCATGCACATAAATACTTCTACATCTAAAGGGGCCAACAAAGTTAAACTTTAAAGGTAGAGTACTACAGCTCTATTACAATCACTTTGCTTTTCCCAAAAACTGAGGCTGTAGATGATAGATACTTCTAGAGACTGTTAATATCAGTGTTTTAGCAATGTGTGCATGTGTATATGCATACTACCTCTTAATCTTTCGCAGTAAAATAACTTTAAATTGTGATAATTTTGTCACCTCTGAGCATCCACATTATCTCAATACCAAACATGCTTTAGGAATGTAATCGTGCCCAGAGTAAGGCTAGAGGGCTATTTATGAAATGACCATCTCAAATTGTGCAAATGCCACTACAATGGCTGATTCTTTACGGGTGCCAATAACTAGATTACACTTGAGTCTGCTTATGCAATTTGTTAACCTTCTCACAAGTAAAAAAATAGTGGATGCACTTGACCTTACTAGGGTATAAAGTACAGTGCATCAAAAAGAAACAAATCAAGTTTTATTGGGCTTTACAAACTGATGAATATTGTTGATTTTGTTTTGGGGGGGTTGCTGAAACACGAATGCATACTTATGAGTATAAAATTAACACATATATATATATTTTTCCGACACCTGGTACCAGTGTTCTGACATGTTTTTCATACTTACTGCATACTTATTTGTCCATCCAAAATACATGGCTGTGTTTATTCCGCTCTAATGATATCTTTGGCTCTATGAGAACACTTGCCTTTTGCCGATTTCTCCTTAAAGGCTATTTTTCCCATTAACAGATCAACTGTCTGTCTCACATTTCACATGCATACCAAATCCATCCAACTTTACTGTGACCTTGTCACTAAACATAGTGTCACATAGCTCACTAACATTTAAGAATACCACACTTACTGACAGCTTCCTAAACATATTCTTCTTCCATGCCTTCATCAAAGGAAGTTTTATACCAGCTACAAGACTTCTCTTCATTGCTGGTCTTTAAATTCAGTGATGTATAAGTCCGGTTATAGCTTGTGTCAGTTCGGTAATGGAGCATCATTGTGCATACATTTTACAGATCTGCACACTTTGCTTGTTTCTTTTACTATCAACTGTTGAGGAATCAATCATTCAAGCGCTGAAACTAATCCATGGAAACCCACAAGTTTTTTTGCTTCTAAGCTCCAGCTTAACTGTATAATTCCCTCTTTAGAGAAAATGTACTGCCAGTTTGAAAAAAAAAGTTACAATGTTTGTTTCAATTTGATCTTTAAAGGATAAGACCCAAGTAAATAATTTTAAATATGTTGCCTAAATAGAAGGGTTATTACGGCAGATATCAGACACAAATGAATGTAACTTTTCATTATTGTGGACAATAAATGCTTTTTCAATCGGCCAGCTTAAGAACCTGAATTCTACTTAGCAACCTTGTATTAAGCTGGGCATACACGTCACAATTTTCCTGCGATCCTTTTTTAATCCAATCGCCAATCCGATTCCGGAATCGATTTTAACAACATACCATGCATTCAATTTCTGGGCGATTCTATCCTGAAAGTCTCAATATGTCGTGCACGCACACATTTATGGGTTTGGAGTGGTGTTAGCTGAAGAACTGGGCAGTGACCAACAGCACACAAACAAAGGTAATTTCCACAAGATTCATAGATTGATCGCTTAAAACGATCGCATGAGACAACTAACAGCGCTCGATTCATGTGTTTTTCATTAAAATGATCCATCAGAACGGATCCGCGAACAAAGGCTTTTCTGTTTGATTTTTGACAAAATCGCTCGATCGCTTTTGGCATGCTTCAATTTTTATTCAATCCGATCGCGTGATCGATTTTGATAAACGATCGCACTAAAATTGGACTAAAAATCGTGACGTGTATGCCCAGCTTTAGTCTGTTGCTATCATCAGTGATCAACTCGAAATTCTGGCTTGTGTTGTCATTCGCAAGATGGAACGCTGAATTGGCCTACCTGATGCCCAACAACAATTGTTTGCTTACATTTATAAGCGTGCATTCATTGAACAAAATAGGGTATGCAACCATAAGTTCATAAGGTAATTATTTCATTGTGCCTCTCTTTAACAGCTATTCTGCAATGTTTATCCATTGCAAGCCCATCGTCATGTTGAATGTAGAGTTTAGCCTTCTTCTTTGGCTGGACTGGGAGGACCTAAAGCTCACATACACAGCTCGATTTGTTAATAAATTCAAGCCCAGCCTTGCTTGAAGAAAGTTTAGTTAAACCAACATGTTGGTAAACCCTGTTCAATTTCCATTCCAAGTATCGGATGGAAATGATGACGCAAAAGTGCTGCAGCTTGATATCGAGGAAGCTTAAGTGCAAGGTGATGACGTAATTCTGTTGTGCTTGAACAGCTCCTCGATCATACAGGCATCAAGCCTAGCATTACTCGTACACATGTAGCCAATGCACACAGAGCTATGCATGTACAAATAATAGTATCCCATTAGTAAAAACTACTAGCAGACAGGAAAATGGTTTTATAGCAAAACACTAATGTATCTCTTTTACCATGTATTTATCTATATGCCAGCAGGCTTTTGTTACTTTTCAAGTTTAGTTGCACATTTACATACAGTATTTTAGCAAAACTATTGAAAGTATAACCTTTTTTGACAATAGCTTTTTTTTATTTCTTTAGGTGGAGCCTGATCCTTAACTGTTGGATGCAAGATCCAGCAAAGAGACCTAGTTTCTGTCAAACTTATAAACAGCTTGAGGAATTAAAAGGATGCTCTTTAAGATGCACTCGTCCCAAAAAGAAATTGATGGGTTCAGAAGGCATTGTTAATCCCGGTTTTGAAGGTAACTTGCTACATGCAGTCACTCAACGATTGTTTGACGAATCAATGCACACCACTTTGGGTGCTCAATCCCTAGAGATTCTTTGGACTGAGGTCAAGGGTGCCCATCAAAAGTAATGGTGATCGAACAGGAATTCACCAACTTGTTAAATCCCTATTCGATCAAATGCACAAGGTGGGTAGTGTTCAATCCCAGAATGATCAATCAACGCAAACTTGCACGGTAATCAGTTGTTCCGAAATTGGATGCAAAGTTTGCCCATGTATGGCCGACTTAACTCTGGACATACAGTTCATTGGTGGCTGCAACTAGCCAAAAAGGAGTGGCCGTAAAGAACTCTTGAAGCCGCTCATGTGATAATGTTATGAGCAGAGATGTCATTAGTGTCATTAGGTCACTGGTGCTGGTTAGGGGTATATTTATGTACCATGTTTAGACAGGAGATGTGGGATGTCAGGAGCAAGTAGTGATGGCCGAACATCGGCCAGGACTGTCTGCGA
>CM070035.1:94293985-94304887 GCA_036250615.1 Ptychadena robeensis | reverse complement strand
AATAATAAAATTAGTCCTCAAAAATACCACTTGCCTAATAATTCTGCACTCCCTGTATTATAAGCTGACAGATAGATAAAAAAATTGTTAAAGCAGAATCACCAACTATTTTTCAAAATAAAGATGCAGATTTTAATTTAATAAAATTGACTTGAGAAACAAAATTAATTTAAGTGCATGGCTTAACATATACTTTAAATTCTAGAATATAAAATGTTGTCGTTAGCTTTCTCAATATGTGCACTGAAAATTGTGATCTTTGAAATATCCTTTCATTTCACTACCTTTCTAGTTATAGATAGACCATGCCGGCTACAATGTGTCTTGCTTAATCCTAAACGCTTGGCACAATCCTATTTACAATTCATTCAGTGCTGTCGTTGCTCTTCCTTCATGTGGAGGTCACAGCTAGAAACAACTGGGATCTCATCTTGGACGCTCTCTTGCCTTTTTAGGTTATGAGGGTCTCCGTGTGTTTAGGATAACGTGATTGACAGCTCCACTCCGGCCCCAATTAGCACCCTATAATTTATTAGCTTCTGCTTTCAGATTATGCGTTAACTTCACAAATATTTCAACCACGGAAACAGCAGCTATCAAGTATCTCTCCCTGATCCAGCAGGCTGGAGTTGCAGTTAAGAGCAGGCAGAAGTGTCTGCCCAGGCCGCTGGGGTGAGACAGGAATAATCATTTGGGGGTATGTGAGCTGGTGCGAGATCAAGGCACAAAAGAGAGCACTTTAGATGTTACACTGATGGAAACTGCACATTGTGGCAGGATTCCACTCACTTTATTCACAGGAGATGGGGAATGAAGGAAATGGTAATGAAGGAGGATTGTTTATCTAACGACGCTGCTTGAGCAAATACCCAGATTCGGTTACACACAAACACCAACTGCAAGAATGCTAATGTCACCACAGTCACACTCTCTCCTTCCTTCGACGCTTTGGCTCAGAAGGACAGGCGGTCGCCAAATCCTATGTGTGAAAATATGAAACTTCATTTTCTGGAAGGAAGTATTGCAGCTTTTCAGTCCTTAGATGGTGGTTGCTTTTTTTCTCTTCTTCAGGCTAAGAGCAGAAGAGTACAAAGGTATAGAAACATTTCTTCACAGAATGATAATGTCTTTGCAGTGAAATAATATATCCCAGAAAGGCTAGCTACCTTTTGTGAACTTCAAACAACTTCCCTTACAATTAAAGAACACAAAGAAGCAGAGCAGGTGTGGGCAAACTTTTTGACTTGTGGGCCACATTGGCTTCATAAATTTGATTGAGGAGCCTGTAATGGATCACACATCATTGATGATTCTGGGGGACATGCTACATTGTGTATGCTTATTGCAGGTGGAGGGGAGCCAGATTTTGTCTTTTCAACAAGGTGACAACGGCTAAATTAAAAAGCCAAATGGCCCGGTACTGGCCCCATATGAGGTTTCTTCAGGCTTTCCATCCAGAATTGGCTTCTACAGCAAGGCAATAAAATATTAATATTAAATATGTATTTAAATCAGAGACCACATGGCACATCTATTGGGACCTACTGGACTTGTGTAAAGGTTTATACATGGTATTGCATTGCATAAAATCCCTTGTATTACTTCTATAAATAATTACAAAGCCCCTGTACATGATATCATCACTAAAACTGCTGGAGATGTAGAGAAGGGTTGTGGAGAAACGGTAAAGAAAAAAAGTATTGTTCTAGCATATCAAGTATTTGCACAAAATAAGTTCAAATTTAACTTGACTTTAAACCAAATTTATACAAAAACTGTATATGCTAGAGCAATATTTTTTTTCAAATGTTCCCACAATACTTCTCTACATCTCCAGCAGAATATATAAGCCAAATTTTTTTCAGCACCTGAAATGTGGTCTTTTTTTGCAGTTTTTTCTGAGGCCGTTTAATCCTCAGTTTTTTTAGTTTAGCTGACATTGCAAATTATCTGCTATTGGGAGTCATTTGGTATCAACAAGCAATGTAGCAGTAGTATTAATGGTGTGATTATGAAGATTTTTTTTGTTTTACACTTCAAAGCTACCCTATCACACGCTTTTCTCCTTTCTATTATGAGCACCATGAATTCAGGAACAAGGAAGATTGACGTTTTCTGTCACCCAAAACCCCACCACGGTATTACTCAGGGGGGGGGGGGGGGGGGGGCAGAGTATCACTGCCTAGCCTAGCTTTGTCATTTTGCAGTTCAAAGAACTCTTGCACAGATGAAGACTACATAAAGGTAATGAGTAAGTGAGATGCTTTGATTTTTTTTTATACAGTACAGAAGCTGCAATACTACCACCACAGCTGCACCCCCTTTCACTTGTGGGATCAACTATGAACAGCTTTAACCATCTAACCTAGCCACACCTCCATCTAGTGACAACTTTTCAGGGCCTGGGCACCATTGCCCCTAACAGAGACAGGGGCAATGTCTGTAATCACATCTTGGCTAGATCAGGGTCACTGGTCCTGCAAGCATGGAATGCCTGCTTTCCACAAGAAACCAACAGTGAACCTCTCTCTGCACTCTCATCCAAAAGAAGACTCGGCTCCACCCATAACTTTTAAAAACTATATTGGCTGGGCACTCCCACATGGCTTGGTTACATCATCACTTTATTAAAGGCATACTCAATAATTAACCCTTGAGACACATATTATTACATACATGACACAGGCCATAGTATCATCACTAGTCTTCCTTTGTACCTAGCTGAAAGAATGAAAAAGCTTCAATAAAGAAGGTGCATACAGAAGAATATCAACGCGAGATCGATGATCTGTTCAAGCGCAGTGGTTACATCACAATGACAATGCTACGCTGTGCTCGAGCGCTCATCTATTGGACGGGAATGGATGTGCACCACTTTAGGTGCTTGATTCCTATTCATTGCTTTAGATGGGGACCCTTGTCACCATCCAAAGGAATGCGATTGACCAGGATTTACTGACATGTTCATTACCTATTTGACCGGCCTATCTTCGAACAGGATCGATTGACGTCAGCGTTTGAAGCATCCACTGATCGAGCAGCTATCGCCACGTATATGGCCAGGGAATAAGATAAAGCTCATCTGATGTTGGCCTTAGATCTAGAACATCAAAGCTTCAGAGATACATGCTAACAGGCTCCTGACCTTAGAAGAAACATCATATAGTCTCCAAGTTTTATTTGCTTGCAAGTATTTTAAATGTAGGAAAACATACAGTGATCAAGATGGACAGCTTCCAGAGACTGAAGTATGTGTGTTATGGAGGTGCATATTGAGTGAAGTGCATGTAGTTTGTAGTAGGGTAGGATATTAGTTGGACAGGAATAGCAATGTTGTAGTAAATCACAGAGCTGTACAAGAGGTGTGGAATTACTGCACATACCTTTCTGTGTTTTCTTTTCTTAATTTGTCACTTTGTTTAGCTGCTGTGGAACCAGCTGGCCAGAAATACTTAAGAATGGCTAGAATAACTAGCAATAACTTAAATGTACCTTCTGTCTGCCACTATGTTATTTCAATATGCATGAGTGTATTTTAAAATAAGCACACAAAAAATAAAAAAGTAATAAAAATGTGGTGTCTGCAGTAGTTATCTTTTCTATTTTGCTTTCCCTTTTTTAACTGATGATCCTGCCAGTAACACGTTTCATGTCCTAGTGTGATAACGATCAATAACCATAATGTATATACAGGGAGTGCAGAATTATTAGGCAAGTGGTATTTTTGACCAAGGAATAATTTTATTACTTAAACAACACAACCATTGTTTCTCAATAAACCCAAAAAAAAAACTACATTAATATCAAAGCTGACGTGAATTATTTTTGGAAATAGTGTTTTAGGGATAAGAGAGTGAGTTGTATCAGTTGACGGTTTTTTCGTTAGGTATAGTTTTTTAGTTTTAGCTATGTTAGGGGGGGGGATAGGATGATATATCATGTGTGTGCAGGATTTTGCACTATTACTGTGATAATTATTAGCCAAATCTTAACAAAACTAAAAACAAAGTTCTAGCCCAGGTGGGCAGAATGAGGGAGGTGTGGGACCAGGGAAACCAGTAAGGTCAGCCCTACTAAAGCAGTCACTCATTCACAACAGTGACATTTATCTGCATTTCAAAACAACAAACACATAAACAACATCAGAAACATAGGGACCCCAAGTAGTCACCTTTCTTTGAAAGGAAACTCAAAAGCCTGCCATCCCAGGAGTCGGTCAGTGGTTGATCTGTTCACCATCAACATTGCGTGCAGGCAGCAACCACCAGCCTCCCAGACACTGTCAGAGAGGTGAACTGTTTTCCCTCCTGTAAATCCACACATTGAGATGGACCACAGGTTCTCAATGGCGGGTTCAGATCAGGGTGAACAAGGAGGGGCCATGTCATTAGTTTTCTCTTGTATACCTTTCTGCCAGCCACGCTGTGGATACTTGGACGCGGCGAGGAGCCGCATTGTCCGGCCTGAAAATCCGTGTTTTCTTGGGGAAGGATGCAGACTTCTTCCTGTACCACTGCGTTGAAGGAGGTGTCTTCCAGAAACTGGCAGTAGCACTGGGAGTGAGCTTGCTCCATCCCAACCCGAAAAGGGCCCCACAAGCTCATCTTGATGATACCGCGGCAAACCGAGTACTCCACCTCCACACCTGCTGGGCGCCTCTGAGGTCAGCTGGAGCTCTCTGCCCTTTACCCAATCCAGCCACGTGCCCATCCATTCGGCCCATCAAGACTCAATCTCATCATATCAGTCCATTAAACCTTAAAAAAATCAGTTTTGAGAGGGTATTTCTTGGCCGTTTGAGTTTCAGCTGTGTTGTCTTGTTCAGTGTGGTCGTCTTTTAGCCTGGCTGTCCTGAGTACTGCACACCTTGTGCTTTGGGCACTCCAGTGATGTTGGCAGCTCTGAAATATGGCCATAACTGGTGGCAGTGCATCTTGGCAGCTGCACGCTTGACTTTTCTCAGTTCAGGGCAGTCAGTTTTTGCGCCTTGTTGTTCCACACGCTTCTTGGAACCTGTTGACTATTTGAATGAACGCTTGATTGTTCAATGATCACGCTTCAGAAGCTTTGCCAATTTTAAGAGTGCTGCATCCCTCTGCAAGATATCCACTATTTTTGACTTTTCTAAGCGCTTCAGGTCCTTCTGTTGACCCATTTTGCCGCAAGGAAAGGAAGTTGCCTAATAATTATGCACACCTCAATATAGGGGTGTGATGATCATAGACCACACCCCTTCTCAGTACAGAGATGCACATCACCCTAAATGCTTAATTGGTAGTAGGCCGTTCGAGCCCTTACCAGCTTGGAGTAAAGGCAACAGCATATTACAGGAGGTGGTCAAAATACTCATTTGCCTAATAATTCTGCACTCCCTGTATGTAGTAGTATAGTTTCTCCTTAGAAAAGAAGTGAAAACAATCCTCCCCTTAGATGTCACATGAAAGGGGAGTGTTCTGCAGTCCAGAGATCAGAATAGGAAGAATATATTAAATATAATAAATAGCTGCACACAACTGGCCAGAGAGACCATTTATATTGAAAGTCGCAGGTTAAAATGCAGGTAATGAAATGGTAAATGGGTCAGTATGAGGGGAGGGTGATGAAGTTGTGTGGTGGTGTGCAGCTTCTAAGATGGAGAGGGAGTGCTGCTCCCTGCGAAATAGATAGAAATAAGGACAGGAGGTGCACAATGTTACCAGTGCCTTAGCAATAGTTTTTTCTAGGCTAGGTTGTATCCCTAGTTTTAACCTCTGTCTCTTGCATTTCCACTACACTTGTTTACTGCCCACCTTGACATTTGCATTTTTCCCACATCAGCTATTCTTTGTCCCAGGGAAGAAATCTCAGAGTTACCACTTTAGTTCGTCCTTCGATTTGGTGCTCTGATTATGTTTGATGTCTTGGTTCACACTTTTGCAAATTCAGAATGGGTCTACTTTCTGGTGCATTGGTTACAGTAAGCTTAGGCCATAGATGTTAGCATATCACTGCTAACCTCTTTGCAATGGAAGATACATCGAAAGGCCCAATCTGACCAAGTTATGCAGGTATTATAGGGCATATGAACCCCCTGAAGGTCAGAACCCCAAATCCATCCACTCTGGTAGACATTCCCATTTCACATTCACTTGAGCTCACAATTAATTTTTGAGTTGACTTTTTTTGGGGAGCAGAATTTTTTTTTCAACTTTCAAAATGCCTAAAAGCCTAATTGTTGTGCCCATTAATGCTCCTCACACTGCAAAAATAAAAATCAAGCCCTAGAGCTGCACCTAGTAAAAGCTTGTAGGTATTCTAATCTGTGGGATTAGAATTTGATCTTTGGGATTTGCTAGTTATAAATGTGATTGAGTGGCTGCCATTTTCTCATTTTGTTTTGTTTGGATCACATACATGGGAGCTGTTTTCAGTTTCTTTGTGCACTTAAATGTCTCTAATGTGTTTCAAGACCATTAAAGTGGAACTGTCCAGGTGAACAGCCAAATACAAAATTTGACTGCATGGATTTAATCAAGTTGGACTAATATGTGTAATGGTACTCTTCATTTATATAGTAGTTAATAACCAAGATTTACCAAACAGAAATAAACATCATTATAATAACATCCAACAAGTAATAGTGATGACCCATCATAGCATACAGGTTGAGTTTGTAAGCAATAATGTCACCTCAGAATGACATTATAAGTAGTAGTGATGAACCAGCATGTCATACAGCATGAGGGTGTCAGGAATAGTGATGATCCAGCATGGCATACATCATAGCATAGGCTACAAACTGTGGCCCAGGGCATAGGCTACAAACTGTTTGACCTGCAATAGATGTGGTACATCTGATAGATATGCCATGTCTGCAGCCCTTCTGCCTGCTAAACTGGCTGAGCTTCTATACTCCCACTCCGGGAGAATAGAACTACTGGTTGCTCAGCAGCGAGCTCTATTGGGGCCCTTTAGTGATACAGAGGGCCTCACTTGTGACCCTCCATAGCAACTCAGTTTCCTACCACTAGTCCAGAGCATGGTGGGATTTGTTGTTCTCTATTCTTACAGTATTGTAGTTCAGTGAGTGTAGCAGGAAGGCTCTGGAAAAGGACCACTGAGCCCTATGAACATGCCCAAACAGCATTTTTGATGCAGCCAATGATAATTCAATGGATGCCCAACTTGGCTAACTGGAATGACATTGATGCAGCACTGATGCACAGCAAAGCTGCTGTGCAATACTGATGCTCGAGTGTGAATGTGAAAATTGAATAGCATGTGGCATACAGGATGAGATTGTAAGTAATAGTGATGACCAAGCATGAAATCTTCAAACAACAACAACCACAAATAGCTATATGGATTTTAACGTTTTCCTTTAGATGACTGCCGGCCGCTCAGAGAATAAGAGAGCGCCATTTTTTTATTCCTTGCAGATACTCTGGATGGCCACCTGATTCCTGGGAGAAAAACAGACATGTCCATTCTCTGGCCGATCACGATTTTGGGCGTCATGGATCGGTGGGAAGCTTTGATATGCGGCCGAATTTTGCCCCAATCAATTGCCAAGAATGCACATGGCAAACGATCGGCCACAAAATGGGGGACTTTAGACTTCCAGTTCACTCTTTCTGTATCTGTGTAGATATTGCAATTGACTATGAGAAAAGTAAATCTATGAGCAAGAATATAACTGCTCGTTCTGAGAGGGATTATTTTTGCCAGCTTCCTTTCAAGAAAAACCAAGAGCTTTTATATGTAGCCATATCCTTTATCTGAAAAGGAAAAGAGTTTACACTATACACAAATTAGCAGGATTTATTCTCTTTTGTCAAGTTCATATTGATCTAAAATGGCTCATTTACATGGGTGCCTGCCGATCACCCATTTACTGCCCTATAAACAATACCACCCAGAAAACACAACAGGAGTCTAGGATGGGTAGATAGTTCTTACACACATACAGTAAAATGAGTGTAGCCATCGTAAGGTTTCTATTACTGCATAGATTACCTGTTTAAAATAAACTTTTAAAAAACGAACAGAGATCCAAGAACTGCTAAGTAGTCATTTACTGTAGACATGGAGAAAACTATTCTTTAGCTGATGCTTAAAAAATGTTTTTTTCTATCTTAGAGAACAGGCTGTGACATTTTGTATCACAGTGTATATGATTGTGTCCTTGGAGAAAAGATGTGGCGTAAGTTGAACTTTCTCAACTCTGCACAGCTGCTCCTTTGCCTATAGGACATGCTTAGACTAACCACAACAGCTGGGTAGCCATGGGATGTCCTACTTTTGTATAGAAATGAAAAAAAAAAACATCCTTTTTTCAAAGTCATGTTAATCTGGTTATATCGCTGTCCCTTGTAGGTTTCAGCTTTTAACTAGCTGTTTTTTCCTCCCTTAGGACACAGAGATCTTGAGCTGTGTGCCGAGTTGGGGATATGCTGTTAAGACCCAATTCTGCACCTGTCAGTGCCATGGACACATTATACATTACGAGTCTGCTTGCTGGAGGTCACCTTTCCACCTGTTCTGTGCAAAGAAATCCATACACAAATATGGAGTGTACTCTAAGTCCTTAAAGGCGGTACTCGTTTACAAATTCATTACAGCCTCTTTTGTAAAACTGTATACCTAAATACTAGGATGTACCTATAAGACCCACCATCCACAGAAAGAAAAAAGAAACAAATATTGTTTTACGCACAACCTACAATAGGAGTGCTTGTTGCTTGACCATGTAATAGAAACCACATGGTGAGGAGGGTTGGCAGAAGAACTACACAGTATACAAGTACATTGCTATACTGTGCATTTATATGAAATGATGTAAAGTTGGAACACAGGCTGATATAATGTTCTCATCAGTGTAACAAATCTCAGAGGTCATGCCAATACTACTCCCAAATTCAGAGTGCTAACTCCTTGACAAGAGATCATATGAACTGACTCAGAAAGACATATCTGAAATCTAGGGCCCTTCTTATCTTATGGGTCTATTTATACATTCATTTCACCTAGGATTTACACATCTCAAACCCAAGATTTATACCAACATGCACATATATTTCAACAGCAAATCATATCTGAGAACGTTCTTTTTAACCATAGTTTTATCACTCTTGTCCTGCTAAAAGTACTCCGCTATGAATACCATTGAAGTAGATACTCCAATCAGATAGTTCTCTTCAACTTGGTTATTCTTTCTGCCTAATACTTCCTGCTCTTGGGCTCTCTCTCCTTTATGGTTCCTACTGTTAAGACCAGGGGCCACAATGGGTTGTACAATTTGATAGGGTGGTCAGGTCAAGAGCAGATGGTTGGTGTGTGTTTGAACATAAACTAAATGTAAACATCAGGAAACTCCATGCCTATTATTATTGCATGGGCAGAGAGTCAGTATTTGAGAATTAGGGAACTAGTAAAGGAGAGCCAAGGTGACAATGAGCCAAATTACAGATCTAAATGGAACACATATGGCCTGTGGGACATAGTTTTTCTGGCTTAGGCCCCCCCCCCCACCCCCACTTGGGCAAGTAGTTGAATGTTGCATGTCTTTCTTCTTCTGGCTTCTTCCAGTTTTAAATTATACATAAATACCTTTGTTACAAACAAATTGCAGTATATGCAGATATAAATATACCACATAATACAAACATCTATTGTATAAACAAATAGTAAATATATGGTTATATATTGGAAACTAATAGTACATTCTCTAATACAGGAGCATTCAGACTGGCAACTGCAAACACAAAAACAAAATCCAATCTTATAATCACTGCAGGGAAGCAGTAAAGGCAGGAAGGCGATCAAGCTGTGTTGTTCTATATAGAAGAATATAGAAACTTTAAGCCACCGATTTACCGCTTCTTATGGTCAAACATGTATAAATCTCTGAACTGACTGGACAAAAAAGCTTTACGCTTTGACAGGTAAAAAAAAGCTTTTATATACATAATAAAAAGCACAAATACAGCTATTGTGTTATTCTTGCTTGACCAACAAAGCATACTTATTTTTGTCAGTTTAATTGCAATATGCTAATGCTGAGGACCAAAATTATATATAACAATAATATCAGCTTAAATTCAAGTTACGTTATCCAAAAAAGTATAACAGTAAATGACTACCAGCACATTGTTTTTTTTTAATCTACTGCTGCCTGAACATGATACTTGAAAAGAACATTCTGAAACTCTTAATTGTGTGTTTGTCTCATAGGAAGGCAGCAAGTCCCAAAGCACATCCTATCAAATGTACTGTGCAGACAGGCTGTCACACATCAGATGCGCTTATTAAATGTCAGTAAAATGTTAAGTACACATTAAGGTTATTAATAAATGTGTGTGCCTGTATGTGTGATTGCAGAATATGTTGGCACAATCTAATACTAAAAGACAACAATGTTATAACAAGCTACGATTATCTGCTGTCAACTCATTTTATTCACAAATTATAAATATGTAATGATTTCTCAAACAGAATTGGAAGTATAAATGTTGATCTCATAGGTCAGTGGTGGCAAACCTATGGCACACATGTCACAGGTGGCTAGCAGAGCTCTTTTGGTAGGCATGCTTGTTGTCAGTCAGCACAGTTAGAGAGGGGGGAAGAGAGAATAGCTGCCTACTGGCTCTCCAGGCTGTCAGTTCTCTTCTCACCCTGCCAGATGCACACAGTGTCCCCACCCTCCATTAGCACCGCTGGCCATCAGAAGCCTGGGGCAGAGACAAGAAGGAAGCCAACATTGAGGACCATGCGAGACTAGCTTCAGAAAATAAGTCGCATAGCAAGTAAGTAGTTGTTTGTGCCTGTATGTGTATCTGTTTGTCTATGGGAATGATGCATTTCTCTGCTAGTGATGATCACGAATATTCGGATTCCGAATATTAATCGCGAATATCGGCAATT
>CM070035.1:94265509-94284449 GCA_036250615.1 Ptychadena robeensis | reverse complement strand
ACTACTTAAGTGCAATAGGTCCCGATATTCGTTAATTAGAATGTTGTCCATTTGGTGTCTATCCTAAAAAGGAACATAATGGGTAATATTCGATATAGTAGTGGACATCTTGTCTGCTAAGACTAATTACAATGTAAAAAAACATCCCAATAGAAGATGTCCAATTTAGGTTCGGTGTGGAGATTAGATTGTTAAATCTGTAAATGGATACAATTAGGAAGACAACAAGGAATTGATGTGCTGCAGGGACAATGCATTGCAGGACCCAGTGCTCTGTAAATATTGAACGTATCCTTAACTACTTTCTAGTTCTCTCTTCAGCCAAATCAGACAATGGGGTACCATCCTCTCACTACTAATAGTTTCTAGTTAGTAGTTTCTTTTAAGTGTCAAAATGAGGCTGATTTTTCAGGAACCATAGTGAAAAAGACAGAAAGACGAACTTAATATTCCGGTTGTCCTTAGATCATTTTTTGAAAAATAGGTCATATCTACTTGGTCAGCATTTAAAGATGCACTGGTGGACTGGACCCATACTTGTAAAATCACAAAGAATGTAAATGGGTAATTTCTGCTTACCTGCATCCACATTTAGGCTAAGGCTTTGTCCCATGTCTCCTGCTGGTCCTGGATAAGGCCCAGGAGTTGTCCATGCAGATGTTGCTGCTTCTCCCTTGCCCAAATCACACTGTGTTGCAGTAGGTGCTGAACCAGCAGGAGAGATCCTGTGGGGTCGGACTGATGCTGGAACAAGTAAAGAGCTGTAGCGTGGATCGAAGTGCGTACTATAGACTTCGTGCATGCCAGGCCGGGGGTAACTTGAACCTTGACTGTTTATGGCTCCTCCAATTGTGTATGGGTGGTGATGGTGGTGGTGGTGATGAGCGTGATGCCAGGGCTCAGGTGGACCCTGGTGTAGGTGACTATGGAGAGAAGCAGGGGAATAAGGATCTGCTCCAAAAGGAATTTCACTGTGAGGACCAGTAAGGGGACTGGCTAAGCTGCTGCCCAGTGATGAAGGAGCTGCCACTGCATTTGGCTGGTAACTGCTGTTCCAAAAGGATGGAGGAAAGCTTCTTTGACTCATGGGAAATGAAGCTTCTGTCAAAAGAGAAAAAACACAAAACAATTGTATAAGTGATAAAAAAAATTACACATTAACCAATAACAAATATTGTGTACTCCTCTAAATTAAGAAGCAGCCAAGAAACTTTGTTAATTTTGAATCTGGCAACAAGAATGTTTTAGAAAATCATGCAGTTACGTATTTAGCAGAGATGATGGTGACATTTTAACTGATTTGTGTATGTTATTTGTGAGATCATTGCAAGGCCCATGAACAAGTTGAAAGAAAATGCTACAACCCTTTTTTACAGTTCCAACAATTTTAGAGATGATTCCAATTTAGGGGCTTTGCAATTTCATGAAAATTCTTTATGATTTAGCTAATGGATATTATTAGCATTTGGAAGTTGATAAGGGATAGGTGGGATCTGATTGACTGCTCTTAACAACTCCACTCCAGCACTGGGGACTGTTTAACAACCACCTAATGCACTATAGAATAATAATTGTATTAATTAATAAATTTGAGACTCATAAAGCCTGGTCATATAACTTGAGTATTCATTCTATTAACCTATTGGTACCTGGGCCACTGATCTGTTTATTGTGACATGCTTGAATTGGTGAAACAACTGTAAAAAGCATATATCAATACATGGATATTTTATGAGAACTGATTTTAGATACTTTTTACTGTCTACATTCAAGATTGTATATCCAAGCAGTAATCACTGGCAAATAAGATATTTGCGTACTTTGTAATCTCCAGGACATTTAGAAAAGTTGGATTTTGGACTACATTGCAAAGTGGTAGTACATGGTAGTACATGTATTTCTATATGTTAATATCTCAATGGACATTTGCAGATGGTTTAAGTAATGTATGGTGGTTGGAGGTCCATGACTTCCTTTAGTTTTGATACTTTTTTTAATGAATGGACTATAAGTATTTAAATCGTTTTTACGTGTGCTTTTCTAATCACTTTCAGCATTATTCAATAGATAGCTTCTGATTCTTAAAGTCATGTATCAAATAATTTAACAACAAAAATGTTTCTTGTTCTTGTGTTCTTACTTTAGACAAGTAAAATATAATTGATGTTTTTAAGAACATGTGTTTATCATTAGGAGCATTGTACTCAATATTCCTGTGAAGCCAATTCAGTAAAGGAGTCATTTTCACTGCAGCACGGCAGTGCTCAGTTAATTCCCAATTAATTTCTGAAGAACATTCAATTCTATGAATTCCGCTGAAGCAGACTGGACAGTCATAATGAACAAAGGCGACAATGACAATGACTCTGTTAAAAAGGGGTTTAGATTAAAACTTACATTTAGATATACTATGCATGTGCTTATAACTGTTTCATAAATGTACAAATGCAAGTAAAACCTGAAAGATAACATATGGAAGAGTGACCACATGCTATTGATATTGTATATATAGATTGCATGTAAAAACTGATCATAACTTTTCATCTTTAAGGTGCTCTTAAATGTTTGCATTTATTTGCCTGACCAGTCTAAGGAAATTCTAGTTGTTTTATTAGCTCATGTGTCAATTAAATGTCATTATTATTTATATTATTATTAGAGGAGCATTATACTGGAAATCTAGCTCACAGGCATTATTGTTGTCTGATATAGGAAATTTGTCATAAAGTATCCCATGGTATATCATTACTAGAACTATACTAATGAAAACCCATTGATAATAGCCTATAATACCTGGGAGAAAATATTTTTTTAACATGTATTATAGTTGTGTGCTATATTGCAATAATACATATTTATAGGGAAGCTGCTAACAAACCCCCTATTTTCTATAAGGGATGAGCAGCATAGGCAGCATAGGCAGTATTTATATACGCAACATTTCGTAAATCTTTCGCCTGATATTCACAACAAATTTGATCATTTGTGATCTCCAGTCATTATTACCTTCATTGTGCAGAAGATTTTCACAATAAAAGCACTGATATTCACATATTTTCACGGTCAACACAACTGATGTCAAAATCTTAAATATTCACATATAGCACTATATTCAAGATCTTTGCAAATTGCAAGAAAAAAATCAACACTACTAGGCTTAGGTCAATAATATATAAATCCCTACATATTACAGGTGAAAACTGTGAAATCTATAAAAAAACATGAAAATAGTTTCAAACACAAGTTTGCATGACATTTATCGTATTTTAATTTGTTATATATTCATAAAGTTTGTAGCTGGTTTCATTTGGACATTTAGGTTCAATAGTCGCATTATTCATTATAACAGAATGCAAAGCATTATAGATTTAGTCTGTCTTAGTGGACAGCTTAGCTCTTCCTAACTCACTGAGGTCTCCTGTGCCATAAAAATGAATGTCCAGCATTTCTGTTTCGTGTTTGAAACCAGAGCACTGGGTATTCATCCAAGACAGACATAACATATCTCTTACTGGCTGTAAACTGGTTTGTCAATCAGTCAAACCCATTTCGGCAGTATCCAAGTTTATTTCATCCAAATCCTACAAATAGTGTTGGATTTCATGACCTCTTAGTAGAAAACCTATCTAGATATATTAAGGTATATCATAATTTAAGAGGAGTGTACCTGCTAATTAATTTGGCTCATAGGACCATGTAAAGGAGGGGTTTGCAAACCAAAAACAGATGATTTACAGCCCATGGCAATTTTAACTTAAAAGCTATGTATACATACTAAATAAACTATTATTTAGCTCTTTGAATAAAATATATTTTATTAAATGTATAAATTAAAAAAAGTTTTCTAAAATGCTAAATATTAAAATTGGGTAATGTGCAGAAGACTTAAACAGGCTGTTTGTGTGTGGGTGTATATATATATATATATATATATATATATATATATATATATATATTTATACCACTTTTTTATATATATTTGTAAACATAGAAATCATTATTATGTGTCTATGTAACTGTTAACACTTCCTGGCACTCCTTACAACAACATACATATCTTAAATGTTACATAAACTTTTCATTTCACAATACTAACAAAACAGCAACCAAGCATCTACAAATCAACACTGTTTTGTGTTCATTTACAAATTCATTACTACTTGTTTGGATTAAAAGAATCCTATTTTGATCCAGATAACTGTGTATACAGCTAATGGATGTGATATGTATTTCCTTTGTATGTATATGTGTATATATGTGTGTATATATTATATTTTTCCAGAGTATATTCGTGGCAACAGGACTCGGCTGTAAAGTTCTTCAGCAATGAAAATGTAAACCATCTGAGTAAAAAAGGAATCATTCTTCTCTTCCCTGGCTAAATTAAGGTCAATTTCAGCTTTTGTCTTTTACTGGTTAGTAAAGAAAAATATGAATATAACTTTGTTAAATAGAAATAGATAGTGAGAAATTAAAAATCAATGTTTTATGAACACTATAGCAATATATATATATATATATATATATATATATATATATATATATATATATATATATATATATATATATATTAGGATTTAAATTGACACATGTCTATTTACACATTTACAATAATCATAGTTTTGTTTGAGGGTATAATATAATGCATAGGGAGGATCCAGTGATTGTGCACTCACCCCTCCATGAGCTGGCACCCCTGGCAGTCTTGGCTGCAGCACTGCTGGGTGAATAACTGCTGGGCTGGCTGAGAGCTCTGCTGAAGTGCTCATCCACCACTGAGCTGATATCTCCCTGGAAATAGGTGAACAGGACACATCTGGAGTTGATGTATTCAGCTTCTGGAGGGTTTTCTTTCTCTGGGCTGCAGTCCTCTTCTTTAATATTGGCAGGGGTATGACTAGAGAAGGAGCTGCCAGTGCTACCACTGCTGCCATTGCTGTTGCTGCCACTCTCTGGTGCTTCCTGCATCTTGGAGTAAAAGGCTAGTTTCTGTTCAAAAGAAGCAGACAACAACCATCAGCCATAGGAATGCCAAACTTTAATTCATTAAGCACAGTACAGATCAAGAAGAAAGATGTGCAGTATGTACTGAGGGGGAATAGACACCCCTTGTCCCATCCCAGCCACACATGTAGAATGACTTTGTACAACAACGGGTCATTGCTGGCAGCAATGACAGGCACACTTGTTATTGTCCATCTACCATAGAATGTTCACATTCTAGTACTCATTTCCTTACACCCTTACCAACTCTGTGGACCGAATGCCAACACTTGTTTGTCCCACTAATGTCTGCGGCTCTATAGATACTTACACTTAAAAAGCCATTGACATTCTTGGCAGCAAAGAGGTTAATGGCAAATGGATGCGAACCAAAAGCTACACATTCTTGGCAGCAAAGGGGTCACCGATCATTTAGAAGGGGGGTAAATGAATACAAGGGGTTAATGTCGGTATAACTTTATCACAGAAAATCACACATCATTCGATAATATAAATGTAATGGAATCGGGGACATTACTGGCAGGGTAGGGGGAATAATATTACTATATATGAGACAATACTAGCAGAAAATAGGATTCATTGTAATATCAGCATATAGAAAATCATTCTTAACCAATACCTATCATTCTATGTTCTTATTGTGGTTAATTATTATATGTCTTTAATATCCATCATATTCAAAAAAAAATCATTATTTAGGTCCGGAAACACTATTGATAATTCATCATTTACATTTTCATTAAAATTTATTTAAAGTAATCGGGACTGCAGATAGATGGACGATTTTCCAGGTAAAGTTTTTAGCTAATACGAACTAACTAGTTTAATGCATAACATATGATAGAAGATAAATCGGATCGGATGGTACAACAGAGAAATCAGAATGTAGGATACAGAAAATCGGAATATATGTTACAGGATAGTCGTCCAATATAACAGAAATGAGGTGTATGGTTCAGACTAGCCATTGTAATAAGTAGCGCAGACTAGGCACATCGCGAAGTACAGAAGACAGCATATCAGTCTGTATGGGACAGACCAGGGCAGAGAGTGGAGACATTGACCATGTTATAAAGCTGTGTGTGCATACAATTCAGACTAATAATAATAGAAATAAGAGTCAAGATAGGTCATCATACTATAAACTACATTCAGCACAATATATAGGAGAGTCAGAAAAGTGATGATATTATAATGTACAGAGGAGTGCAGACATTCAGTATAGTATAGAGAGGTGACTATACTATAGTGTACAGAGGAGTGTAAACATTAAGCATATTATATAGGAGAGGTAGAGAAGTGAATATATTACAATGTACAGAGCTGTGCAGACATTCAGTATAGTATATAGGGAAGTGAAGAGAAGTTATAATACTACAATGTACAGACATTCCGTATGGTATATAGGGAAGAGTGAAGAGAAGTGATAATACTACAATGTACAGACATTCAGTATAGCATATAGGAGAGAGGTGACTATACTATAGTGTACAGAGGGGTGCAGACATGCAGCATATTATATAGGAGAGTTAGAGAAGTGATGATACTATAATGTAGAGTGCAGATATTAAGTATAATATATAGGAAAGAGGTGTCTATACTATAGTGTACAGAGGGATGCAGACACTCAGCATATTATATAGGAGAGGTAGAGAAGTGATGATACTATAATATAAAGTGCAGACATATAGTACATTATATAGGAGAGAGGTGACTATACTATAGTGTACAGAGGAGTGCAGACAGTGGACAGAAGTGTTCAGGCGTTCAGTATATTTTATAAAAGAGTGCAAACATTCAACATACTATATAGAAGAGTGTAGAGGACTGACCTACAGTATACATAGAAGTACAGACATTAAGTATACTATATAGCAGAGTGCAGAGAAGCCATCAAACTGCAATGTAAGTGACCATACAGTGTACATAGGAGTGCAGACATTCAGCATACTATATGAAAGAGTGCAGAGAAGTGACCATACTATAGCTTACATAGAAGTGTAGACATTCAGCATACTATATGAAAGAGTGCAGAGAAGTGACTATACTATAGCTTACATAGAAGTGTAGACATTCAGCATACTATATGAAAGAGTGCAGAGAAGTGACTATACTATAGCTTACATAGAAGTGTAGACATTCAGCATACTATATGAAAGAGTGCAGAGAAGTGACTATACTATAGCTTACATAGAAGTGTAGACATTCAGCATACTATATGAAAGAGTGCAGAGAAGTGACTATACTATAGCTTACATAGAAGTGTAGACATTCAGCATACTATATGAAAGAGTGCAATAAAGTTGCCATAGTATAGCTAACATTTAGCATACTATACACAAGAATGCAGTGAAGTGAACATACTATAGTGTACATAGGAATGCAGACATTAAGTATACTATATAAAAGAGTGCAGAGGAGTGACCATATTATAGTGTAGATAATCAGCATACTATACAGAAGAGTGCAGACATAAAGCATACTATACAGAATAGTGCAAACATTCAGCATACTATAATGTACATTGGCGTTCAGACATTTAGCATACTATACAGAATAGTGCAAACATTCGCATACTATATAGAATATTTTAGACATTCAGTACATTATATAAAAGAGTTATCTATATAGACATGTGACAATAAAGTAATGCAGTAAAGAGCAATAGAGTGCAGAGATGTTAGTCTGTGAAAGATAGAACAGTGCAAATAAGTTATTACAATGTAAATAAAACAAATGTATACAACAGTATACAACGTGTATTGAGACTGTAGCACCCTTGGGAGAACTGTGCAGAGTATAATCTGCCGAGATCCTATAGAGAATTCCGAATATTATAAAGTGAAATGCATAGAACTGAATACATTATATCTGTTCAAAGGATGGTATAGAAGCTAATATACTATAGTGCAGCGATCACACTATTAGCGATTAGAGAGAATCCAGCATATTATAGAGAATTGATGACACTGTGATGTACGGGATATAATATAGAATCCAGCATATTATAGAGATGTGTATACACTATGAAGTATAGGGGGATATATAAAAGTGATCACATTATAATGCACAGGGATTGTATGGAACAGACCACACATAATGTATAGAGAATTGTATAGAATATTGTACAGAGTGTTGTATAGAACAGATCCCGCTTTAATGTACAGGGAATTATATAGAATATTGTACAGAGGGTTGTATAGAACAGGTCACGCTATAATTGACTGGGGATTATATACAATCCAGCATAGTATATAGATGTAATGACACTATATTGTACCAGGTATTGTATAGAAGTTTTCACTCTATATTGTACAAGAGATTGTATAGAAAAGATCACACTGTAATGTACAGAGGATTATATATACTGTAGCATACTTTATAGAAGTGATTACATTATAAAGTACAGGGGATTATTTTAAATCCAGCATAGTATATAGAAGTGATGACACTATAATATACAGGGCATTATATAAAATCCATCAGTGATCACTGTATATTGTATAGGGGATTGTAAAGATGTGATGACACTATAATGTGAAGGGGATTATATAGAAGTGATGACACTATAATGTAAAGGGGATTTTATAAAATCTAGCATAGTATATAGAAGTGTCACTCTATATTGTACAGAGGATTGTATTGAAGTGATGACACTATGTACGTGGGATTGTATAAAACCCAGAATAGCATATAGCAGTAATAACACTATATTGTACATGGAATTATATAGAAGTGATAAAAATTTTATGTACAGGGGATTATATAGAAGTGATGACACTAAAATGTTCAGGTGATCATATAAAATCCAGCAAAGTATATAGAAGTGATAACACTTTATTTTGCAGTGGATTATATAGAAGTGATGATACTATAATATACAGATGATATATAATATCCAGCATAGTATATAGCAATAATGACACTATGATGTTCAGGGGATTATATAAAATCCAGCATACTATATAGAAGTGATGACACTATAATGTATAGGACATTGTATAGAACAGATGACACTATGTTGTTCAGGGCATTATATAGAACAGACCACACTATAATTTACATGGTATTGTATAGAACATATCACACTATAATGTACAGGGCATTGAATAGAACAGACCACACTATAATGTACAGGGAATTGTATAGAACATATCACACTATAATGTACATGGCATTGAATAGAACAGACCACACTATAATGTACAGGGAATTGTATAGAACATATCACACTATAATGTACAGGGCACTGTATAGAAGAGATGACACTATAATGTACATGGCATTGTGTAGAACAGACCACACTATAATGTACTGGGCATTGTATAGAACAGATGACACTATAATGTACATGGCATTGAATAGAACAGACCACACTATAATGTACAGGGCACTGTATAGAACAGATGACCCTATAATGTACATGGCATTGTATAGAACATATCACACTATAATGTACAGGGCACTGTATAGAACAGACCACACTATAATGTACATGGCATTGTATAGAACAGACCACACTATAATGTACAGGGCACTGTATAGAACAGACCACACTATAATGTACAGGGCATTGAATAGAACATATCACACTATAATTTGCAGGGTATTGTGTAGAACAGACCACACTATAATGTACAGGGCACTGTATAGAACAGATGACCCTATAATGTACATGGCATTGTATAGAACAGATGACACTTCGTGCAGAGAAGATGTCCCCCCTAGAAGTGCAGGAGACCCCCCCAGCAGCCAGTGATGGGAACCTCCTGAGCGATTGGTTTCGCGCTCCTGGAACACAATGGCAGATTGCAGGCTCGGTTCCTGGTGAATTACAGACAAGAAATAGACTAGAACAGGTGCAGCAGAGTGTGGGAAATGCGGCTCCCAGCCCGGCACACTGAGGATGGACATGGCCATAGGGAGCAATGTACAGCATCCATCTCTTGCGGAATACCCATCATACATGATATGCATTTATATAATGAGATGGATAAATATAAATAACAATAAGATTGTCAGCTATCTGACTACTCGGTAAACTCATCCAGATGCAAACAGACATAATGACACATCCAGTGTAACCTGTAGAGAGAAATGAACTCAAAAACACTCCTCGCCTGGCTTTCTCTGACTTTAGTACTTTTTCCTGGCTGTCAATACTTTCTGCGTAGAGTCAGAACAACTGATCTGCAGACTTGTTCCAAGTTCGTTTATCTGAAAGGACCAAAGCTTTGGATGAACATGACAGCCAGTAAGTAGCACCAAAATAAAAGCCACCTCATTTCCATCGTCTATTAATATAAAGTTACTGATAGCATGTACATTACATTATACAGATCTATATGTGCCAGTGCTGACCCCTTCACATACAATGCATGGGACATACCTGGTGATACGGACTATAGGCTGTTGTAAAGTAAGGCTGAGGAGGACCATACACTTGGTACATTACATCCAAACAGCTCATGGCGAGACCAAGTTGCTTCTTTATTTCTTTTGTGAGTAATCTCTGCCGTTTTGCTGGGTTTGCTCATTAAGTTCCAGGGTTGCAGATAAAGTCAGTGTCTCCAAGTAAAAGTCCCTTAGAATGTGTAGCTGGAGCATCAGCCTGCGCGACGTCCTTGGCAGCGCTATCCAAGCAGAACTGCGTGCGATCCTGCGAAGTCTGTCTAATGTGTCTCAGGCATAGGACTAGCTCTGGGCTACAACTGGGGGATTTAAATCTCACACGTTCCATGTAGACTGGACAGGAGAAGGTGGATGAGAGCAGAAGGGAGGTCCAGGAGAGGTGGGAAAATAGGAAGCCAATCACAGCCTAGTGGCATTGTGTCGGGGTGATGCTATACTGGGCTTGTCTCTTGTTGTCACTCCCTGTACCTAGGAGGGGAGTGTAATCTAATCACATCTTTATTTTGGAGATTATCAGATGCCTATTCTCTCTGATCTCTTATCTATGTTTACATTCGGGTAAACGTTGGTTTGTAATGGATACAATGTATGGAGACTGACAGTCCTCTGTAAAAAGAGATGCAAATGCACCAATTTCACATGATTCTTAAGCTCCCCATACACCTTTAGATTTCTCTGTCAGATTTCCATTAGATCTCCTTTTGTTTAACCACAACCATGTAATATGAGGGACTCTCTAAACCATCAAGTCTACCTGTGTTCACGCGCAGAGGACCCGGCACTACATAGTTGTTGGTAGATCTAAAGGATATCTCACAGAGAGATCTAAAGGTGTATGGCCAGCTAACTTTTGGAGGACACGTCTGCTCTTTTTACTCAGGAGGATGGGAAATGCTATCTAATCTGCTCTCTATTGTCTGTGTTTTCAGATGGCTGAAACTTCTCATTTTATATATACCTTCCAATCACTATGTATTCTATCAGGGAGGACACTATACTACATAGTTGTTGGTAGAAAGGAAACTATATGGAGTGATCTAAATGTAACTTTAGTTTTCCAGTCATCTGTATGTCTGTCAACAGACTGTGCTGTATACTCATAAAAGCATGTTCAATTGATTTTCGATTTGATTATTTTGTGGAATTTAAATGTGGACTACCAATGTTATATTGATTAATAATACTACATACCAGGTTAAATGAGGCAAAACCCATTCCTTAATTTCAGGTACTTTCGAGTAATGAAGATAGAGGTGTGTGCGCATGCTGCAAATTTTGATTGTACAAACCAACGTAAAGCAGATTTAAACAAAAAAATACATAAAAAATAAACATAAACATTACCTACCTACATTGGGTCTTTGTCCACAACAAACAGCAACCCCTAAAAAGTAAAAATAAATACTTAGCTTTCCTAGTTGCTCGCTCCCACGCCCCCATGCCTGGAGTGTCCGGTCCTCCAGGCTTTAAGATGGAGAAGCGAGACCCTCCCGGACTTGTTTTATTCACCTATCTGCATTGGGTAACGCTTCCCCCTCTGTGTCACCCAATTCAGATGCTGCTGGCTGCGGGCGCATGGACACATGGGAAAGGTCTAATTTCCCATGTCCACTCGGGGCTGCCGCGGCACAAGTCACTGGGAAGGTGGAGCATCGCAGGATTTTTAAAGATTTAAGGCCCCCATACACGTGTAAGATTCCATGGCCAATTGATCACTCATCCAATTGATTCCGGCGATCTCAGCGGGAATGGGAGCTGCGATCAATCTGCCAATTAAGAGTATCCGATCGCTGCACACCACCTTGTCCAATTGATCACGTCCAATTGATCGGGGGCTCAGAATTGGATCCGACAGAGAACCAACATGTTGGTTCCATCAGATTGATTCAGGGCCGATCGGGCAGTTCTCTGTCAGATCCAATTCTGAGCCCCCGATCAATTGGACGTAATCAATTGGACAAGGTGGTGTGCAGTGATCGGATACTCTTAATTGGCAGATTGATCGCAGCTCCCATTCCCGCTGAGATCGCTGGAATCAATTGGATGAGTGATCAATTGGCCATGGAATCCTACATGTGTATGGCTAGCTTTACAGAGTAAAGCAGGATACAGACATACAGATATGGGCCAGATGATGGCCAAACTGTCTGCCGGCCAGACAGACACTTTCCGATGTTCGGTTTGCCTCCCATACATTATAATGGAGGCAAATTTGACCCCACCCCCAACAGTCAGGTGGGACAGTACAGTCATATAAATATTTTTCCCATCCAGAAGAAACAAAAAAAGTTTTTATTTACTTTAATAAAATTTTAATTTGAAAATAAAGAAAATAAGAAATAGGGACGGGTATGCTCTTTAGAAGAGAGGGACTCCAAAAAGCATGGTGCCCCCCCCCTCCCCGTGGGAAAACCAGACTCCCCTTCTGGCAAGCCTGGAAGGACAGGAAAGGGGGGCACCCCCCTGTCCAACCAGGCCTCATGCCACCAGACCTGTTAAAATAAGGGGGTCTCTTCATGAAACATCGAGAACACTGCCACGTTTGCCAGTGAGAAGAAGATTATTATTTTTACCAGATGGATCAGGAGCTAAAAGATCTGGCCAAAGGAAGAATATTTTCATTATTGTCTTTGAAACCAGAAGTGACATCAGTGACGTAACGTTCGGAATAAGAAACTGTGCATTCCAGAAACTAGAAGTGAGTTCAGTTAGTCCTTCCTTTTCTAAAAGTCCGATCCACCGGCCATTACTATTCCCAACAACATTGGCCAGGCATGGTGGGGGCTTATTGAGTAGCCAAGGTTCCCTTCTAAAAAAAAGAACCCCTAGATCTAGCTCCCATCACTATTTAATGAGTACAGAGGTCCCAAGGACCTCCTACCCATTCACAGGGATTTGTTTTAAGTAAAGTCATACCGTAGAAATAAGAGAAATCAAAAAAGTTTTTTTTTATTTCTACCCTTCCACAGTTACCTAAAAAGTGCCTATCCAATGTTGTAATCCATTTAATCCTTTAAAGAGTCAATTGTCCGATAAGGGTTTTTTTTTCCCCAGGAACCCCAGTGATGGGTCTGTAGCCTAAAGCAGGGTACAGACTTGTAGATATGGGTCAAATTGATGGCAGTTTTGAGATCTGTGCGCGCTCACGGCCATCCATCTGACCCATATAATCTGTGCACACCGATGGTCTCCAAGCAAAGCTTCAGCTGCCAGGGAGAGAGCAGAGCCGTCTCTCCCCAGCCAGCCGATATCTGACAGCAGCGTGATGACGTCATCACGCTGCTGCAGGGTACATCAGACAGCTCAAATATCGAGCCGTCTGTACCCTGCTTAAGAAGTTCAAAGATAGATTACAACTTTGGATAGGCACTTTTCAGGTAACTGTGGAATGGTAGAAACCTTATTAGAGGTCTCGTCTCTTTTCTCTAGGACTTGAAACCATTTCCTGTGAATTTTTTAAGAAGTCCCCTGAACTTAATCAATAGGGTGGGGAATGGGATCTGGGTATCATCTTGCTAAAGGGCAACCCCCGGATATTCAATAGGCCCCCACCCATGTCCCCACAATGCCTAGCCTATGTTGTGAGGAAAAGTCCCCATTTCGTTAAGATATAACATGGGCCTGGTGGCTTGCCAAAAAGTGTCTGATTTGCTTTAGGGGGAAACTCCACGCTGTTTGGGTTCCCACTTTTCCACAGCATACCAAACCCTATGCCAACAGGGGGTCTGGTATGCTCTGGGGGGGGGGGCTGCTTATGGTCCCCCATTTCCAGAGCTTACGAGACCCTATGCCCATAGGGGGTCTCGTATGCTCTGGGGGGACCCCACACTGTTTGGGTTCCACCGTTTCCAGAGCATACCAGACCTTATTTCAACATGGGGTCTGGTATGTTCTGGGGGTTTTAACTCTTTCCTTTGCTAAAAAAACAAAATCTTTGTTATTATTTTGGCTACAATTATGACCTGAAGGTTTGAGAATTTCGCCCTCCATTGAAATCAATGGCAGTTCGCGAACGACCTCAGTCCATGTTCGTCTATTACTATTTAACACTTTATAAAAGCTTCCATTGATAATGAATAGTACAGTACAAACTGGAGCTCAAGTGTTGTTTTGCGGTGCTCTATTTTCAACACAGCTTGCTGTGATGCCCTGCATTAGCTGCACATCCATTGAGAATTTTGACACATTTGTCTTTACTTTTGAATAGGACAGTACTGGTCCTTTATCAGTTTTTTTTTAAAAGGGTCAAACCACTAAAGGGTCAAACCACTAAAGCTAGCCATGCATGTCGATCACCCATCCGATCGATTCCGGCGATGCCAGAGGGAATCGGATGTCCGATCGATCGCCCAATTAAGCCTGTCCCTGCCACCTTGGGCCAACAATTCCTGGACGATTCCGTGCCTGATCGATCACTTCACAAATGGCAACTCCCCCTGATGTGTGCTGAATCGGATGAGAAGAACAGCATGTTGGTTCTCTGGCAGATCCGATTCAGGGGGCCATGTCGATCGGGCGGGGTTGATCGGGCAAGGTGGGCTTCGCTCAATTCTTAACCAATCGATTGGCATGCACGCGCCCGGAATCGATCGGCCAGGAATCGGGTGGGGAATCGGACCCGTGTATGGCTACCTTTAAAAGTTCAGCTCAACCAAAACTAGTGAAGACATGAGATGGTCAAATTCTGCAGAATTTGATTCTTCTAAATCTCCCCCCTCCTGTGGAAAATTCTACCACCCCAGCAGAATTTCAAATTATAGTTATAGAAAATAGAAAATTTTACCTAAAAAGAAATAAAATAAAAAAATCCATGTTTATATGTAAAATAAATGTTAATAGCAACCAGAAATGGTCTTAAGACCATAAAATAAAACCAGAAATGGTCTTTAAACCATGAATAAAATTTACTTTGCTACAATACTGACCACATTTTATTAAGTAGTTAGAATCACATATGACACATCAAAAACTTAAATGCAAAGTTTGTACACATAAAACAAACCATAATTTACCATAACTCCAGTGTGAGTTGTCTGTCCTGCTGAAGCGTTTGGTACTCCAGGGAGTACTTGTAAGGAACAAACACTCAAAAGGGGTTATAACCCAACTCATATACCAGTGGGTAATGCTACTTTAGATGCTGAGTCACAGCACTCCAATCTCCACCCTCCCCCCCGGATCCATGATCAGAACTATCCAATGTACAGCTGAAGTTCCCATATCAGGGGCAATCTGAAAACTGAAAAGGGCCTATATTAGTGAAGATGTTTAAGTTGAATGAGTACTGATTTCAAAAAGATTGTCCAAAGAATAGCCGCTCCTCATGAGGAATCTTAACCGAGACTTAATGCTAAAATCAATATTCTCAGAGCCAATGTGGCAAAATCTTTATAGCTGCCAAGTGGACGCCCAGCGTGGCATAGTTTGCATGTTGTACCCCATTTTAATATAATAAATGTGACCTTCAGTCTTCAGTGATAATCTGGACGTTGAGTGAAAGAATGACACATCTGAAGGAGTATTACTAGTTCACTGTAGTAAATATCAACATGATCCCCACCATGAATGTGCAGGTTACCAGAGAAGCTACTGTATAAATGTATGTCAAACATCCTTAGGGTTATAGTTGACATATTTTGCATACCCCAGGCCTTTAGAAAATGAAAGTGATATACAAAATATGTACATAGGGTATCCTTCTATAATATAATGTTGCATATCCGAGTGGAACTAGTGGATATCCAAAGTATCACTCCTTTTTTGCATATTGAATACATGTAAGAGGCAATTACATGCATGTCGTGGTGGGTTCATGCAGCACATCCACAGTCATCTTAGTGTTGGTAAGTCAAGACATTTACTTTTTTCTTTCTGCTGGTACTAGGGCAACAAAAGCCTTATCCCATTGTCAAGCAATCCATGCTCACCAGCAAAGAAATACATTTTTGTTGCTCATTTTAAATTACATAAGAATTGTTGCTGGGCAACAAATATACTATAGGACCTAGGCCTTGGCGCTATCCCTTGTTATGCATAAAATTCCTTCTAAACCTTTAGTGTATAACAATACAATTATATGATTTTTGCATGTTGAATAAACATTTTAAAACATAGTCTGGAAACTCCAGTTAAGTACTTACATTTTATTTCCATAAAAACTAAGGTAATGGCATCACTAGGTTTCGTGTCACCTCGTGGTGAAAACACATTGTGTCACCCCATAGTGGCGTGGTATGGCGTGCTGCGAGTAACATGGGTGTCAAATTACACATGGACTGCAGGAGCAGAGGGCAGTCACATAGTATGAGGCTGAAGTGTTTCATTTAACTTTGCTCAGCCCTGGACAAATTGCAAATGGTAATCCCAGATGCATGGAAATAAGGTGCTGCAGAAACAGGCAGAAACCTCAGACTCTAGACTGTACCATTCATAAGGAGCCGGGGCAAAACAAACATTGTGCTGCAGCTGACATTGCAGAAGTGGTTCTGGAGTAAGTTTGGAGTGCTCTAGCCTTTAAATAGAAAAAAAAATTCATCTAATTAGAAAGTTTGGTTTTTTGGTTTCACCCTTCCTCTGCAAGTAAAATAGTGGTAGTTTCACACTACCCACTGCACTTATTCCATTACTTATGCGATAAAACTGACCTGAGGATGTCCACATTATTTTTAAAGCCAAGGTCAGAAGAATGATAGGAGTCCAGAATAGATGTGAAGGTAGTTATACTTCTCAGAAATTAGTGGTGTGAATTGATTATTATGTGTTAGTCTACTCAATCTGTATAGGGTGTAGGAGGTATAGGAGTTTCATTGAAAGGCTTGTTTTAAGTTTTGATGCAAAAACTTCAATATAGTCTTGTCAATGTGAATGGTGAACCTTTAGGATACTTTTGAATAAATAAACATGCCTCAGTATTACAGGTGTTTATATTTGGTATGACATTTGGCATGGTGCAGTGCTGCCTTGGGCAAGACTATTGCCAGTTTAGATGTTTCTATCTGAATGAGGTCAGTGGGCAAACACAAGGCACCCGTATGAGCTTCAACCATTATAGTGACCATTATTGAAGCAATTTGGTCAGTAGACAAAGCAAAAATCCTCTGGCATTAAAACATGTTACATTCTTGACTAGAGCTGTTAGAATAAAACCCAGTAGTTAAGCAGCAGTATGCCTGTAATGTGTCATTATTATTAGCGATATGTCTAGCATGTGGAGGAATGTTCAGTCCACAATCTCTACGTTTTTGTGGGTTATCAATGAAATACCAAAGCAAGGTAAATGACATTAAAATATTTTCTAGCCATTCCTAAAATCAAAGTCCAAGTTGGCACAGGGCTGCCAAGGCAAGCTTGAATTGCTAGGAAACACGTCCTGCTCGTTAGTTTCGGGTGACAGTTCACTGTACTAGAGATCCACTTGTGTCTAAAGAGGGGAGCGGGCAGGATGATATTAGCACTGTATTTTCACAGGAGCAAGAAATTCCATCTGTCTCAAATGTGTCTTGGCCCACTGCCTTATTATTTGTCAGGCACATGACAGCCACAAAGCCTCCTATTTTTGTCTTTAAGAAGAAACTTAGATGACCAAATGCCTGATCCAGGTTATAATTAGTTATATGACTTAGAACAGTACTTGCTGTTGATCCAAAAAGGATAAGGGCATTTTAAAAAGTAGACTGGATAGTAAAGGTTCTTTGACTGCCATGTTCAATAGAACAAGACAGGCTTCAGGCTAGAGTATCCTATGACACCCAGAGGAGAATAACTGACAGCATGAAGCAATCAAAGTATAAAGTCCCCAAATGTCATGTGACCTTAAGTGACAGAATATGGAAACTTGGATAGCAACCGAATCCCATCACTGATACTCTAGTTGCATCAATGTAAAAAGAGTACTATGATGTTATACCCCAAACATTTCTGTCTGACTGGAAACTCTTACTCATCTGCAATAATATATATCACCTTAACCTACCAGAGATTATTGCAATTGTGGGAAATACTGGACCGAGGAGACTTTTGTAAGATAACAAGTCCTCTGATTTCTCTCTGTTCTTCTGTTAATCCAAAACTATTTGCCTATATTAATAGCAATTCAAAGACGAGCAATAGCATGAGCCCCGTACCTAATTGAAGTACACTGAAATGATGTTGGACACTACTGGATAGTGAACTGAGCACTTGTCACCACCTTATTAATTACTAGGTACAGCAAGTTCTCCTAGGAAAGGTTCTAGCGAAGGAGAACACATTAAATCAATCATCTGATCAATGAGAACCTCTGTGATTGGCTGATCCCGTTTTGGCCTACGAAAAAATATTCAAAATAAGAATTGATCAAATGATGCAGGCCAGCAAATTATGTAAGGTCCTTCCCATTAGCTGATCGAACTGATCCGACATAAGTTATCCTACAGTAGAACCTTTCTTATTGGTACACTTAAATTTTTTTTTCCCATAGTTGCTAAATAATAATTTTCCTCACCTTTTGGAGTTTTACTTGGCATTTCGGTTTTTCAGGTGTGTC
>CM070035.1:94249765-94259836 GCA_036250615.1 Ptychadena robeensis | reverse complement strand
TACCCTTACAACTGCGCATGTGCAGATAGCCCTAGTTTTGGGGCTTTTCAGGGTAATCTTGATCTTGGATAGTAGTGTAAGTTTTGTGGATCGGGAGTTAACCAACCCCTAACCTTGACAGCTGCAATTCAGAAGATTAACCCTGAAAAGCCCCAAAACTAGGGCTATCTGCACATGCACAGTTGTAAGTGTAGCAGACTATTGTAGAACAGGGGAGGTCTCTTACTGCTGCTGACACGCCCCCCCAGGTCCATGCAGCCTGGAGTTCTTCCCAGTATCCGCCTCCCTAGGAAGTCACATCCCCGTCCAACCCATCTATGCATCGATACGCCCTCCCCAGCAACCACGGGAGTTCATCAAAGTGCCTGACCAGCAGGAGCCATCGGCTCCTGTCATTCGCGGCCAAACATCGGCTCTTAGAGCCGGCTCGTTCGCGAACGACCCATCACTAGTCCTTATTGAGAAATATTCCCTCTATTTCTATTCTGGGTGTATCAATGGTCACTAAATCAAATAAAATATGAATCTTTCCAATACAACGATTGAAGCTTCTTGGTTTCTAGGTATTGTAGGTAGTGAATCTGTTGCAGTTTGAGGCAAATCCCAAATGACCTGGGCTCCAAAGAATAATGCTGCCCATTTGACTCATGACACATATTGACACTGGGATTTATTATTAGCATAAAGCCAAACTGCTGGCTATACAAAGAAATGAATTTGTAAAATTTATAAATTAAAAAAAAATTTTTTTTTTTCAAATTCCAAAAACACAGAGCAGGGAGTTATACCATGATTTTATGTGGAAGAAGACCTTGCCTGTTATATGATTGTCCTGATCGCCTGTTAAATGATTGTGCTGATTGAAGCCGGAAGCCTATACAATAAAAAACATATGATAGGGGGGAAGGGTGAGGTTGTCTTTTGTTCCACCTACATCCTTTCGCATTTGTAATCATTGACTCAACAATGCTTTATCATCATCATTATCCCTTGTAGGTAAGATGGTAGAGGTTGGCAACTGGTTCCTAATTTGAACTCACATTTGTATTGCGCCAACATTCTACACAGTACTTTACATGGCACATAGTCATATCACTAAAGCCAGGCTACATGGCTCGATTATTGCGCCGGTCGAGTACGCCATGCAACAGCGCAATCTGCAGGAAGCCCAGTGGATACTTTGGATGGGGACCCAATGCAAATGTTAACATGTTCGGCTGAGCTTCTTTCAGGGGGATCGATTGATCCCACTCGAAGAACATCTGGATGGCTCGGATTTTTAATAGATTAGTGGACAATCGAGCTCTGTGAACGTGCTTTGCACTCTATTGTGCTCTAATCTATGAAAAAAATCGAGCCTTGTAAGCCCAGCTTAAAGGCTGCCATACATGCACTGAGCGGCGGCTGATTTTGCTGCTGACCGATGGGCGTGCACGCTCGCCGATTTTGCTGCCGATCGGGGGTGCCCACATAGGGCAACAGATCCCTGTCACCCCACAGCTCGGTCGGCCAGAGACATGTCCAATAATCTATTGGCCAATGCTAGAGATGCTGTTAGTTTCAAAGGCGTCTCTATTGAAGCTAACGGCCGGCACACGCTGCACTCCAGAGCTGATCTGAGCTGCTCTGTCGGCCCCCACTTGGTACGTATGTGGGGGCCTGAACTCTCCTATCATATCATGTGTCAATAACACAATCTAAGGACAATTAACATGGCAGTATGTCTTTTAAATGTAAAAACCTAGAGGAAATTTAAGCAGACAAACTTCTTGCAGAAAATGCCCAGGCTGAGATGCAAATATTGGACGCTAGTTCTCCATGGTCAGAGTACCACTGTTAAGAAGGCTCTTAACTCTTAAATTACTGAATATGTTTAGAACTACTGTACTACTGGTTGATTCATGTGACAGACAACAAACTGTGGCCACTATAATGATTTGGTATTCCTTTCCTATGTTCAGCATCAAGAGAATTAAAGGGCCTTTCCTATAAATGTTATTATTGCAATAGTATCAAATTAATTAAGAAACAAAGAAGGAGAAAAAGTTACTGGTAGTAGAGGAAATTTGATATGATCTGGGTAAAATACAGTACCCTCCACTTATATTTTTCAAAAAAACCCTCATGTAAACCAATGCCAATAGAACATGATTTTGGAAGGGTTTTGCCTGTAGCTATTTATCTTAAAAATTATGTTAACAATATTCATTATTAATCACTTTCAGCATGGCATGCTCAAACCAATAATCCCTTCCATTTGTACCTAGGCTTATGTTTACGGTCTGAGTGTGCCAAGCATTCAGACTAAATGAAAATATAGCTCTTCTAACCATGAGTGGCATGCCTCATAACAAGCTGTAGAAACTCACTAAAGCACGGTTGCTATGTCGTGGGAATCTTGAGAATCTCCGGCTCCACTCACTAAGGCTCCAAGCTAAATAGGCGAGTTGGGAGATCATCTGAACACAGTTTTGATACTGGATTTTTGAAGACTGAGCAGTAAACACAGCAAAATAAAAACCAACAAGCCTTTGTAAGTTAATGAACACTCTTTGACACAACTTGATGGGCTTCTTTATATAAACAGGAACAAAAGAACACCTAGCCTGCTATTCAAAGCAAACAAAAACAGTAGCCTGTACTGGGGAAAGAGATATATATGCTCATTTATGAGGTCTACACCTACACGTTTCTTTGTTGATACTTCTAATACTGTAGCTAGACCCTTGCTACTGTTTGCTGATAATTCAACTTGTGCCAACAGAACTATTGCTTATGCATCTTAAACAAGGAATCTTCAATATATAGAAACTTAAGCATCCCAAAAGGTAGTTCTCCCTTTTGTTATAAATACATACTTTGGTTAGCATGAATATTGCAGAGGGACTTTACAGGGGATGAATGGGACAGCTGCTTGCAAGTCCTTTCTACATACCCCCTTCAAGGAAAATCAATATAACATTTAAACCAAGGGAACCACACCCTGATCATGTTGCATTATATTAATCTAGCCATTCCAGATTGTTGGTGTAGATGCTCAGGAACACTAAAGGTGGGTATACACGTGTAGATTTTTTCGTTCAATTCTTTCTTTTAAAATTTTCTTGAATGGCCAATTCCAATTGTTCAATGGATACATTTTGTTCGACCTTGAACAAAAAATCATTTGAAAGGTCATCGAACATGTTGGTAAACCAGTCTTTGTATCTGTCGGTATAATTTTGAATGTATTTTCATTTGATATCGGTAATGGACGAACAAAAAAATCTAATGTTACATTAGATAAATGAACGAATGGTGTTCTACAACGACATCAAACAAAAAAATCATATTTTTGGTCTTATTCCAAAATTCTGGGTTTTTGAAAAGAAGTTTTCAACTCCTAGACCTATGCATAAACCTACCTACCTACCTTTATACCCACCTTTTAGAGCCATTCAAATCCTTCTCTGCTGGGGGCCCTATATGCTCTCATTAGGGGAGTAAAACAATACTCTTAATTTTATAGTGTTTGAGAATTTATATATCTGAGGTGCCTTGCTTTTTGTTGTCTTGCATGTTATTGTTTTTACAGTTTTCTAACACTTCTGTTTTTTTTAGCGTCAATCAGTAATACGATAATTTTCTGTGTGGATTTTTCAGTCTCTTCCATTATAGTGGAGCATTTAGGCTCAGTCTTCCTGATAACATTAATCGAGGTTTGTGAGCATGTCTTTTTTTGCGACTTGCTTGAAGTCCAACCATAGGATTTCAAGCAAATTAAGGTCTGGACCCTAACTGGACCATTGCAATAACATTATCTATTTCATTTTCAGCCAGTGTGTTGTAGATGGTTGCTGGTGTGTTTATGATTACTTATGTAATGTTGGATAATATTGTTTATGCTAAACTAGCTGTTCTCCAGTTGGCTTGATATTTGACTCTGAAATACTGTTGCAAACAGAGTATTTGTCATGTGGAAATATAGCCATATGTAACTTTTATGTATGGTACAAAATCAAATAGTAATAATTATAATATATAGTATAATAATAGCTGAAATCAATACGAGTAAGCTATTTGAATTGTGAAAAAACTATAATCTAAAAACCAATACAATTGTGGTTTTGAAATAGCTGATGAGTCCCTTCTGCTGTCCAATATGCCCATACTTGGGCCCCTTTCAGAATAAAGCCTACTTTTTTGGGGTTCCTTGGTTAATGATTTCAATTGCCAATAGGCTTGGATTTACAATTGTTTGTGCTTATGCATTTGTTCCTGTAAGTAATTATATGAAAGTATATGGCTTTTTTGTATGTGTGTCATGATTGGCTTTTATGCTTTATATTTTAAACAAACTTGCAATACTTACTGATAAAGCTCAAATATAATAAAATGTACAGAAATGACCATTTGCAGCCTTTTTAGAGTCCATGTGGTCAGTTGACAAAGGAGGAGAATAACTGGGACACAGGAACAGGAGTGTTGTCACCCTATGAATTAGGTTATTATGGCAATGGTTCCTTTAGAGGTAATTGTACTGTGTACTTTACCGGTAATAAAACCCAGCATTTTGCAGTGCGCTTTGCTTGCATCACCAATAAAAGTGTATGGTAGACGATTGTGCTGAGACACCAAAAATGCATGTTGCAGGCTATTTGCAGTAACGCTCTGTGTTGCACATTACTGTTAATGCAAAGGTGGGGCCAGTGTGACAGGCACAACAGGTTTCATATCTCCTGCATGGCTAGCGTGAAATGGACCTTATACAGACTGTAGTCTTATTTAAAATAAAATCATTTCCTTATGACATTCTGCCCATTCCCTTATCTAGGATAGCTTGAAATTACATGTAGTTATAACTTGGGTCATGGGTTAAGTTGTTGTTCATTGTTGATCATGGCAGATACAGTAGGCTTCCTATAAATCCTAGACTGCTTTATATTCCAGCATGCATATAGTCTTCTTTTAGTGTCCCATAGTAATTAAAAAAAACTGCTAAATATTAACTTTTTTTGTATTGTAGTGTTGCACCTTTGACATGGTACTCGTAATTGCATATGACTCCAAGTCAGGCTAGTACCTAAGGTAGGTTGAGTACTCACATAATTAAGTATTGAAATCGGAAATTGGAAGCACTGGTGGAATCTTGTGATATATAAAAAAATAACTTATAAACACTATAATATAATATTAACACTGACCGGTAGGATGGCTCAAAGCTATCCTAGGGTAAGTGAAGAATTGCACATAATAGAAACCTGTATCTCTCATTATTCTAACATGTGGTTTTCACTGGTTGATATCTGTTTCTCAATTCTTACATTTTCTTCAGTTGCTTTCAGCTGCTTTTTCTCCATGCATAAAATTCTGTATTATTCTCTGTGGACTTTTTTATTTTTTCCACCACATTGGATTGGGACACAATAGTAGGTAATGATGAAGCTGATGGAGCTATAATAGAATAACACCAGGTTGGTGATAAAGAGCACAGCAATCCTGACTTACTAGATCATTGGCTTCATACAGAGTTTGATACAAATAACATGTTTTAATAACTTGTTATTGAGCATGCCCATTTCATATCATGATATTATCTTCCATTGACCAACCCTAGTGACCGATGAGCATAGGCTGTCTATTATTAACATTGTATATGTGTAAGCAAGGTAATGAGAGGCCGTTGTTCCATGATTACTTTGCTGAGCTTTGAATACTTTGTTCACTGTTCAAGGGAGTAGCTTAGCTTACGTTATTCTCAGCTTTTTCCTTTAAAGCTAAGCACAATTTAAAGGGAAGATTCAATTTTCCACTTCACTTGGGGGCTCTTATGCTCAATCATACTACTTTCCCAACCTTTTCTCTTTTTCCCCCACTAACAATTTAACCATCTCTCTTATCTTGGTAAAAATATTCCCATAGACTGTAGACTTTACTGTAATCAATGTTTAAGCTTATTTTAATTGATTGCATTAGTTAAAACCTTGTTCAAAAACAATAAATAAATACTGAATACAAGGCACCCAGTGGAAACTGATAGTGAGTGGCTAAATTCCTTGTAATATTTTGTACCATTAGGAACCATGCAATTATAGACCACTACCCATAGAACTGCAAAGTATAGCTAGCATCTGACACCATACAATTTTTTTTGTGGTTTGAGCAAGAATATTTCAGTAGTAAGATGTTATCAGCTTCATCTTAGGGCCCTTTTACATTAAATGCTTTTTTTTTTAAAGGCATGCATATGTAAAGGTATGCATTTCTGTATATATAGAAAAACGCATGTGTTTTGCACAGTACACATCTGAATGTGTGCTTGCTCTTTTGAACAAAGCATGTAAAATGCATAAAAAATGCATTCAGCAGAGCATTATAAATTTTGCATGCAGTATGGATGGTAACATTGGTTTTCTATGCGAAAATGCAGTACTGTAAAAATGTAGGGGTAAAAATAAGTATATTGTGAAAGGGCCTTTATACTTTTAGTATGTAAACCCTATAAGAGGCTCATTTACACGTTTTTTAACCATCCTGCGAACGCAACATAAGGCGTTTGCCGGCCGGTTTTCAGGCTTTTGCTCGATAGACCTGTCATGAGGGTGTTATCTAAATACCCCCCGAGAGCCTGGAACAAGTTTGCAGGTGCTCACAGACAGGAGCACCTGGTTGTTCTCCGGGCTGCTGCTGACTGACAGTAGCCTGGGAACCGACTATGTAAACGTAGCCTAACTGTTGTGTTAACCTAGGATAACACAGGAAGTATGGGCCCAAATACTGGCTATATGGTATCACAGACAACAGACCGTAGGTTAGAAAAGTTTACATACACTTTACTTTTTTGTTCTGTTTTTATTATGAAACTTGTAGTTGTAGTTAAGTTGTATAAAAAAGATGTTATACTAATACATATAACTATAGCTATGTAACTGTAAATGTTCAAAAATTGGTCATCATATCGTGTTATACACTCTACACAGAGCTCTAAGAACACAGGATCAATAGGATTTCATTTATATAATATACTTTATAATATGGATTGACTGCGGTTTCATGCGGTGTCATGGTTTAAATGGCTCTATTTTATGAGAATTCTGGTTTATCCGGATGTAAAGCAGTTAAAGGAATGTAAAGCAGTTAAAGGAGCGAGGGCAGCCAGGAGAAATCTGAGCAATGTCACATTTATCGAGCGCTTACAAATACAACATGTAGTGAAATTGTTACATGAAAGAGAGTAGGCATCTGTTACTTTAAGGCGGGGTCTACGAGGCAGCTGTCAACTTGAGAGTTAGTAAGATTCTCAGTGAGGACTGGGCAGCTGCAGCTATACATTCTGCATGCCAAGCACAGCTAGTCCTTGGAAAGGGTCCTTGTTTTTTTAGGCTATTGTAATTGCTGTAAAACGTTTCAGAACATCTGCCACCTTATCCAAACTGAGAAAATTCCTTACTTTAGGAAAATCAACTTCTGTACTTTCTTATTATAGGTTGGTCATCTAATCCTGAAGATGTCCCCCAGCATTATTCATTCTAAAATGTGGGTGCTACCTATAAGTGCCTTGCCTGGTCTTGTCTAATGATGTCATTCTCATTAGAGATGGTCGCACATTTTGGCTAGTTTGTTTAGAAGTTATTTTTAAAGCCCTTGAACATGGTATCATTACCAATTGTTGGAGATGGCGAGACATAGCTGTCAACTTAAAAAACAAATAAAAGGGGACATACAAAAAGTGATGTCAGTGACGTCACTTCTGGTATCCGGATTGTGGTTCTTCACTTACGGTGCCAGGCTTACCTCTAAGCTGCTTTAGCTGTGAAAGGGCATTAGTCTCCCTGCTCCCTGTCCCACCCTGCTTTTGCTGATAATGTGTGGGGTGGAACAGTAGCAGGGAGAGTAACGCCCTCTCCCTGCTAAATTAGCGTGATTTCAAGAATCGGGGAAAAACCTGTGATTTCTTGAAGTCAGGATTTGGCTGGGAAAGCCACATAAAAAACATGACTATCCCGGCTAAAATGGGAGGGTTGAAAGGTATGTGTAGAGGACATTAGAAAAATAAACTATTGGTCATATGTAGCTTTTGAATAAATTAAGTTAAGTTGAAATTAAGTTGAAACTCAAAATTTGCAAAAATCACACAATCCTTTTCTACAGCTCCAGCAATTTTTTGAGGCTGCCATATTCAGAGCCTTTGCAATTAACTCAGCAAGTCTGTTAGTCAAATTTTTACTTTACCCCCCTGGGCGGGTTGCCCGAATTCAGCACAGACTGAAAAAACTTGCTGAAAGAGGTCAGCCAAAATTTAAGCACTAGATGCCCATCTCTTGCATCTTCCTCGTCTCCCCTTTCTGTGGCGAGATTACTGTGTGTGCCGAGTGTGGCCATAGACAAGGAGCGGTGGGAAATAAAAGAAAAATGACAATGAAGCACTTTTAGGAAAAAAAAATACACCCCCCCTGATTTTAAGTCTTCAAAACACCATTAAAATATGTATACATACCTAAGCATATACAGTATAAGCATTTAGCAACACATGCCCCTAATTGGCTAAATCCATAACAAATTTTCTTTTTTAGACAGTGACAAACCATTTTGGGTTTTTGTATGCCAACAGATGATGAAATAATATTTCACAGTGCATAGACAAACTTTTAAAATAATACAAATGACTGCAAAGCCCAGAGCAGTGTGCCACATTTATGGCTATTACTACTTTGAATTCCTGTTGTTTTTACTGGAAGGCAAAACATATCTGGCACTTTTTACAAAACTATTATGGTAATTAATTCTAGTAAGATATCCACATGACAAACTTTTAAGAGCTGTGATACCATTTGTGTTTAGCTGGGTGGCCAGAAAACATATATTAGTAACATGGGAAGATTCAGTTCTGGAATGTCAGTCATTACAGCAGTCAGACACATAATCACATTGACTAAATCCTTTACAAATTCCAGAACAAGTTCACATTCCTAGAACTGTACTACTGTAATTCAACCAACATTTTATCTGATGCTTTCACTTAACATCTGCCTGAGGTCTAGATTAATTTCACTTATCCTTATTTCCAGGATAGATCAAACATGAATTAAGAATTCACAACAACGGCTACAAGCGCTTGTGGTTGGGCATTCCTATAAAAACGCAATGGGACTAGGAGAGGTTTGTAAAAAATACCATCATTGGAATATACTTTTTTACATGATGTGCTCTGCAATACCAATACACGGATATTTGTTAATTGATTTAAAGATCCATTAGTAAACAACATTTGTTCATCAGTCCAATTATTGGAAATTGTAACAGGTAACAGCTTAAAACAGTTTTGTTGAAAAGTAGTAATAGGTTCATTTGAGCTGCCGTCGAGATGAAATAGGTAGATAAAGTTTGTAAAACCACTCAAAGGTCAAAGTCATTTAACATCCCTGGCAAAATTATTTGAATATTTGTTCTAGGTGAAAACAATATGATTACTGTATTTTTCAGACTATAATACACACTTTTTTACCATTAAAATCAATGGGAAAGTGTCCCTCCATCTTATAGTCTGAATATTAAAAAAAAATATATATCTTTTTTTTAGTCCCAACTATCAATAGCTTTGCATCCCAGGAGGCAGAAATGTGTTGCATTCCCTCCAGCCAAGCCAAAAGTCTACTGCCAAAAAGAGTACTTATCTGTATTAGCACTAGCAGTACCCATTCTCTGAACACACTGACCAACTAATGGAGAGACACATTTTACAATTGGGAAGCATGAGTTGTGTATTTACATTAATATTCTGCATTGTAATAAATACATTGTGTGACAAAGACATATATCTCATCCCATATTTAAATAGCTACTCATGGGTAAGTTGGTCAGTGTGTTCAGAGAATGGGTACTGCTAGTGTATAGACACATGGTAAAGTTTCAGCCCTGACACTCAGTGGCAGTGAATACCTTCCTCCTGGCTGGCATGGTCCAGTCCTGCCTACTTTGCTGGAACATTCTGTATATTCACTTGATATCCAAAGAGTTCCTAATATCTCTTTTTCCCCCAATTATTTTCAAAACTTTGGGTGCGTCTTATGGTCCAGTGTGTATTATAAAAAA
>CM070035.1:94233229-94249665 GCA_036250615.1 Ptychadena robeensis | reverse complement strand
AAAGTTTATTTGTTTCAACAGTGTGTCTTATAGTCAGAAAAATACAGTTATTTAAACAGATTACATTGAAGTCCATTTTTAATTTCCTCAAATACACCAAAAACACTCAAAAAGAGGGGCGTTGAAAAAGTGGGCCTTATTGGCAAACTAGAAATCTACAGATCATAAAAAATCAGCTAAAAAGGTCTTTATTAATGTTAATATTAATGTTATTAATGTTGCTTACAAATCACACCATATACAAACAGTGGCTTGCACGTAAAACACCAATACAAAGTGGTGAACACGTGAGAAGTGGAACACTCATCACTCTGCCACTGCCCACAAAAAAAATGAAAAAGTCGAAGAGAAATGCGCGTCCGTGGTAGTCCATTAGATCCACTGATAAATGGATCCAAGGTCTCTCGACACGTTTCACCCCTATTTAGTGGGGCTTCCTCAGGAGAGACTAACAATATGACTGTCGCTGGAAAGAAAAATAAAAAAAAACATCCATTTTACAGTGTTACTCGAGCTGTGGTCATCAATGTGGGCCAGCTGTGATCTGCTCACAGTCTCAGGTCCACTATTTTCTGCCCACAATCTCCATATTTTTATCCAAAGTGCACTCCTAGATATTTCAGTGATGTAACTTTTTACCCCCCTTCTGGTGTAGCAGGAATGGGTCTAATATCTTAGACCTGACACAGGATGTAGTATGCATACATCCCTACATCATACTAGATTAATTCCCATATAATAACAGTACCAATACCCTGGTCTTATGTTTACTGCTGCTTAGATGATTGCTGCATGTCTGTTTGACCCTCAGAGTAGACACTCAGGTACCCCATTTGTCATTCTGTAGAATATACCAGTATTTCTGGAAGATATTACTAATCTCAGGATCTTCATTGGAATAGGTTAAAATTATTCTCGTGGACTTAATGTAATTTGTTTTGCGGTTGCTTATACAGTAAATTATTAACATTTTTGCCTTCTGGTATGCATCCATTTACTATAACCCTTTGTTGGAGTCTTAGTAGTTTTAATTTTTTTTGCTTTGACATCAAAATGAGTGTCTGATGAGCAGTGATACAATGTGGTTGAAATCTGTCTGTCTTGTTCAATGGAGATCATGACATCCAGAAATGAAATCTCAGAATAACCCATCGTGAATTTAAAGGCCCCCATACACGTGTCGGATTCGCACCAGATTCCGGCACGATCGATTCCGGGCGCGTGCACGCGAAACGATCGTGCCGGAATCGCATGCAGCCCACCTTGTCCGATCGATCAGGTCCGATCGTTCAGGGGCTCAGAATATGATCCGACGGAGAACCAACATGTTGGTCTTTCTCATCCGATTCTGCCCGGATCAGGGGGAGTTGCCATTTGTGAGGTGGAATCGGAGGTGGAATCGTACACGGAATCGTGCCGGAATCCGCTCGGACAAGGTGGTATGCTGCGATGGATACTCTTAATTGGTCGATTGATCACACCTGCGATTCCCGGCAGAATCGCCGGAATCGATCGGATGATGAATCGATTGGACATGGAATCCGACACGTGTATGGCTAGCTTAAGATTCCAGGTGTTTTTTGCTGTATGGAATCAACAAAACTCTGTAGTTCCAGAACTGATCCTGTTCAAATCATTAGGACATCATCAATGTACCGCCTCAACAATAATATATGGGGCTGATACACCAACAGATTTTAACAGGATATGAGGTCCCTCATTTCCTGAAATGATCAGTCGACCTGTCGGATGAGTGAGAGACTTGTGAGTCTTCGGAAGGGCATAGATGGAGGGAGTTCTCGGGTGAGGTACTGTTTAACTTCTTGTCTGCTCTAGCTCCCCCTCGCACATTTTTGGCATGGGAAACAGCGTCCAGCATACCTAGGGGCAGTCTTTATCAGTTTTATGGCAGTAAATTACTAATGCCTTACAATAATAATGCCAAATGTATGTGAAGGAAGAGATGTGCTGCATGCTATCATTCATTTACATTTAATGTTAATGGTACAAAGAATGTCAGGCATTTCACAACCCTTAACCTGGCACACAAAATGTTTGGACACCTCTGATCTAGAGGTTAGGGGTTTCAGCTTTGAAGTAAGTTATAGTATATTGCTACCTTATGGTGCCCTTGTATTTTCTTATACACCCAGCAAAAATTACACAGGGCATTTATATTGCGATTTGATTGATAGATTGTACCAACACACAGTGTGATCGATTATATTGTGATTTGATTGATAGATTGTACCAACACACAGTGTGATCGATTTACAAACGATTGCTAATTTTCTTGAGTTTGAATAGTACATAGTACAGTCAAATGCATATCGGCATAACTGGCAGATAGCTGTCGATACACGAAAATTTACCCACCCGCCCAATCACTTTTCAATCGATTTTCTGTTTGATCACTTGTGGTCGATCCAACCAGGTGGGCTGCTGCGGATTCCTGTTCTATCAACGTTAACAGATATTTTTGGCTGATTGAACAGAAATATCTAACCATGTATGGGGGCCTTTAAGCATCTTGTGTCACCTGCTCTTTGGTGATTCTCATGAGGAACTCTGTAGAGTTGGTGCTAGGGGTGTCAACTGCTTCAAAACATCCATCCATACTACTAACTAGTATCCATCCATACTACTAACTACTACTATAACCACTAAATAAAGTTGCTTAGAAAAGCAGGTTTTAGATAGCAGCACCATTAATTCAGCAGGACCTCTTGGAAATGTACGAAACCATTTATGCTGCTTATATTCTGTTAAGAACCTGTATAAGAGAAAGGCAGCTTTTACCGACCATCATTTATGTGTACATAAATAGCTATGAACCTGGATAGATCTCTTTTATAGAGTGGGAAATGCTATTACTTTGGAGGAAATGTGTTGTCTTACCTGTTTACTACTGTTTTAATGTACTTCTTCAGAAAACATCTTGAACTGTTATTTCTGACAAGAGCCCTGTTTTTGCAAAGCAAAGTGGAGCTCTGAGGCTTGCTTCCCAATGTAAGCACTTTGGGACAATATATAGGGCATGAAGAGCTTAAAGTGTCAAGTCAAAAAGTGTTTTTTAAGTTTTAGCAAAAGTGCGGGAAAAGTAAAGAAAACATGTGACAGAAGGTGAAGGTCCATCTCTCTAATAGAGCACAGTAGCAGTCTTCCTTTCATACTATCTGCAAGTATTTTTTATGTAAGCAAGTTTAATACAAATAATATATTTTATATATTTAAGTTTAACCTCTCTAACGCTCTTGTGAGGTCCAGATTTCTGTACCAAAAGCGCACCATAGACTTTAATAGAATTTTACGAAAATATTTCCATACAAGGGTCTTGAAGACATCCTGAATATAATAATGGTAGAAACCTACAATTATGTAAAAAAGAATTACATTTAAAAAAAAATCATAAAATGTATAATTTGAATGATAAAATCTATAAAATACTTATTTTGTATGGTAGAAAACAGTATGTATGTATTTTTATATTTTGTTTATAATAACAAAATATATTATAATGTTTTTTTCTTTTTTTACTTTGAATTGTATTGGATACAGTTATCACTGTGTCAAGTACAATTCCCTTTGCACACTGACATTACACCAGGGGAGAGAGGGTTAACTTCAAAGGGACACATCTGGGGAATCACACTGAAAACTCTTTTCTCCATAGAGAAAAATTACTTTTGAATCTACTGCCGCCGCCCCGATGTAATGCCATTTCAGAAGATCAGAGCCATTGTGATAGCGCAGAATGGTGAGTTTGCACTGCCGGAGCTCCGATCTCCGCCGGACAGCCCCATATCGTCCAGTGCAAGACTTATAGGTCAGCACTGGACGAGATGGGACCCTCAGGAACACCGGGGGGTTATACATCATAACTATTAGCATGATGCTAAGACCCAATGCAATTACATATTTTAAGTAGCAACTCATTATGTGCAGTCTTATTTTTAGGTTTAACTGCAATGTCCCAATCTTTTTATGATAGTGTGGCAACAATTTTGCCCTGGTACTGAATTACTGAGTGGAATATAAATATATGTAGTCTGTAGCTCATTGATCACCCTATTATAAACCAATACAAGGCCTAGTCTACACTACAGTTTTCTCCCTACATTTGCCATGCACTGCGGACATCCCTGGCTTTCCCCTATGGGAAATGATGTACCAGTCTATGATGTGCCAAACATGACTCACAACCATGGCCACATTATGTGATGTGAACAAAACATGCCCAATTTAAATTAATAAAATTTCATTTAATTCATTTAAATTAATAGTGTGCAGCATAGCCACCATGGAAAATACCGTGCTCAGAACACAACAAAACAGCCCCTGAATAGTGGGCAAACTGTGGGAGGCGGCCATGGACACATCACATGTATGTGTTTTGTTTTTCTGATCCCTATCTGTAATCATGCAAGAAAAAATACACGCAGCAGTGTGTTATTGGAAACATTTGCGTTAACACTGGATTTTGTAGAACATGTTAAGCAAAACACATGTTAACAAAAACGCAACGCATATAGTGTGAAGGGGTCCAGGTGCAGGGTAACAAAACTGAATGGAAATTTGGCAAGTGAAAAAGAGTAGCAGGAGATTCTGGTCATATGCTCTGTGAGCGCTCCAAAAGGTTTACTAGCTATATCTGCTTTCTAGTCTGTGTCTCTTGAGTAAGAGATAGGAACTCCTTCTCTGACACCTTTACTTTTTGATGAATGTCAACTTGGATGGTTGTATAATGGCAGATACTTCACATGCTCCTCTTCATGAACCTGTGTGCCTCAGCTTCTAAATGCAAGATAGCATCAAAAACACAGAAAAACACTACATAACTTACTAAATACGAAAAAAGGTTCATACAATGTATTCATACACTTCGAGAATACAAAGTGTAAATACATAAATTAAAATATAAGCAAATAATATATAAAAGTGTTGTTGCTACTATTTGTTATAAGTGCTGCTGATCAGGCGTCTTAAAGCATTGTTTGCCATCTATACTACTTATTTGAAGTGACAAGATATGGAGAAAGCACAAAGGATAGTTTTATGCCAGGGACTTGCCTTGAAGAGGAAACCTGGCACAGGAAATCCTACTCCAACTGTCACAAAATGTTGTATGTTAACCAGGGAAATGTTAAATTGCATACTTGACTCCTGCATTTGCCTTCTATATAAAATCTATGAGCTTAAAGTATAAGTGCAAGTGACATCAATAGCATACAAGTTCAGATCTCATATGCTGGCCTTACTTTTTCATTGCTATCTATAGCTAATATTCTGATCCCAAAATTTTGATAAGGTACAGTGTAGCCATAAATCACCTTTTTAGGTGCAAGCCCAGTCCAGGGCTTACTATGTATAATATACCACTACTATAATTTATATATGGATTTTTTTTCATTGTAATTTAGGAATATATTTTTTTCATGTATTAGGCACTCTATTTCCCTGGTCCACTGCAGTCTGTATATACCAAAGTACCTCCTCTTATTGCAACATTTATTCCTATCTACAATATTAGCAATGTGAAAATAAGTAGTGAAGACATCTGAGAAAGACTGCAAAACATTGCACCGACTTTGCTTCCGCAGCAAAAGGAATGTGATGATTACTGACAGATAGGGCTTAGGAGTTATCACAGTGTGGAAACTTGGAATTTAAAGTTGCCTGAGGCAACACTAATGAGTGTTCATACATCATTCATTCCTACCACTTCATGTGTCCTAAAGCACCAATATAGGATTCCAAAGCTACCACTTTAAGAAAGACAGCACGAACATGTGTGGTCATTCTCTGCACGCAGTAGCCCCTAGTAACCAACTAGTCATAAGCCCAGATGTATTTTACTTACTGAAGCCAGCCATAGACGTCTCGATCTCTGACGTCACCGGCTGTGACGTCACCACGCGAATAGGAGTCGGCTACAGAACGGACAGGAATCCCGTGTGTTCCACTAACACATGAGATTCCTGTCAGATTGTAGCCAATTAACTCGGAGGGGGAGGAGACTCCCCCTCTAAGTTAACAGACTGCAGCGCAGGATCGGAGGATGGGGCAGAAAAAGAACCAACAGAACAGATCCCTGTGCGATCCGACCTGCCAGCTCTTTTGGTCGGATCCTCAAGGTGGGCTCTCCTATAGTTGTGGAAGACCGACCTTTATGTGCTCGACGGGAGTGCACAAGGCGTTTGGTCGGCCACAAGTATGGCTGGGAATCGGCCCGTCTATGGGGGGCTTAATTACTTCTTGCTTACCAAATTATTGGCTTTTTTCTTAGGGGTCTTCTGTGTGGTCTGATAGTGGTGATGCACAAGAAAATGTACCATGGTTATCAGACACAGTGGTCATTAAAGTGCAATGTTGTTCACCATTGCTGCAGTTATCATAATGTATAGTTAAAGTATGTAAAGAACTACCATTAAGTATCAATTATCTAAAATAGCAATACTTGATAAACAAACTTTAAACAGACAAAAAAAAGGGGCATACACTTTGGAAGCTGTAGGCATTGGCGATACACTCCAATAACTTTCCTAGCCTTGCTGTCTTCTACTCCAACACGATGACCTAGGATTTTATTTATAAAGTCCCTTATGTCAATGCTTGCTATCCTGTGACTATGTCAGCTACCATTTTACAGTGTTACAGGCTGAGGTCACAGTCTTTTTCTTTACACAGGCCGATTGCCAGTTTCTCAACACCTGCCTTATATATGACAGCTCTGTGTCCTCATAAATTATAAATCATGTGCCTTGTGTCCGATGCTTTAGGACAACCACAAAGTTAGAAACAGCCCTGTAACATTAGAACATGGGCTGTTGGGTGAGACAGCTGAGAGAAAAACAGACATACATCACCACACCAAGGTCCTCTAACTTTTTGCATGCAGAAAGAATAAGATTAGAAGGTAATTAGTGGTAATTAGAGAATTAGAAGCACTATGTTAAGTAGAATATTCCAGGATGAAAATGATTCCATTTCATTTTACTGTGAGGGGACTGCTGACTGACCGAACCTACAACCATCATTAATCATTTGTTTGTACATGAATAGTATGATCTTTTATGGCTCTTTGATGTTTGTCACAAGGTCACTGGTGAACATGTGCCATATTCTAAGTACCGTAATGATAGAAACTGATAGTGTCTGAGGATCAGAGAAAGGTTCTGTTACTGAGTATCAGAATGCAAAAGACATCGCCTGCTGTGTTATCTGTCATTTTTCATGCTATGTTATTCCCACTGACAATTTTTTTTTTTAACATTTGAAATCCCACTGACAGATTTAATGCTGCCCTCGGTGTATGTCAAAACCATACTAAAATTCTTTTATATTAAATTTTGCATTTTGACATTTAAACTATACCTGCAACAATCTGCCTTTGACATAGTTAGAGCAATTTAAAGATACAAAAAAAATTTAATGGCAGAAAAACCTGCCTGAAACCCCTGCACGAATGCCTAGTGGTAATGCGCATTTTGTTTACATAATCATTGATTTTTTAAATATTTGAGGAAACATGTTTAATCTTTTAAATTCTTTTCTATATGGGGGCCTATTTCATTTTAGATTAAGGTATGCTTTATTATCAGAAATGACTATAGTTACTATATTATTAATGCAGCACTGCAGCATTTCACCATACATAGCTGGATATTATGATGTGAAGGAACAGAGATATGGTAGAAATGCACTGTTTTTGGTATTATATGGATTTTGAGTTGGTAAATTATATCTTCAGCATATTAACCTTTTCAGTTTCTAGTAGTTACCATCATAAATTTTCTGTATTATTTATAAACGATGCACTCTATTAATATTTGTAATTCCAACATGGCTTTCAGTTCACTTAAGTGTGATGTATTTATGACTTTGTCTATGTAACTGCACCCTACATAAACTTAGATCGTCTGGTGTCTCCACAGAAGAATGGCATGGAATTATGTTTCAGCTGAGAGTCTTATTATAAGTGGCAATAATAAATCTTGTGCATTTCCCTGAGAAAAAAACTCATAAAGGTACAGAATGTCAAAGGAACTTTTTTTTTAGAACAATTCAGTTTTAAAATACTTTTAACTTTTGTATGGAATTCAAGAGAATCTCTAAAATAACAAGTGGTTGCAAACTATTATACATCTAGTGATGTAATCAGGTAAATATTGCAAATATTAAAATTTTTTCTTTATTTAACTAAATGCTTATCCTTTTGCAACCACCATCACTAACCCTCTAAACCTGCCCATACAAGGGCAGATTATCCCTTGATAGATGAGTGACCGGCTGCAGCTTGATGACATCATCACAATGCAGCCGGCCCCTTCAGAAAATCCCTTTGAGTTCCAGCCATTACTTTGGATAGGGACTGCCGTCTCCGTCCAAAGCAATGGACATCACCAATGATTTATGGTAATTTATGGTCATGTCCGAAATCCCTGTGACAGGGATGGCCACATAAGATAGATCTAGATAGATGGCCGTGAGCGTGCACGGAGCTCGAAGTGGCCATCGATCTAGTGCATATCTATGCAGGTATGGGTACCTTAAGAGTGTGTTTATTCTTTTTTTTTTTGAAAGGAGAGATTAGTTACTTTTTTATTACTTTTTTGTTCTTTGTGTATACACATTATTGTTTTTTTCACATGAGTGGCCAGATTTTAGTTCAAGAATATGCCTTTCAACCATCCAGGTCATTGGAAAGCTTGTAATAGCAACAGCAGTAATATAACAGTAGTAATATATAGTAGCATATTCAACTTGATCAGTTGTGTTGAAGATGTTCGGTAACCACTCTAAACCTCTTCTTCAACTCCAAATATTAGTTCAGCTCACTAATGATTCAGCTCAAAGGCTGCTTTTACTTCCTAGGTAAAATGACCTTTAATAATCTTCCAGTGCAATTGTCAATAACTTAAAGTCTGTCAATTTAACAAATCTATATATCACATGTGTAAGGTGGTTCTTATTAATAGATTAGACAAATACACAAAATGTTAGAGTGTTTTTAATGGGGCTTATGGGTATTGTGAGGGTCTCAGAGAGATCACCAATCTACAGGTTAGGTCAGATACACCAATCTCCGCTGCGGTCTTCACCTATAGACAAGCCCCCGCATGAACAGGAGGCACAATATGCCTACCGGACTTCAGTAGCCCCCAGGACTTAGACACACGGTATCCCACATTGTATCCCACTGACACTAAAACTCAAAAACATTCCCCTACTTTTTTATTATAGTACTTACCACTGTTGGTTAGGTAAATCCCAATACCATAATTGCCCCTTTTTTTCGGGTCAACCTTTTGATGGGATCTTCTTTATTTACTTTTTCAGTGGGCATTTCCTAAAGGTTCAGAAAGAGTGAAAAGCTTATGTTCAATTAACTTCTTTTTTGGAAAAAAAATCTATCAGTTTCAGGTTTAAAAACAAGCCCTGTTAAGCTCTGTTGCAACTGAAGCCACTATGGAAAATTAATTCACAAACCTTACAGCAGGAGAACTGAAATGTGTTCATTTGGACAATTCAGCTTCCTTCCTTCCAGTAGAGACTTATCGGACGTCCTGTCTTTTAATCACTATAGTTTAAGTATAGAGCAGGTGCCCTAAATGCCTTTTTTGCTCTAATATTTAAGGGTACCTACAGCTACAATACTGCTCGCTAGGATTGGATAGGTAGCTGTATTCCAGAGCTTGGCTGCTACTTCACTCTAAAGAGTCAAAAGAAAAGGGTGTTTAAATATCTATATGTATTGGTTATAGTGTGTTGGGGTATTTTCTTGTCCCTTTGAGGAAGAAAACGTGGCACATACTATTATATATTTGTATACTAATTTGGAAAAATCCAGTGTGGTTCAGGGAAATTTCCCTGGACTTAATATTTAAAGTTAAAACATTACATTATACATTTTCCTGTAGTAAACATTTTCATTTTAAATAACTGACAGCTATTTTTCAAACAGATTTGTATGGTGGTCGTTTTTAAGTGAATACAATATTTCCACCCTGGGGAACACGGCATGCTTTCTGCAGCCCATGTAACATCACAGTTGAATTTATGTCCTTAGTGAGGACAAGTGCCATTGTTCAATGTCCTATCTAGTGACCAAAAAGCAATACCTTCCTCTCTTGGCTGCTAGCTACTTTTGTGGTTCTTGTATTATCCTTCCATTTAATTCACTGCTAGGGAAACAGGGAACTATGCATTAGAGAGAGAACGGCAACCATTCAGTAATAAAAGTCCAATGAATCTGATGGTTCATCAGCAGATCACTAATTAAGAACATTGGCTAAATGTTGTTGTCAAACAAGTGTAGTACAGGTAAATAAAAAGTGTTAATGTAGAAAAACTGCCCAGATTAATGTGCTTAAATATATTACCAGTGCCAAAAACGAATGATGCTTATAAAAAAAAATGGGGGGGGGGGGGGGGGGGGATCGGAATATTTGCATTTGAATAAATAAGTCATGCTTTGATGTAACAGTCTTGAATGTTTAATTCTACACAAAATGTTATATATTGTCTACATATAAACCACCCTTTTGTTTAAGTCATAAAGGGGTTATATGTAATATATAAAAATGGAAATATATTATTGTTTTATTGTATTGTTATTTACCAAATAGTTAATAATTTTTCTACAAATCATTACATGAACCTTAAGAATTGCATTTGATGTATACAGTACTGTAAAACCAGCGCAAAACATACATCCCAATTAATGTTTTAGCCACACATTTATAAATGTATGGTGTTGGTTTGTCGTGCTTATTCCTGATCAAAGTGCACAGAAATTGTCTCACCATACCATCTACGGTGCCATCATCCCAACAAAAAAACAAAAAAAACAAAGAACAATTATAGGTCCCTACTGCTTCACAATAGTGGAAAGGTAGGTCTAGGCATTTTCAAGGCAGTGATAATAATGTCAACGTCAAACAATAGTAAAAGAAGTATGAAAATTTTTAATATTTCATAATGTCCAAGATCCAACTGATTCCAATCCATGTTATATTTCCACATGTTTGATCGTTGGAAGTTGTGGTACACATGCATATACACCTCAACACGTTCACTTCCTCAGGAACCCAACAATTCACTTCCTCAGGAGATCGATGCAATTATTCAAATATCTTGTATAGCAGTAACATCAGGGAAGGGGCTGTGAGGGTTAAACCCACCAAGCTTCAGACAGTTGGGTGCCACATGAGATTGGCATGGGGGGACGTGATCCTCCAGTAATCACCACATCTCTTATTTGTAGAAACATTTTCTTAAACCCTTAACCCTTAAAGGTATCAGGGTCGTGCACCCTCATCCTTAGTAGTCCAGCCGCAGCCGGTGTTGCGTGGCTCGCCGTCTGCATTCCCCCCACAGCCCCTTCCCTGACGCAACTGCTATACAAGATATTTAAATAATTGAATCGATCTCCTGAGGAAGCGAATTGTTTGGATCTTGGACAAATTTTTATACTTCGTTTACTATTGTTTGATGTTAACATTATTATCGCTGCCTTGAAAATCCCTAGACCTACCTCTCCACTATTGTGAATTAGTAGGGACGTATAAGTATTCTTTGTTTTTTTTTATTCCTGATCAAAGGCTATGGTACTGATTATCCCCTTGTGCCAGTTTATACATGTATGGTAATCTGTAGTTATGATACTGTTGGGAAACATAATTTGATAATTTTTTTTTTTATTCCATTAGTAATACTTACAAAAGTTGTTTAAATTATTGCTTTTACAAAAGAATGAGAATATATAGCATTCATATAAATGAACCAATGGTGACATTAGGTCATGCACTGTTAACAGACCCACTAGAATTTAACAGTTAAGAACATGCTATATCTAAAATGTTTCCCTCAAATATTTGCACCCTTTTGCATCCCTTCAATTATAAAGTTTAAACGACAACCACCAGTAGTGAAGGTGAGCACGGGGATAGGCTATAAGGGGTTATTGTTACTTTGAATTTAACAGAAAAAAATTCAGAGCCTCTTTAAAGCAGATGAAAAATGTTGTTTTGTTTTATTTTGAGGGCCCAAAAAAATTTCATGTTACTATATTGGGATCTATGAAGAGTATTACTGCATATAAAGGCTATTAATGATGAATTAATAATAAAAAATGCAAATATAGGTGTATTTAGAATTGTATCACTAAAAATTTTTTATATTTTCTTCTATAGGTAGCAAGGCTTGGATTTGAAGCACTAAAGAATTTTCCATAGAGCTACCTTTTAGTTGCAAGAAGTGACAGGATTCTTTTTGTCTAGCAGAAGACAATATGAAACTGTACAGGAGGTATATAAAAAAAGGTGGGTATCTGGATTTTTAACTTTAAAATAATTACAGAGGCTTGAAATAAACGTCTTCTTAAAGATAACAAAGTTTACATTATTCCTTTGACTTAAAGGTACACATCTAAATTGTCAATATAATATAACAAGAAATGTTGCCAAATCATGTTTGCGTATTATGCAGTAGTTTGTTGAAAGTATATTCCCCATCTACGCAGTATAGTTGGGGGAAAGCAGTCTTGAAAGGGTACTGGGATAAAATAAAAGGTTGAATGGCAGAGCTTATATAATGGGCATGTTAAGATGAAGCACCTCTTTTTCTTCTCCAAGCAGTTTCCAGGCAACTTTTAATAGAAGGTCAACCACAAGCTAGATAAAAAGAGAAAACAAAACATCATTTCATGTATCAATTGATTCCGTAGTCCGTATGTTACAGAAAAGACCAGACGGTGACCAAAACCAGTCATTTATTTTCTGAAGCAAAAAAAATAAAAAACTTTTAGCAAATCATCACACTTTTGAAAGTTTCCCTATCTTGACGAAAATAGAATTTGAACTAGATGTCTATTTGTACTTTTACAAAAAAGAAAAAAAAAGACATCAATACACAGTTAAATGACTTGCTTGGGGTTTAATCAATATGAGAAGCATTTTCTAACTCACGAACCTTTGAAAAAGTACTGCAAAGAGTGCACTCTGCAAAGTAAAACCCCCAGAAGCCCCATAACTCAAACCCTTCATCCTTGGCCTAAAGAGTTTCAACCTTTTATTTAAGCAAACCGTAAATGTGAGCTTTTAGTTTTGAATCTCCACATACATTTACTTAGTGGAGTGCGTTGTTTGAGGAAGGGCATGTTTCTGAAAAGCTTTCATTTAAAAGTTTGAGAGAAAAAACCATATAAGTAGAGATAAAAAGACATGCATTAACTCAATGCATTTGTCCTGTTTTTTGGTGGTCGAGGCAGGGTGCAAGGTAGTGTTTTTGTAGTAGATATTCTTGTGATAAAAAGTGTTGTAGTTCCTTATCCTTTTACACCATATGATACCATTGACACCATTGATAAAATACAACATTTTCTTTTTGCACAGGATTGTACTAAAATGGTGGTCCTATAGGAGATAATTGTGGCAAAAGGATCCAAAATTGGGGTATTTCATTTACACCAGGTCAGGTACCCTAGGTTGTCAATAATTTACTATTGTAAAGAAGGTTTAGAAATCCAAAGTGCTAGTCCACAGTCCACAGTACTTAAGTCCAGTCCAAGGTTTTCCAAATTAAAAAATACCCAATATGTTTCAGAGGCTCAGCAGCCCCCCTTCCTCTGGGCTTTCCACATCAGTAAAAGTTCCTCATGAATAACTGTGGCTAACCATTTCTAGCTAACACACTGTTAGTAGAGATGGTTAAATAAATAAACAAATCTAAGTCAAGATAATTTTGACTTCTGCCAAAATTTACACTTTAAAATGTAAAAAAAATAAGAGTAAAAATATAAATTGAATAAAATAAAAACATACTTACAAGCAATTGTCACTGCTGTAATCCATTTTGTGCTGATGCCGACGGTGGAGGGAATTCAGGTCCTAGGCCTTGCCTAGGGAGAAGCACTTAGTCACAATGCTCAGTGCTGGCTGTGTTTCTGTACGTAAACACAAGCATGGCCTTAAGTAACCTGTTGGTCATGTGCTGTAGTACTGCTCATTTCCATACAGTTCACCTGCAGCTAATGTTAACCTCCCTGGCGGTTCACTGAGGTCCAGATTTCTGTACCAAAAGTGATACAGTGTTTTGCCTTTCCGTCCCCATCGGCATCACCGATGACGCTGAAGTCACGGGGCTGGAAAGGCTCTGTGTGCCTGCAGCTCTGTAGAAATGGTGCAGGCACAGGGCATTTCAAACTGCGCCTGTACTTGCTTCGGGTGTAAAGCTAGGGAGGTTAAACCGGCCATAGACGCTATGCTCTGCAGGCATTTATGGAACACTCGACTGCAGCATGATGACATCTTCACGCCATGGTAAATCATTCTGCAAATCGAAATACACCATTTGCGATTCGATGACCGATACTTTGGATGGGAATCCTGGTCCTGGTGATCGACCAGAGAAAAACGTTAATTCTCTAGCTGATCAAAGTTTCGTGCGACCATGAGCAGTCGCTCCAGGTGGGCATGTTCGTTTTGCGATTGATCGCCAAGCGATCACTCTGAGTGCGCATGGTGATTGATCATTTGCAAAATTGCCCACAGATTAAAACGTCTATGGACGGCTTTAAAGGTACATTATTAGTTTACATTTCTTTTCTTTTCTTTTGATTTGGATTGGATAAAACATATATCCAATCCAATAAAAAAAAAAGAGAAAACAAACGTAAACTAAAAAAAAAAAAATTCTAAGAAAAAAATAAATTGTAATGTACCTTTAAATTTTAAAACTCCTGCCCGCCTCTGTGACGTCATCGCGCATGAGCGCCGACCCCGGAAATAGCCGGAGATACCAGCTGCAGATTGGAGGCACTCAGGTAACAGCGCTGGATCCGGCTGCAGATTGGATTTAGTTTTATAAACTGTCTCATTATTTTGGTTTATTTGTAGAACATTCCATTCCATTGTTATATATAATTTTTAATATAATAATAACGATGATATATATAGATGGAATCTTATAACAATATAATTCCATGTTTACATATATTATAATAATTAATAAAACTGGAATTTTTAAATCGCAGTCGATGTGCATAGCTTTGAATGGGGACCCCAATGAAAAGGGGGCGGGGCCGATGACTGTGTGCATGCTCTGTGTGCTGTGCGAGTGAGCCTGCAGCTCCCAGCCAGTGAGAGCAGACACCAGACCAGCTCTCCCAATACCGGGTGCACTTTGATTCCTGTTCGATTTACCCACAGGGTAGCGCGATGACGTCATCACGCTGTGATTGTTTGCAGGTCGATTGCACGGGAATCTACCCGTGTATGTCCAGCTCATGGTTGTTGGTTAAAGAGTCTTAAACCAACTCGTCCCAGAAACCAAAATCGTAGGAAACACTGCACCTCTAATCAGCACTGTCTTAAGGCCCCCATACACCTTACAATCTTTCCATGCAATTTCTGTACAATTTTGTTCTACCACAACCATGTAATATGAGGACCTTTCTAATCCTTCCATCACTATGTATTCTATCAGGGAGGCCACTATACTACAGAGTTGTTGGTAGATCTAATGGCGATAGTATGGATCGATCTTAAGGTGTATGGGGGGCTTAAATTTGACGCTCCCATCTTCTTGAATAAAGAATTTGTTCCTCTTTTTTGTTTTTGTCACAAATTCTATTGAGTAATAAACCGGTCGAGAGCTCAAAGAAGTTGACAAATTGTTATCTTATAAGAAGTCTATCTATCTATCTATCTATCTATCTATCTATCTATCTATCTATCTATCTATCTATCTATCTATCTATCTATCTATCTATCTATCTATCTATCTATCTATCTATCTATCTATCTATCTGTTTTACCTCTTTGTCTATCTGATCTCTTTATTCTGCTTTAGTTTCATCATTTCATACTTTTGCCTTGCTAGAAGTCTTCAGGAGCTTGCTGTCAAATTCCACACCCTGTTTACAAATCTTAACTCTTCCAGGGCCTTTTAGCATTCTATGTTCACATCATACTTTTCTTTCTGGCTTGCCATTGTATCACACAAAGCACATTTCTGTGCACTTAATAATATCATGTACCAAATCTCACATATTCAAGTTTCATTTACTAAAGGTAAGATATAAAATGAAGCTTGTGGAATGTGTAAGTATTCCACTAGAACAAAAAACAAGCAGATCATGATATTTATTGAGAACATGTCTACAAGGCTGTTTTTTCTTCTCATCAGATGTGATGATGAACATTTTCACATAGAAACAAAATAAAATATTGCTTTACCATTGATTCTGGAACAAGCAAAACAAATAAAAATACATATGTAGCACACATGTTTTAAATAAAAAAATTAAAATAAAACAATCTTGCAGACCACATATAATTACAGAGACCTTCACTTTTTATTGTTCACTAATGCAATTTTCATCAAAACCAATGTCAACATGCATTAGTGTGTCTTACTGCACAATACACTACACT
>CM070035.1:94187292-94213344 GCA_036250615.1 Ptychadena robeensis | reverse complement strand
CTGGGTGAAGACCCTCGGGTGGCTTAGACTCCCTGTTCCCGGTACCCCCGCGTCAACCCAGGATCTGCGGTGGTTTGAAGCATAACACAGAGTTACCTAATTTAATTTTCAGGGTTATTACATTTCAGGCAAGTAGCTTTTGTGTTCTTACTGTTAAAAAGAGGGTTTAATGACTAGAAGTTATATCTTAATCATGCAAGGGGGAAAAAAAAACAGGAATATGTGGAGGTGTTTGAGGTAGCCGTTACTACAAATAACAATACTTTAGATTCAAGTGAATCTTTTGAGAACTAAAGTGATAATTTTATTTCAAGGCTGAAGTATAATAGAGAATCACTCTTACACAACATAACATAAAAGAGATTGGTCTGAATGCCTTAAGGCTCATACTAGCTCTGCAGAACAAGCATTGTTCTAGAAGTAGCAGCAAAAGCTGTTAAAGGACTCAGCAAGTTATTTAATAAATGCTACAGGTAGCCAAAATCTCCCCTACAACCTAGACATTATTATATTTGTAGTAAACAGTTTGACAAAAAGGATAATTTAGAGCTAAATGAAGGAATAAGCAAATGTGTGAGAGTGACATCTGTGTTTTGCAATAATTGGCAAAAGAGAACAGCTACGCAATGGCCAAAGGTTATAGAGCTTAAGAAATATCCTTGTAATGTATTTTCCATTTCTTCCATTTCATCAACAGAAATGTGATTTGTTTTGTATAAATTCTACTTAAAAGGGAAGCCAGCAGCAGAGTCACAGTTTTTTGTTCCCAGTTCTTGCAATAGACATTAGCCAACACTCCCCTTAAATGGTATTTCAAAGCAGTGTGTTACCTTTTAAAACTCATCACCATAACTTACAATTATGGTGAAAAAAATAGTGCATCATCTTTGTCCATCCATCCATGCTAAAACAACACAAACAGATTCCACCGTGTCATTGTTTATTTAACAAAATGTGAAAAACGAAATATGAAGTGTATTATCAAAACATAAAGTTTATTTTCAGCATTACTTAATTATTCTCACCTATTGTTGTGGAAAGATTCTGGCACATTGATCCATTTTTGGCCTGCCATTCCTGTGTAGATTAATATACTGGTAATAGAAATAATATCCTTATCACAATTTCATCAAGCCTTCACACAGATGGTCTCACATTTGACTCTATGCTTAAAAGAGTTCTTGATGAGCACAATGACTTCACAGTGTCCTGTCACTGCAAGAAAAGCCCCAATCATCATTAGTGATGGCCCGAACTGTTCGCCGACGAACATCGGCTGTTCGCGTTGGCCACGTGTTCGCGAACATACGGCGAGTTCGACCCGCCCCATATTTTTTTTTTATTGAACAAACTTTGACCCTGGAGTCAGTCAGCAGGCACAATACAGCCAATCAGCACCCACCACCTCTCGGACCATCATACCCCCTATAGCACAGCACAGGGAGAGACGCCATTTACATGGCTGATGAGGAGTGGGGAGGGGAAGTTAGATCGAGAGAGCTGCTGTGAGATAGGGACCGATTAGCTGAGTCGTGTTCAGTGTCATCTGCAGTTACTCTCTGCAGTGTCTTAGTCTGCTGTCGGAGAGTCTGTAAGACCCCAAAAGCCTTTTTTAGGGCTATTTTTGTGTACCTGTTGCTGTGTCTGGCATACGGCTGCTACGGAGGGGGGTTTTCAAGCACAATCCACAGGCTATGCCAGTGTCATATTTGGTGGCACTTGTACCCCAGGGGTTTGTTCACCATTTTAAGGGCTATGCGTGCTTTAGTTTCACCATTACAGCTTGTGCCAACTGTTGTGTGGCCCACATGCCCGTGCACCCATAGTATGGTGGGATTTGTTACCAGGGGAGTTGTTACCCTATTGTTAAGGGTATTGAGGTGCTTTAGTTTTCACCACTTCAGCCTGTGGCAACGGTGTGGCGCCCACACTGCCCGTGCCCCCCATAGTTATTGGTGGCACTTTGTTACCCAGGGGATTTGTGAACCTATTTTAAGGGGCTATTGCAGTGCTTTAGTTTCACCACGTACGAGCTTGTGCCAACTGTGTGCGCCCACCTGCCCAGTGCCACCATAGTTATCTGGTGCCACTGTGTGTACCCCGGGGATTTGTTCACCTATTTTAAGGGCTATGGAGTGTGCTTAGTTTTCCCCTACGCTTGTGCCAAAGGTGTGGCGGGCCACAGGGCCCAGTGCCACCATAGTGATCTGGTGGCACTGGTGTCCCCGGGGATGTGTGGTCACCCTATTTTGGGCGATTGCAGTGTTTCACCACGTACAGCCTTGTGCCACGTGTGTGTGCGCCAACTGTCCAGGGCCCCCCATAGTATTGGTGGCACTTTGTAACCCCAGGGGTTTTCACCCTATGTTAAGGGATTGCAGTGCTTTCACCATTAAGCGCTTGTGCCAACTGTGTGTGTGCCACACTGCCAGGCACATAGTGTATGGTGGCACTTGGACCCCAGGGGATTTTTTCACCCTATTGTAGGGTATTAATAATATGCAGGGCTTTCGTCCAAAGTGTGCAATGGTGTGCCCGCCACAGTATCTGGTGGAAGGGTAACACCAAGCATTTTTTTCACCTACCAAAAGGGTTAATAAAAGGTGCAGGGCTTCCGTCCATTACAGCCTGTGCCACTGTGTGTGCCAGTGCCCAGCCACAGTATCGGTGGGGGTAAACCAAGCAAGTTTGTGTCATCCTATCAATAAGGGTATTAATAATGTGAGGGCTTTCCGGTCCATACAGGTGTTGTACAAGGTGTGCCCAGTGGCCCAGCCAAGTTATCTGGTGGAAGGGTAACACAAGCAATTTTGTTTCACCTTATCCATAAAGGGTATGAATAAAAAGGGGGCGTTCCGTCCATTACAGCCTGGGTGCCAAGTGTGTGGTGCCCAGGCCACAGTTATTGGTGGAAGGGTACACCAAGCAATTTTCGTTCACCCGATCATAAAGGGTATTAAAAAGTGGCAGGGCTTCGTCATTCGGCCTTGTGCAACTGTCCAGTGCCCAACCAGAGTTATCTGCTGCACAGGGCCGGTGTACACCAAAAAAAAATGACAGGAAGAGGAGAGGAAGACATCCGCAGGGGGCGTGGTGTGGTCGTGGCGTGGTGGTGAAATTTCCTTGGCCCAGAGAATGGCAGTCTTCAGAGGGCCATTACGTCAACACAGAAATGCTGGGGACCTTAGTTCTTAGTGAAGGTTACAAAGGAGGACCACCCAATTCCACATCCACCACTCTGGACACCCATCCTCCGCATGCTCGGCTGATGAAACTCTCAAGTTGAAACTACACCTGAACACGCCACACATACTAGCACCACAAGCCGCTACATGTTGACCCATCAGAGGAGTTGTTTTCACATCCTGTTTGAAGAGGAGATCGAGTGATGCGCAACCATTGCCAGAGCATTGTAGATGACATGGACATGCCTCGGACAGGTAGCAGTACACACATGGAGGTGCGGGGTGATGACAGTGATGTTGTAACCGCTGATGCTTCCTTGTGAGGTGTCAGATACAAAATGAAGCCGGTGGTTTTTTGAAGATGATGAGACAGATGTTACGTGGATGTCACGTGGGTGCCCACACAAGAGAGGCGAACAGGGGGAAAGCAGATGGAGAGATAGGGAGGAGGAGGAGACGAGTTGTAAGCAGGGGGCAGGTCATAGCAAGGAGACTAGTGGCCACAGTAGGCAGCATGTATCAGCCACCTGGGTCAGCCAGAAGCACGCCAATCAACCATGCTTTAAACCACCAGTATGCCCGATCATTTTCTTTTCTTTTTCGCAAAGCTCGCAGTGTGGCATTTTGTGTGGTGTCTGAACTTGATAGAGCGATGCAATTTGCAACGTGTGCAATAAGATAATGAGTCGTGGAAGTCCAAAACCCACCTCGGTACAAATGCTTGGAAGGCAACATGATCTCTGCCATCACAACGCCTTTGGGATCAACCCCCCCCTATGGCTACAAGAAGGACCACACACTCGAAGGCCACTCCTCCTCCTGTCCCAGCTCTTAGCCACTGCAACCGTCTATTGTCCTCCTTGCCCCCTCTAAACCACCAGCCACTCGCCATCTAGCTTTGAGCGTCCCAGATCATTGGGCCACGGTTTTCAGTTTGTAATGAAGGAATGTTTGAGCGGAAAAAAAAAAAAAATTTCCACAGAGTCACCCCTTTTGACCGGGGTTGACAAGGCTGGAGTGACGGAGAGATATTAGGCCGCCCAGATTACCATTACCAGCTGGTGGAGTCTGAGGCCTTCAAAAAATTTGTTGCTATTGGGACATCGCATTGGAGGTCCTCGGTCGAAATTTTTTCAAAAGCGGCTCCCAATCTTTATTCCCTTGTGGAAAGGAGTCATGGCATCTCTGGCATACAGTGTTGGGAAGGGTCCAACTGACCAACTGATACATGGTCTGCAATGCACGGTCAGGGCAGGTATATCACCTGCTGACAGCTGCCCAGCATGATGCGTGGCTCTGCAGCCGAGTTGGGTGACACCGCCAAGACTTGCAGGCAGGCCTGCTGCCACCTCTTCTACTCCTCCTACTCCATCCCCTGGGATGAGTCCTCTTCTGTTGATGCGTCTGGCTCCACATCATCTGCATCCCTGCAGCTACCAGGGGCTATTCCACATCCCGGATACGAAAGTGGTCACGCTGTCTTGGCGCTGACGCTCCGAAAGCAGAGAGCCACACGGACCATCAATCCTGTCCGCTCTTAATGCACAGGTGGCTCAGTGGCTGACCCCGCACCAACTGGGGATTGGCAAAGTGTGTGTGGACAACGGAAGCAATCTGTTGGCAGCGTTGAATTTGGGCAAGTTGTCACATGTGCCGTGCACAGTACCCAGGTAAGGACGTCCTAAGCAAAGCTAGGAAGGTGTGTGCCCATTCAGGCGTTCTACCGGTATGGCGAAGTTTTCAGAAATTCAGCGGCAAAAGAACATGCCAGTGAGGCGCTTGATTTGCGACAGTCCGACGCGTTGGAATTCAACACTCCATATGTTCGACCACCTGCTCCAACAAGTGAAAGCTGTGAATGTGAGTATTTGATCACCAGGGTGTAGGACAGCTGCGGAGCTGGGTATTTTTTTGCCATCTTACTGGACGCTATGCGCAATGCCTGTGAGGTGTGCATCCTTTTCAAGAGGTGACAAACCTTGTCAGTCGCAGCGAAGGCACAATCAGCGACCTCATCCCATTTGCCTTCTTCCTGGAGCGTGCCCTGCAAAGAGTGCTGGATCAGTGGGTGGATGTGCGTGAAGAGGAAGAGTAGGTCACCATCACCACCAAAACAGCCTTAGCAGCCGCTTTGCCGGACCTGCGGCAACGGGAAGAGGAGTCTGAGGCGTCAGAGGAGGAAGGTGGCTTTCAGGAGGAGGAAGACCACCTCAACAGGCATTCCACGGTGCTCCTTGTGGTCACCTATCTGGGAACGTGGTGTTATAGTGGCTGGGGGGAGGAACAGACTCCTCAATGATATCAGTAGGAGGAGGGGAACTTGATTTGAAGTAGCTCGGCATCATCCTTGTGCGACATGGGGTCTTTCATGCTGTCGTGCTTGTTGAGGGACCTCCGTATCAAAAGGATGAAGGAGAACGATCTGTAAATGGGTGGCCACACTACTAGACCCCCTACAAGCAGAAAGTGTGGAAATGTTACCGGCTCCGCAGGTCTGAGAGGATGCAGCAGTTGAGAGCTAGGCTACAACATCTGCTCTACAGCATTTAAGGGTGATGACAGCGCAAAGTGACTCTACTAGGGGAGAGGTGACACTAATCCTCCTCTACCCACACCGCCGCAAGTACAGGCACCTCAGCAGACGTGCTGTGATGGAGGACATGGAGCTTTTTAAGTCCTACGCATCGCCACAGCCCTTCGGGATCACCCTGAGAGAACGACTGGACGACAGATCCGCAGACTACTCGCTTAACTGCAGATTTGACACGCTGAGAAGCGATGAAACCCTGACACGGGTGTGCAGACTTGACCTGTGGCCAGCGCTATCCGTTGTGCTCTTGAACTTCTGTCCTGTCCTGCTTCTGTGTCCTGTCAGAAAGGACCTTCAGTGCTGCAGGCGGCATAGTGACGGAGAAGCGAAGTCGCCTCGGTCAAAAAAGTGTGGATCACCTCACCTTCTGAAGATGAACGAGGCATGGATTCCAAAGGGACTGACAGTGGGGGTAACGTTTGCCTAGCAAAGGCCTGATTACATGCCTTGGCCTAAAAATGGTCCCCACTGCATACGCATACCGATGAATGAATCCTCCGCCACCAACTAGGGTTCAAGCCGCAATGATCATTTCCATTTCTGCCTGGAAAACATCAATTTTTCTGGCCGCTGCTACAACAGTGGCTGCTACCATATAATTTTTTCGTCAATGAGATGACAAATTTTTATGGCAAGTGCACTTGCCTATTTTTCTGGCCTCTGGCTGTGGCTGCATTTAAAAGGCACATACATGTGCCACTTCCCTTTCGTGATCGCTACCTTGTCGTGGTGAGGGGGCTTGTGATCACAATGAAGCGATCAGCTCATGAGTGTGTGGCCATGTTGGCACACCCAGATGAGAAGGCGATTGCTCATAGTGATCAGACCAAAAGCGATCGGTTTATAATTTGTCGTATGAAAAACTTTATTTTTTTGGGGATACCCAACTACGGTTGCCCACAGGACTTAACGCACAAGGGTCACCTCACCTGAGAACTGAGACCGGTGAAATCCTCCAAGACCCCCCTCTAGGAAGTGAGTTCAGAAACAGTGAAAGATGCAAAGTCCAGGTTTTGTGGCAGGGGTCATACAAAGGAGATAGGTCAATCAAACACGGTCTAAGGGTAATCACTCATTGCACTTTATTTCCCATTGACTATCATTGCAGAAATCCTTGGTGCGGATTATAGTGTGAAAAAAAAATTTCTTGGGAGTTTTTTGCCATGGATTCCCCTTTGTTGTATTGTCCAGGTGTTTGACCCCTTGAAACAACTTCCCAACACTATTGTGGCCAGAGAAAGGGTGCGCGGAGGGTTATATCGTCGTTTTTGTGTTGTGGGCTGCTGTTCTTTGTTCTAGCTGGCGTCGAAAAACCCCGCGTACCCGGGTCGAAGATCAGCGCCGTGGGGCTGGCGATGCTGCTGGAGTCGGTAGTAGGTGTAAGGACGTTTTTTCTTGGAGGAGGTTGTATGGTGTGAGGAGGAGACCACTCACGGCAGGTGTTATATGGGGTGTCAGCGGGGGTTGGTGGGGTTGCAGGGTAGTTGGTTTGTTTTTTTAGGGGGGGAGGGGTGGGTAGAGGAGGGGGTGTGGTTAAATTTATTCGATCAGACCTATTCTGCACCACCTCACCGTCTTCCTTCTTGCCGCCACTGAGGTTCGTAATGTGAGGGGTGCCGTCTCCCTTGCATTCCATCGGGGGGTGGTGATCGGTGGCTCTTATTTTCAGATGGGGGCGGATGGGGGGCGGGGTTGAGCCGTGCTGGCGACCGTCAGGATGGAGTCTCAGCCGCGACTGATCTTGGGTAGGGAGGAGAGGCGGACACTTGCAAGTGAAGGCTGAGCTAGATGTAGGGGGTGCCCTAGCTGGAGTCTGGGGGGGGGATAAGGGTGATTAAAAGACGGGACGGCGGGGGGGGGGGGGGAGGGGGGGTGGGAGGGAGGGAGAGGCCCGCTCGCGGTCTGTTGGCCGGCCGGCCTAGACTGGTTGGGTTGGGTAACGGTGGGTCCTCGGGCGCGGGGGCTTTGGGGGTCGGGCATGAGTATGGGAGGTCTGACGCCGGGCGGGTGTGGGGTGGGGGTGGTGGGGGGTGGGCGGGGGGGGGATTTGGTAGGAAAGGTGGGAGGGGAAAGCGAGGGTGGGGGTGGGGGGGGGCGGAAGGGGGAAGGGGGGGGGGAGGGGGGGAAGGGGGGGGGGACCCAACCATTTAGGGTGGCGGCGAGGTATCCAAGGGGCAGGGGGTATGCAGGTGCGAAGGCGGGGGCGGGGATCTTTCCTTTGGCTCTGAGCTTCCTCGGGCCCCTCCTTTTTTTCTAATGTGTCGATCCCTCCTCATTCTGCGGCCTGACCGCTTGCGTGTAGCCGGAGGGATTCAGCTGCGCTCCCCTCCCTGTCTTCTTAACCCCCCCTGGTTTTACCATTTCTCCACTAGAGTCCGTTTCGTCCTTCCCGTCTACTCCTTCGTACCCCCCATCAGTTGCACCTTCCTCACGTTTCTTCATACTACCGGGCCTGTGAGACGTTGCGGTGCGGCCGTGCTCCCCCTCCGGGTGGCCATTACTGGGGCGTGTGCTTTCTGTCGCCAAGGCAGGATTCAGTCGGCCTTTCTTTATGGAGGATTTGTCCGTTTCACCGCGGAACGTGGTCCTTGATTTTTGCAGGTGTCTTCCGTGGGGGGGGGTGTATGGGTCCCGGGTGTGGTTTGTGGGGGGACAGGCGGCTTTCGGGGGGGGTTTAGGAGCGGGATCGCGGCTAGGGGGGTGAGTCAGTATATGGGAAGGGGGGGGAGGTTGCGAGACGGGGGGGGGAAGGGGGGGGGCGGGGCGGGGGGATCGGGGGGGGGGGAAGGGGGGGGGGGGGGGCCTTTTAAGCGTGGTAAGGGGAGCGCGTGATGCGGGGGAGTGGGGGTGGGTAGGTTTTTTTTTTTCTTTGTTTTTTTTTTTTTCTCGTTGTTTTAAATCGCCTGCCCTTGAAGTCAATGGAGGGTTCGGTGTTCGCCGGGTTCGAAACTTGAAGTTCGCGTTCGCCGTTCGCGAACACCAAATTCCGGGTTCGAGCCATCACTAATCATCATCTCTGTGCAATGTTGCTTGATAGGCGGTATGTGGTTTTTGTGCTTATATGCATTTTGGTTTTCCCCAAACATTGTTTTTTGCATTTTGGCCAAACATCTCCACTTTAGTCTTGTCTGTAAAAAAACAAACATATACATATTACTTATTACTACTATTACTTACTGTCTTGATCCAGGCAAACTGCTCCCCAATCGTAAAAAACACCTACTTCTTCATCATTCCTGGCACCCCGGTCCAACTCTCCATACACAAGGATGGCCATCACAGGCTCATCTATTGTTGATCTGGAAGTCCCTCGACCCTTTCAGTGACACTGGCAGGTGCAATGATACTTAGAAAGGTAGATGTCACTGTGATGTCCAACTTTACAAGTGTCCTTGTGCTTTATTATTTCCTTTTTAGGTACCTTTTTTTTAAATGTTTTTGTCAGTAGTACCATCCTGTTCTTATTTATATGATAGATCAGAGAAAATAAGCCTTCAATTGCCAAACGTTTCAAACATCCCTTACTGGTTCAGTCACAATTAAATTTTTTTCAAATTTTGAGTCACCTTATTTACAATTTAACATACACATAAAGGAATTCAAAGAATAAGATGTAGCTAATTTTACAAGGTTATTCACTACAGATTGGCAACTTCACTGTAGCATGATGGATAAATAGTTTGAAAATGGCCATGTCATGTGTCCTAGATTAATGGAGAACAGCAATGATGATCTTTGATGATGTCCTCCTCGTTATTCTGTTAACACATATCTTAATGCTCTGGATCAGCAAGCTTCCCAAACATCTTCTTTCATAGAGAGGTTCAGGCTCTCTGAGTGTCAATTTTATTAGCAAGATATGACTTTTGCTTACCTTCTTCATCTCTGTGGAAGTGGTATAGGCATGATAAACTTTTTACAGACTGCTTTTGCATAATTGTAATCTTTGTAAAAAAAAAAAAAATCACATGATGTTGCAATATATCAGGTGCCATTGTTTATCTAAGGATGTATTTACCCAATTTAAGGATGTACTAAGGACCAAATATTTATTTTTATGTCCCGATTAGAATTGAAATAGGGTTAAATGGGTTTACCTTCTTTTTCTAAAAAAAATTTTTAAAAATTTGTTAAACATACATTTTAAACTGCAGTAGACATTTGCTATAGCCATTTCATATGAATTATGATGACCAGTTTGTTCATAAGCTGTGAATAATGATAACCATATGATCGTCTCTAGTAGAGTGACTCATTTAAATGCAGCTGTTTGTTTAAATGTATCGCACGTAGCTCCAAAAGAGTCAAAGCAAAGTGTGTTTATTGAGTGTTATCATTGCGAAGTAAAGGCAAACACAGGGTTTACCAACAACTTCAACATTTACTTTAGCTGAGAGTGCCACACAAAGTGCTGTATTATTGCCTGGAGGTGTCAGTGAAACAAAGGCAAGAAGATGATTAGACACTACAAGTCCAGCAACACTTCCTTAACAGATTGTTCTGAGATTACCATGAGCTTTGTCTTGGAGATGCATGCCTAAAAAAGTAAAAAAAAATTTTTTTGAAAATATTCAATAAAACTCTATTATTAAACCAACTTTGAGGTATTATCTTTAATTTAATCAAGTTTATGCATATCATTTAAGAAAATGAAAACATTTGAGAGTGATCTCTGTGTTTTCTCATGAGCTATAGTGAACAGCTGCTAATGGGCTAAATGTTATGCAGTTTAAAATATATCTTGGTAATGAATTCATCATTTCTGATTACATCAGCAATGTGATTTTCTTGTGTACACATTCTACCTAAAGGGAAGGCCAGCAGCCAGTGGTGTTCCCATTTCTTCCTAAAAAAAAAATAGGAAGTGTTAATTTAATGTATACACATTAACTATCCAGCAAATTGTGGTCACAGAACTAATTATATACATGGGAAAGGCTTGATAAGGGTTGGATAAGAAATCAATGCTTCTGTTGACTCCTTTCACTTGGTTCAGGGATATGAGGTTCTTCATGAAATCCAAGTCTGTGTGTCACTGTAGACTGTACAGGCTTTAAAAAATCTTATATTAGTTCTTTAAAACACATTATATTCAGTTATTGAACAGTGAATGACCTTACATTTCTTTCATACATGCTACTAGAGATGATCAGTTAGATTCAGAAATCTCGACATTTGCATGCAAATGACCTGTAGACTGAAACTGGTCAAGAATATGTTTCAGTTTTATTCTGCATACCATTTGCATGCCAATGTCAAAATTTCAGCATCACACTGTATGTTTTTCCTTGCTACCTCTTGTACAAGAAAAGTTAAATCCCATTTAACACCAAATAAGACCAGATCTCAATGTAAAGTAGAAGATGTTTTATGTTATAATAAACATCCTGAAACATGATATATATACATAACTATGTTGAGTACTGGGACAACAAAGTAACATATATACCAATAAACTAGCAGAAACCCAATAAACTAACCATTCAAATGCTCCATTCATTACACTGGTAATGTCTTCTTTACTACATATGATTCACAGAAAAAAAATTCTTATGTTTCTTGCTCAAAACATTTATTTTGTTGTGTTTTTAAAAAAATTGAAAAAATGAAAACAGAAATGCATGTAAGCTCTCCTTAGTGTGGGTAGTAGTATCTGTGAAAATGTTTGTGGTTTGCCGCTATATGTGTGAAGTAGCCAATTAGTGTGTTTGTGGTTTTTAAGCATCTTTTGGAGCATGACAGCAGTATCATAATACAAATGGACAGACACAATCCTTCTGCTTTCCTCTGTGTGACAGTTCTTGAGCCCCTCTTTTGTCTTCAGTAATTTGAGTACTAAAAGCTTTGTATGGCTCTCCGCTAGGTAAGGCCAGGTGATTATCCTTGTAAAGTGACAACATCCTGTCTATACAAGTCTGAGATATAGGAAAAAATGTTTCTTTTTTTGTTTGAAGCTGAAGTTGATAGAAACCCCAAGCAGTTGTGCTAAGGATGCAGGAAGTAAAACGCAAGTACCAAGATAAGAATAAGTGTATGCATGTGCATTTTTATAAGCATACAATTAGTATATAAATGATATATAAAAAGAAAGAGGGAAAAATTAGATAGATCCAAACTATCACAAATCTCCCATCAAATAACCAAGTCTGAGACATGATTACTTTTTAGGCACAGAAATTTCTTTCAGTCATCATTTTGTTAAGATTTAATAAAACTATATATTGTTGATGTACTACCTTGAAGTATAGTAATGACGTACTAGCACGAAGTATAGTAATGGGCAAACTGAATTCGGAGCAAACATTGTATGTTCGCTTTTCTTCTCACCCCGCCCCCTTCGGATGGGGAGTTTGAATTTCCCCGCGAACAGGTGGATGTTGTCCGATCCGCCTGTTCACGGGCAGACACGGATGATATTCAACCATCACTACTGAAGTATAACCCTTGCTAAAAGCATATTTATTATGGAGGGTGATCGACAATCTCCTATTAGCGTGGCTGGCCAACATCCCAAATAAAATTCTATAGGGAAGAAAGGGTTATGGACCGGAGGACCTAGGACAGTAATTTTAACGGCGAGCAAGGAATGAGTTCATATTCTATGTAAATTTGTAATATCTGGATTGCAAACCGAACACGAGAAATAAATTTACATTGAAAGGTAAATAAAAAGTCCTTAGGTTGTTTTAATGTCCATGGAGAATGTCTGATACAGAACTTGCTAAAAGCAGTTTCTCCGAGCTAGACTCGGGATTAGCCGAAATGTAAACAAAGGTCTCTTACCTGTTCTCCAGGACTGGCAACCCATCTATTCCTTTTTTATGTCACTGATCTGTGCTGAAGTCACTGTGTGTGTGTTAAAGGGGAAGGGGCAGGAAAAAAACAAACCTTTATTCACAATACTGTAAGGCTCTGTTTCTACATCCGTCAGGACCCCCTCCGCTAAGCACATTGCTTGGCGGGGATCCCGACAGAGCATATAGACTCTACCTGCAGAGGCTCAACGTACTCCACTAGGTTCAGCCTTGCATCAGCTGAATGGCTGAAAACACAGCATCCGCCGAGCAGGTAAGTGAATGTGCTCCGTTGGGACCTCCCGCCAAGCAATATGGATGTGGAAACCCCCCTACACATACAGAAATCGCAACCTTCATGAACTGCCCAGGAGGTTGATTAATAAAAAACCTCATATAACTCATATAAAAGAACATATGTATTTCTAATCACAATTGCTAAAAAGGAATAAAAAAAACAAGTTTAAGCAAAAAATTTCTACATATCTTTTGGGCCTCTGCTTTATCAGAAATTCAGCTTCAAAATTGATAGTAACATAGCACGTATCACAACCACCAGGTATTTTCATGTCCTTTAGAAATAATAATTGATCATTAATGTAAAATGATGATTGATTGAAACAAAACAGAGAGTGCATCTCACTACATATAGGGATGCCAAGCTGAAGACCAGTTATTATGTTGTGCTACCTCCTGTTTAGAACCACAAGTGCCTACAATGGGTAGAAGAAGATGAAGGAGCAATGGAAAGATTGTCTGGGATAATGAATGATCATGTGGATGGTTGGGTAGTGTGCTTAGTTATCATTTACTGGAGAAACAAGCCCAATTCACAAATGCCATTACACTCTACAGGGCATAAAGGGTCTACTGTGAATGCATTGGTGCTAGCAACCACAGGACACTTTCAGGAGGAGTCCATCTTTAATGAGTTGAGTTTTGGTGGTACAGAGGAGCAAACCTTCCCGTTTTGTACAGGAAAGTCACATTTTTAATGTAGCTATCCCAGCCAAATTGCAGTAAGTTAGCAGGCAAAGGGAGTTACTCTCTCTGCTAATGTCCCACCCTGCACATTATCAGCACAAGCAGAGAGTAACACCCTCTCCCTGCTAGATCAGCCATGAACTACCATATTTTTCGCCTTATAAGACGCACCGGCACACCCAGTTTTTAGGGCAGAAAATCCAGAAAAAAATTTTAATACGTTTTCACATTAATTGGGATAATGCAATGAATTTAATGGATGCAATATCCAATTCAGCCAGCAGGTGTCACTAGCAGCAGTACACTGTCAGCTGAACACACGTCACACTACACTGATCTGAGAGGGAAGGGGGAAAAGGAGAGCCGTGGGCTGTGTTCAGCCCAGCCGCAGACAGCCAGCAGATTGGCACCCCTGGCACCCCCACCAAGGAGGGGGTGCCGACCATCCCAAAAGCGCTGGTTTCCCGGGCACCATCGGGACGACCGGCACCCCCTCCCCGGCGGGGACACCGACCCGCCATGCCATTAACAGCCGAACCGAACACAGCCCACAGCTCTCCTCTGTGTACTCCTTGGTGGGGATGCCGGGGATGCGGCAGTTAGACATTTCAGATAGGAGAGCCGAACATCTGCTCTTACATCTGAACTGACAGCTCCCGCAGCTCCCCTCTATAGGGAGAGCTGGCGGGAAGCCAATGTGCGACCCCTGGCGTATAAGACGCAGGCACTTTTTTGCCCCCAACTTGGGGGGTGAAAAAGTGCGTCTTATATGCCGAAAAATACGGTAAGCCTGATACCAGAAGTGATGCCACATTTCGTCACTTCCTGTATTTTCCCCGTGTTTTTTTTTAAGTTGACAGGTATGCAACAGAGAGCTGTAGATTATTAGGTGGATTATAACGATGCTTATGATCAAGAGATTGAATATCCTAAGAAGCTCACTTCTAATTTATAAAATATATTTTAAAGTGTAGTTTTTCTCCTTTACCATATTGTGTTAGAATTGAGAAATGTACACATTAGCCACTATAGGGAGAAAAGACAAACTCCTACAATGCCCCACTGTTTAACAACCATGATATAGAAAAGCAGCCACACAGGGAGGGCATTGTTTTCAAGGAGTAAGCTAACCCATATGCTTGCATTACAATGAGGAGTAGTAATGCACATTCGCTTATATAATTAATATGTAGCAATAAAATGGATAAACAAAATCACTGCAACATTTTCCTCTTCTGGCATTGTATTTCGTTTTTCCCAACTTTCCATATAAAACAAAGGTTTAGGGATATAACTCAAATGAAAATATATGTGGAAAAGCGGTTCAGCTACAGATAGTTAGCTGCCAGTGCATATGGTTCATGTGGACTGAATGTTAATCCTCTGAAAGAAGTCTTGCACATGCTAGGAAGTCTGTTACTCTATCTGTATAACAACTGCTCACATTCAAGACGGCAAAAGATAAAGTTCAGCTCTGGCTTCAGAGCCCTGTGCCACATGATGTGTTGTAAAAGATTGTACTACAAAGTTTGCCACTGGGTTTATAAAGGAATATATTTTACAAGCCATGAAATAACATCAGAGACAAAATGCTAGCCAGCTGCCATTATACGTCATCCCAAACATAATCCCTTTTAACACAGTCCTCTGTGCAGGTTTTATTACCTCATTTGACCAGCGTCCACAAGAATGGCAACTAATTCTTATTTCAACAGCTGCAGGTGACTACTTGCAAATGTTTTTACTTTGCTTTAAGGACTTAAGGAGGAGATGACATTTAGCTAAGGTGATGCAGCTCTATGACCTATGGCTTAAGTGTCAAACTCACTGGTATGCATATGGGTGGGTATATAAGGAAAACATAAGCAAGTTAAGCAGCCATAATCAGCTGTATGCAAAACAGCTATTTAAGTTATAAAATGATAGATATAAAGAACCACCCCCACTAAATACTTCTTAAAGAAGCCTACTCTTATACAACATTATATATAATTGAAATTATTGGGCTACATCCTAGTGGAATAATAATAAAATGTGCATATATGTATTGTAGGGGTTCAGGCTCATAGAGTGGCTGTTAAAGAGGTACATCCACAAAACATGTATGTCTTTAGGGGTTCCTATATATTCCTATAGGGCATCTATATTTATTGTCCAAAAAAAGTTACCCTCATTGGATCCAACCAGTTTATTAGCTCCCATTCCAAAGCCCAGAACCCTGTAACAAAAACTAAACAAATTGACACTCAGAAACCTATAGTTACTGTGTAATAATATTCCAGACTCCTTTCAGGATACACCATGGCGGTGCCATAGACCTCCATGTTAATAGAGGTGTGTGTGTCGCTTTTCTCCCCACACACTGCCAGCATTTAATTGACACCAAAGGTGTGTAGAGAGCCGAGGGGAGAGCCAGCAATCACAGCGGAGTACACTGTACTCCGCTGCGATTGCCTAGGAAATGGCTTTTCGTGCCATAAAAAATGATGTAAAAAGCCTGTAACTCTAGGGAGGTTAAAATTGTTCCAATTTGAAATTCAGGAAGTTTGAAGTCTAATGAATAGTTGGATATAGTGCAAATGTAAGCGGGGAACTGCCAGAGTGTATTTTAAGGTTACCCAAAACTGTAAAAATTTAAATTTTGCAGCAATGGAGATTGAGCAAGTAATTTGGTGACTCCAATCTTAACTTATTTCCTGATAATCCTCTTTGTCTGCAGAGACGTACATTCTGTAATACCATACCCTCATGAGCATTATTGAATCCAAAAACACTCACAAACTTGGGGAACTGGAGTTTCAGAGGAGCTCACAAATTTGTGTGCCATAGTCATGTTTCGCTTAGACAGTTTAAGGAATTCATTTTGTGATTGGTCATGTAGCAGTATTGTTGTGTACCTTCATCTAGGTCCTGCCAGTCTATAGAAAAATGGGCTTTGGCTCAAATGGCTTTTATGTATAACAGCACATAGAAAATAAATATTTATCCAGAAAAATTTATGACAACACAATGAGTGGCAAAGATTTAAAGTAAGCAAAAATTTCGATGTAAGGATTTAAAAACACCAAAGACAATATTATGAAAGGTATAAACATATTGGCAGATTAAAGACTGAGGGCACAAAGCAATAGTGAGTAGAGATGGGCGAACATCGCCATTTACTGTCCGCGAACGGGCGGGTCGGACTTTTAAATAAGTCCGCCGTCCTCCCTGTTCGCGGACACATTCAAATTCCCCGCCTCTAGGCGGGGAATTTAAATCGGAAAAACCGGATGTGACGTCAGTGACGTCACATCCGGTCCTTGGACCGCAACCTGGAACGCATAGTTCCTGGTTACGGGTGCAGGATGTGACGTCACTTCCTGCTCCAAGCCGGATTTTTCACTACAAGACCAGCTGCATGCCCGGTCTTGTAGTGAAAAGATTCTTCCTCCGGCACGATCTCGCAGGTTCTGATCCTGCCGGAGGAAGAATTGAGATCTTCTTCTCAACGGCGAACGGGGCGGGTCGAACACCCGTACTGTCCGCCGGCGAGAGGATGGGCGAACATGCTCGTTCGCCGCCGAACTGTTCTCCGGCGAACAGTTGGGTCCATCCCTAATAGTGAGCACAGTAATAACAAAGCAATAAATAAATTTTGAAACATGTATGCAAGTTAAAATGTATGCAAGTCCATTCTGTCAATGGATGTAACCTTTCGCAGTATTTCCATGCCTCTGTTTAACAGGTAATTGTTACCTCCCCGAGGGGTCACCAGTTTTGGCGCAGGTTCCACAGGGTGCAGGGGGTCTAGCGTGTACAGGGTTTTCCCCCAGAGCCCCCCAAATGGGAGATAGGCAGGTGCCCCTTGAGGGGGCCCTGTGAACTTTTCTCGCGCTGTACACGCAGGAGCTGCCACCCCCGTGTTACCCACCGGTTGAACCCCAAGGAGGATAAGGAGACGAGGGAAGCTCCCCTTGAAGGTGGCGTCACGAGATGTGTGGTACCAAACAGGGATGAGACGAAGAGAATGGTCGGACAAGCGTAGGTCAGGGCTGGCAGCAACTTCGGAAACGATGTGACAAGCAGAGTCGAGGCAGGCGGCAATCGTGGGATAATCGGGACCAAGCCAAGTCGGGAGTAGAGAATTCAGGATCGTCGGGGTCAAAGCAGGGTCTGGTACACGGATAATCAAGATCCAAGCACAAGTCACACATCAGAAGCTGAAACAGACAGCACTGGACACAGGGAAGGTCTTCCCTTATATAGCCAGTGCTGTCTAGGACCACACCCATGGGGGGGGGTGGTCTCCCACCTGAATTGGCTCCAAGTATGCTTTAAAGCTCAGATGAGACCGATCGCGCGCCCCTAGGAGTCCCACTCAGACTGGAAGCAGAACACTGAGAGCTACCAGCACCCGAGGCTTGCTGAGGATCTGACTGAGGTAGGGAGCGAGTATGGGAAGGGGGCTAACAGTAATTGTGGAAACAATTAATTATGTAAGGGCCCCCATACACCTTTTACCTGGGAATAGACGGGAAGATTTCCCGTTGACTCCCGACCTGATTTCAGCACTAGGAGCGGGCGTGATGACGTCATCACACCCGCCCGCTAGTGCCGAGAATCAGCCGGCACCCTTTTACATGGTTTTGGTAAAACAAAAGGAAATCTAAAGGAAATCTGACACCTTAAGAGAAACCTTAAGCTGGGCATAGACGTGCCGATTCATGCACGACCGACCACCGATCGGATGCCGTGCGCGTTCCCGCATCCGTTCGGGATCAGGTCGTGCAGGAATCGGGTGCGGCAACTCGCAAGATTGTGCTAAAATCAGCCGTCATGTCGGATCGCACATTGATCCGACATGACGGATAATTTTGCTCCGATCCCATTCATTCGGCTGGGGACGGCTGTCCCCAGCCAAAGTAATGGCCGGCATGGATCAATGTGCGATCTGACATGACGGCTGAATTTAGCACAATCTTGCTAGTTGCCGCACCCGATTCCTGCACGACCTGATCCCGAACGGATGCGGGAACGCGCACGGCATCGGATCGGTGGTCGGGTCGTGCATGAATCGGCACGTCTATGCCCAGCTTAAGGTTTCTCTGTCAGATTTCCTTTAGATTTCCTTTTGTTTTACCAAAACCATGTAATATGAGGGACTTTCTAAACAATCATGTCTAGCTGTGTTCAATAGCAGAGGACCCTATACTACATAGTTGTTGTTAGATCTAAAGGTGTATGGCCAGCTTACTTTTAGTCTTTGCTGCCAAGGAACCCAATGACCCGTGACCAGTGTACACACACACATTTTTTTCCTTTGCTAAGACTCTATTGCTCCACTCTCTGTGGACATGTCTGTTGGGTTTCCATGATTTTTGTGGATGTTTTTAAAATTTGACATTAAAGGAACTGAAACAAATAAAAGTATGACAGAACATCGCAAACTTTAGTGCTGCTGGTGAAGACAACTTTTAAACCCAGGAAAATCTTTGAAAGTTAGAGTAGACATATGTAAGGCCATGTGTCCACTGCGGTTTCCCTGAGGTGGCCAAAAAAGGACAGCACATTTGCCAGTGGATTTCCTGTGATTTGCAGGCAGTTTGCCCATGGCTAAGGGTGCGCTCTTGCCGCACCGGGATATTAATTTAACATACCAAAGACTTGTAGACTTCAATGGACGTGTCTTCGGCAGCACTGTATGGTGCGGCAATAAAGATGCGGCATTCCACAGCTTCATATCAGCATGGCGGGTGCACCGCTTAGATATAGGAAGTATCCACTTTGCGTCTTTTCCCCTCCGCAGACGTGCGTCCACCACAGGGAAAAAGAAGTAACCAAAAGGGTGAAATCTGACAAGAGAAAAGCACTGTTGGAAAGTTGAAATATGACAAAGGTTGAAATAAGACAAATATCAAAGGTTGACATTTTGACTGCTGGTAGTTTCAGGGATAAGTCACTAACCCAGAACATTTCAACTGCTAAGTACCTACATGTAATAAGCATTTGAATTAAAATGACCATATTGGATTCAACTCTGATGTTTTTTTTATTTTTTTTTTGTGTGCATTAGAAGAGAGGTAGTCTTACACAGCGGGTATATCCCAAACTCTGTATTTTAACTAGAAAAGTTTTAAGCCAGAAAATATGGTAGTAGAGGCCAGGGACTCACCAGCTTGAACCAACATCTTACTTTTGGGTAGCAGGCTCTTTAATACTCCAGCAGTCTTTCAGCCCTGAGACCTTATAGGTTGAGAAAGGTTGTGTAGAGAGTAATTGAGTAATTGTTTGCAGTACCCATGGTAACCAGTTAGGTCTCATCCTTCATTGTCTGTGCTGTAATACTGAAAGCTGACTTCTGATTGAGTGGTCTCTGCACCTCAATTAAAAAAGCCCAGCTAAGGCTAACATGAAAGGACGCTGACCTGCTAATTGCCGTTCACATGTCTATTAGAAATCTAATAACAATAATACAAAATAATAACATCTAATAACAAATTCTACAAAAATATAATGTCCGTGTGGTTTTCTTGCATAGTGCTTGAATGTATGGAGTTAACTTTTATACTGCCTGTACACTTTATTTGTCCACATATATAATAATATATATATTTTTGTTACAAGTATGTTAAAAAATCATTCGCTGTTTTGTTAAATACATATGCATATTATATCAATCTAGTTTATTTCTGCAAACAAATGACGCATTCGCCTTGATTCAGAACTCTTTTATTTCCTGACCGTTTCTCTAATTTGTTTCCACGGCAAGAGGAATTCAATCTGTGAATCCTATTCATGTCTCTACTGTCTGCCTTACCTTCCAAAATAATTAAGTAACTGGAGAGGCTGTCAATTAAACAGTGATACTAATCAAAGCAGAATAGATCCTTTAAAAATCCCTGGGTTTGAACACATTTCCCAACATTGTTAGCATTGACTTCATTCAGTCCAATTCTCGCACAATTGAGTGCTCCACATGTTTATGTGTCATCAAGGCAACATTTGTAACATGGATGACCCTTTCTATAGCAAGAACAGAATAGAAGCCACCTATTGTGTGCCCATTCTGTATGACAGAAATAAAATGTGGCTATTTTGATCATTAATTAACGCTAGCTTTTTTTTAATGAGGACACTGTCAAGGACAGTTAAGAAAATGGCTACAAGTGTCCTTGGCAACTTGAATGTAGCATTGCTGAATTTACCTTACTTTCCACTAAGTGTGACATAAATGTCAGTTTCTTTGGTGTGTAAGGAGTAGCATTCCTTGGATCATACAATCACAATAAATGGAGGAAGCATCTGTCATCCGCTTCAAATAAAAAATAAGAAAAAAAAATCTTGCCATTCTTTTTAACAGATTAAAAAATAATGTTCTTACAGATTTGTTGCATACAATTTAGTTGAGATTTTATAACAGAATAGGCAAGTTATATATAAACTAGTAACACTATAATGAAAGCAATGTGAATAAGCGTTAATAATGTATAAAGGGAACATGAACTATATAAAAAGATAAAAGCAAGTTAAAGGGATTGCAAGTAATATTATATTATATTACTGTATTTCTGTTAGTTTTAAAAGCACCGCAATAAACAATTATCACAGTCAATTGACTGTGATAATTGTTTATTGCGGTGCTTTTAAAACTAACAGAAATTTGTACCTGGCATTAACAAAATATAACTGGTTTAAAACATGCCTCAACCCTGTTCCTTTTTTATTATATAGCCTTGTATCGGATGTCAAATTTTAGAGTATACCTTAGCAGTAGCATTTAAGATATAAATTACTTTTTTTTTCTTACAGTATAAACACTTCAGGATAACCCTTCTCTACATCTCCAGCAATTGTGGTGATGATACCATCATCATTTGATCAGAAAAATTTGGCTATACCTTAATATATATGGTATTTAAAATAATGATCATGTGATGCTCCAAGCAATATTCCTCCAAGTCTGGCGGTTCCCTGTATGTAGAGTAGCAGAAGACATTCAATGTCAAAGTCAATGGGAGAAAAAGCTCACCGTGTATAGAGGTATATAAAGATAAAAACTCCTCCTCTAAACATAGCGTTGATCCGTGGGCCCAAACAGTTCTAATTTTGTTTCATCCGTCCACAGAACACTATCCCAAAACTTTTGTGGTTTGTCCACATGACTTTTGGCATACTGCAGTCGATTAACGGATGAATCAACTCTATATTTGGAGGAGGAAGAACAAGGCCTATGATAAAAAGAACACCTTCCCTACTGTGAAGCATGGCAGAGGGTCAATCATGCTGTGGGGCTGGAGGATTCTCTTCAGTCCCAAGAGATATTGGAAGGAAATGTGATGCAGTCTGTCACAAACCTGAGGCTTGGGAGACGTTGGACCTTTCAACAGGACAATGATCCCAAGCATACCTCCAAGTCCACTAGAGCATGGTTGCAGATTAAAGGCTGGAACATTTTGGAGTGGCCATCGCAGTCACCAGACTTAAATCCGATTGAAAACCTCTGGTGGGACTTGAAGAAAGCAGTTGCAGCGCGCACGCCTAAGAATGTGACTGAACTGGAGGCTTTTGCCCATGAAGAATGGGCTAATATACCCGTAGATCGCTGCAAGACACTTGTGTCAAGCTATGCTACACGTTTAAAAGCTGTTATAACTGGAAAAAGGATGTTGTACTAAGTACTAAGAATGAATGTCACTTGGGGGTTGAATAAAACTGATAATGATGTGAGCACAGAAACTGTATGTACCATAGTATAGTGGCCTGCCTGAATACATATTGTTTGTAAGGTTTGGAAAGGTCCTCATATTACATGGTTTTGGTAGAACAAAAGTTGATTGTAAGGTGTATGGGGGGCCTTTATATTTTTTTTTAATTAACTGCACTTACGATCATTTAATAAATATTTTTAAGGACCCTATACACCCTTTAGATCACTCCATACAATTTCCTTTAGATCTACCAACAACTATGTAGTATAGTGGCCTCTCTGATAAAAGACACAGTGATTGGAAGGTTTAGAAAGCTCCTCACATTACATGGTTTTGGTAGAACAAAATTTGATTATACAGAAATTGTATGGTAAGATAGCAAGGTGTATGGGGGCCTTTTGAGGGTTAAAATGTTTTTTTTAAAGTTACTTGGACCACAATAGATTGAATTCCAAAGCCATCACATGTTTTCAGCAAGAGAAACTTCCATTCTATATAACAAAAAAATCACATTTTCAGAGTACAGTGGCCAACATCCCAAATAATTAGATGCAAATTAGTTTGTGCTTGCCTGTATGAGTTTATAAGGCAAATAAATGGCATGGCATGTAAGCTTTTCAACTGATTTAATAAGTGTTATTTTTTGAGGACAAAAGAATAGAATGGAAGTTTGACTAGGGGTTGACTGGATAATGGGAGACCCAAGACCAGAAAGTATTCCCCCTGGAGCAATTCCAGGGGCACGGGGACTTTAACGGCCACTATTAGCAATAGAAAAAGGTTACAGAGTATGTATACAGGTAAAAAATGTCCGTATCATGTTTAATGAACGAAGATAGGTTAAAAACAAGAGCATTACATTGTTGACTGACCAGGATACATCACACAGTTAGAATAAAGCAATGTCCATAAATATAGTCCATACAGTATATAACCTTAGATAGGTGATGGTAGATGATAAGCAGGATTTCAAGAGATTAGTCAGGATAAGGGATCCTATATCAAATATCAAACAGGGTCCACCCCACGTTTCGTACATGTACTTCTTCAGGGGGTATCTTTATCTGATTGGTTTCTGTATCGTCTAGTATCCGTGATGGGAAAAAACAAAAAAAACAAAACAACTCAAACAGCGGAGGGTATTTGTTAACATAAACGTCTCTATAAGGATCAATGGTGAGAGGTATGCAAATACCAATTACTTACGATGTAGGTATGGAAAAATCAGTCAAGGAAAGCAGCAACCAACAGCCCCCTTGGGGGCCTTTACAGACAGAGAACGGGGGGGGGGGGGCCAGATAGAAAGCCGGCGACCAAGCAAACCGAAGTAACCTAGATATAGGGACCCATGCTGTTACAATGTATATTGAAATGTAAGGAAGTAGTTGGAAGAAGGGGTGATGGTGATATGGACAAATCCACCAAATAAGTGAAAATAAGGAGTGGGATACCCACAATTGTGAATTAGGTGTGACATATACAAATAAAGTGTATAAATGTGTTAGAAAGTGTTAGGTAGTGAGCCCCTGTTTGATATAGGATCCCTTATCCTGACCAATCTCTTGAAATCATACTTATCATCTACCATCACCTATCTGAGGTTATATACTGTATGGACTATATTTATGGACATTGCTATATTCTAACTGTGTAATGTATCCTGGTCAGTCAACAATGTTATGCTCTTGTTTTTAACTCATCTTTGTTCATTAAACATGATACGGACATTTTTTACCTGTATACATACTCTGTAACCTTCTTCTATTGCTAATAGTGGCCGTTAAAGTCCCCGTGCCCCTGGAATTGCTCCAGGGGGAATTTTTCTGGTCTTGGGTCTCCCATTATCCAGTCAACCCCTAGTCAAACTTCCATTCTATTCTTTTATCCTCTAAAAATAACACTTATTAAAGCAGTTGAAAAGCTTACATGCCATGCCATTTATTTGCCTTATAAACTCATACAGGCAAGCACAAACTAATTTGCATCTTGGATTTTCCTCTTGCCCAACTATAACAAAATGCTTTTATGGGCAGAATCAAAAGATGAGCTAGGGCAAATATTTACAACTGTTAGGGTGCTGAAAACTAATGTTTGAATAAATCCAGCATAACAATAGAAAACTGAAGGTACCCTACAACCCCAAAACCAGAAGAAGTTAGTGATGAGACACAGTCTTTACTCCAGCATGCTGTATGATGACTTGTTGACTTGGATGTTTTATTGTGTTTGAATAGCTATGTTTATTACAAGTGCTACTTTCATGTCAGGATACAAGTGAATGCATTTTTACTGTGCCAAAAAATGTAGTGAGATTTCTTAGATATTTGCCACCAATGAGAGAAATGCCTTCAATGTCTGTTAGAGGAGTCCACACACAGTATTACATTGACCTTTTGCTCCATGGAAGTTAAGAGGCATGCACTTGTGGAATTCAATGCCTTGGCAATAGCACAGGTTCATGAAATGATGGCCATGTTCTTCAAAATGTTATGTCTTTCACTCTAGGATGGAGATCTTTGTACTCTCCTTGCTTGTTAAGATTATATTGAATATAATAAATAATTGTAAGACGAAGTCATTGAATTATGGTGAAAAGCAACAAGACCCATTGTAAGGGTATTTTATAATTGATTTGTATAACTGTAAACATCTTTATTTTGATGGCATGATAAAAAAAGGTTTAATAGCAGTGAATAGGTTTGTCTTAAGGGTCAGCTTTAGGTATACAATTAATTAATTAATTTCAATTAGGTGATTGAGAGGTAGATACAAAAGATTGGCCACTTATCAATGTTATTACTGTAAATAAATATTATATATATATATATATATATATATAGTGATGGTTGAACTTCAGCCAGGTCCGTCCGCGAACAGACGGATCAGACTTTTAAAAATGTCCAACGTCCGCCTGTTCCTGGGGAGATTCAAACTCCCTGCCTGTTTGTGGGGAATTTAAATTAAAAATGGTAGCTGGAATGAACAGTTCCTGGTTTCGATATTCAGACGTGACATCACTGACGTCACTTCCGGTTTAAGCCGGTTATCTTTCACTAAAGAATGAGTTCTCTACCCGATCTCTGGTGAAAAAATTCTTCCACTGGCCGGATCTTTCTGCTCCTGATCCGGCCAGCAGAAGAATAATAACCTTCTTCTCGCCGGTGGGTCAGGGGAAGAAAAGCGAACATGTTATGAAAATTAGCATATATATATACAGAGAGAAATAAAATGGAGATTAAGTTTCCCCATTAGTTCAAGACAGATTTACAAAATAGTAATTTATACTGTCTGTGAAGGTTCTCATTCATCCAGGTCATTGTATATCTGTAATGTTTAATTCAAATCAACTGGACTTGCTGTGTTTTGTTTCTTTAAGATGTTTCACTAGAGGTTTCATCCGACTCTCAATTCAGAGTGAGGAGTACTTTACACTATTTTAGTTTAAAAAGGAAAATTAATAAAAATAAAAAAGTACTCTGAAAGTAAAGGAAATTAAGTATAGGTTTAAATGTTATAGAAACTGGTAACTGACATAAAAGAGCAAGTAGACGGCTCTCAGAAATGCCCCTTCTCCCCCCCAGAAACTCTCAAGATGTAAACAGCTCCTTTAGAGTACAGGGAAGGAGGAGACAGTCAGTTGCAAGCCCAGAAACCTCTGGCTTTACCTATCCTTCTCTCTGCGTGCTCCACACCAGGTCTTGGGATATGGGCTGTAGTTAGTGATGGCGCGAAAAAGTTCGCAAAAGTTCGCGAACCGGCGAACTGCCATAGACTTCAATGGGCAGGCGAACTTTAAAAAACAAAGGGAC
>CM070035.1:94144874-94156585 GCA_036250615.1 Ptychadena robeensis | reverse complement strand
GCTGTTTAACCTGATATACTGAGCTCCCGCGTCCACGGCTACCCCCACGTGCTGCTTCTGACACTGTAAGATATTGTGAGATTCTGGCTGCCGGCGTGATGCAAGGAAAATGTCTAGTCACCCCGGGTCTCCGGGGAGTGATTAAGCCTTCAAGCCGCTACAATGCTCCGTAACTCCGTAGCTCCCCCTCACCATACACCTTCACGTCACTTCCGGCTCATCACCATTCTCCTGCCTCTCCTGGTTCTCATTAGAGATGGTCGAATTTTTCGACTTGCAAACTTTGTGAGCTTATTGCAAAGCCCCTGAAAATGGTATCATCACCAAACTTGCTGGAGATGTAGAGAAGGGTTGGAGGATCATTTGAAAAAAAAAAGCTTTGCTCTAGCACATGTCGTTTTTGCATAAATTAAGTTCAAAGTTAAAGTCGAAATTCCGATTTTCGAATTTTTTACTTGATTTGAAAAATTTAATTTGTGAAAAAACTATTTGTGTTAGAGACTTACTTTCTTTTTTGTAGTATACCCCCAACCCTTCTCTACATCTCCAGCAAGTTTGGTGATTCTATCATGCTCAGGGGCTTTGCAATTAAGTCGAAACCGGCGAAATGGTCGAATTTTTTAAAAAAAATTCGACCATCTCTACTTCTCATCTTTAAAACCTTTTATGACACAGGTTTATTGCTGACTTGCACTGCCCCTTAGTTATTTTATCAGTCTTGATAATGGTATGTAAAAATGTATTTAAGGTTTAACTTTGAATAACCTTTTGTATTGAAAAACAAGGATTGCATAAAAACACTAGAGCAGTTAAATTCTCATTCATTATGCTTTGTGAACTTGTGTTTATCCTGTACCTCTCTGTACCTTGTGTTTATTTCTAGGGAACTTTCAACTTTTTACGGAAATGGAACCTATGTGCTCATTCCATTGGTTAGGGACCCCCTTCTTTTTGGCCCGCAGATATATAAAGGGGTCATATATTTAAAAACAGGCTGCCATCCACAAAGTTTATTTTTAATTTCTAATTCATGACTAATAAATAAACACACAACTAATAAATAAAGAAACAAACAAACTTGCAAAGCTAAAAGTTATGAATGAAAACTGCCATATGTAAAATCCTAGTGTATATAAATGAAATGCAACATTAAACAACAGGTATCAGGTTTGGGATTTGATGTTTACCCAAGATCAATTTTTTTTATCTTCACAAATACTGATGTAATCTTGTTTGTTGACTTTTTGTTATTGTGATAAACATTTACAATTGGTAACTAATTGTATTGTTGGATGCCCCTTAAAATCCCTTTAGCCTCCATATCCAAGTGGGAACGTGAAAAGTTTCTGTATATTATGTTACCACAGGTCCCCCCTAAATCTGGTGATGTTAGTTTTATTTAGGGGCTTTCCATCTACAATATACAAATATCAATTCCCAACTTGACAGTGAAACATGCTAAAGCAGTGGTTCCCAATCTTTTCCCCCTAAGGCCCCCCTTGCCTGTGTCCAAGACAATCCAAACCCCTCAACACCTGCTCGTATGCAAGCATTTTACCGGATGGGACATCACACTATACCTCCAGCATTTGTGGGATTGATACCATGTTCAGGGGCTTCTTAATTAACTTGCAAAGTGAGATAATTAAATTTTCAAAACAAACCTAGTAAAAATTAGGGAAATGTTGACAAGATGGTGCTGTGATTTACATTTAACCAACCCGAGTCCAGCTTGGCATTACAACTTTCAGCAAGTTTTATCACCTCGAGCAGGACTACAGAAAAAAGGCGAGGGGAGCAAGGAGCTGAGTTTGCAGGGTGGGTTTCACCACTGATGGTGCACCCCCCTTGAGATTCCTAGTGCCCCTCCGGGGGGGGGGGCGGACCCCAGGTTGGGAACTACTGTGCTGAGCACTTGTGACATGTTCCCAAAACTCTTCCTCTACAATCCTCTGAGCAGTTTATCCTTTTAAAAAGCAGGCCATGGGCAATAATTGCAGATTACTATGTAATCTGCCACAATTCTCCACCCTCCCCTCTTCTTAGGGGATGTGCTGGAAAGAAGCGACACCACCTTCTTTGAATGGAGATCAATATCATTAGTAAACAAACTCACCCCTAATTTACTGATGCTAACCACCCAGGAGGTTGAAGGTGTGCCAAAGTACTTTTTGTTCTCATTTCACAGCCTGATGCATTACCATGTACATTTCATTCTGTCACAGTAAACATTTTCTTTAAAAAATATCACGGTGCACCCTTTTGTTTACATACAATCTTGGGGATAAGAAAGAACATTCTCTTTAAATTCTAAAGCTGGGCTGCCTGATTCGACAGTCGATAGGCCGCCGTGCACGTCACCACAATCGATCATATTGACCAAGAATCTGCCACATGTCGTATCGCACAGTCATTTGACATGCCTGTAAATTCAGAGCCGATCCCATTAGTTTGGATGGGGACGGCAGTCTCTACCCAAAGTAATGGCTGGCACACAAAGGCACTAGCGGCTGTGCAAAATTACGTCATCACGCCTGGTCGGTCGGCTGTAGACGACGCGAAAATGACCCATCTATGCCCAGCATAAGGCGTTTATGCATAAGGCTGTAATTGGGAAAAAAATTGGTATATGAGAGGTATAGGTGTAGATAGAGCATGGATAAACATGGATCTTGAAGTTGCTGTACCATGGGGTATGCTTAGATTTCACACCTGGCTTATATATACAGTGGCTTGCAAAAGTATTCCACATTTTAATCTTTTTTAATTATTTCCACATGTTGTCACATTACAGAAATCAATTTAATTGGAATTCCACATAAAAGACCAATACAAATGGGTGTACACAAAAATCATACATGATTCCAATTTTTTTTTTACAAATAAATAACTGCAAAGTGTGGTGTGCGTACTTATTCAGCCCCCTTTGGTCTGAGTGCAGTCAGTTGCCCATAGACATTACCTGATGAGTGCTAATGACTAAATAGAGTGCACCTGTGTGTAATCTAATGTCAGTACAAATACAGCTGCTCTGTGACGGCCTCAGAGGTGGTCTAAGAGAATATTGGGAGCAGCAACACCATGAAGTCCAAAGAACACACCAGACAGGTCAGGGATAAAGTTATTGAGAAATGTAAAGCAGGCTTAGGCTACAAAAAGATTTCCAAAGCCTTGAACATCCCACGAAGCACTGTTCAAGTGATCATTCAGAAATGGAAGGAGTTTGGCACAACTGTAAACCTACTAAGACAAGGCCGTCCACCTAAACTCACAGGACGAACAAGGAGAGCGCTGATCAGAAATGCAGTCAAGAGGCCCATGGGGACTCTGGTGAGCTGCAGAGATCTACAGCTCAGGTGGGGATCTGTCCATAGGACAACTATAAGTTGTGCACTGCACAAAGTTGGCCTTCATGGAAGAGTAGCAAGAAAGCCATTGTTAACAGAAAAGCATAAGAAGTCCCGTTTGCAGTTTGCCACAAGCCATGTGGGGGACACAGCAAACATGTGGAAGAAGTTGCTCTGGTCAGATGAGACCAAAATAGAACTTTTTGGCCAGAATGAAACTTTTTGGCCAAAATTGAACTTTTTGGCCAAAATGTGGCGGAAGCTGGTCATAGTTGATGGGAAGATAGACGGTGCCAAATACAGGGCAATCTTGGAAGGAAACCTCTTGGAGTCTGCAAAAGACTTGAGACTGGGGAGGAGGTTCACCTTCCAGCAGGAGAACGACCCTAAACATAAAGCCAGGGCAACAATGGAATGGTTTAAAACAAAACATATCCATGTGTTAGAATGGCCCAGTCAAAGTACAGATCTAAATCCAATCGAGAATTTGTGGCAAGATCTGAAAACTGCTGTTCACAAACGCTGTCCATCTATCTGACTGAGCTGGAGCTGTTTTACAAAGAAGAATGAGCAAGGATTTCAGTCTCTAGATGTGCAAAGCTGGTAGAGACATACCCTAAAAGATTGGCAGCTGTAATTGCAGCTAAAGGTGCTTCTACAAAGTATTGACACAGGGGGCAGAATAATTACGCACACTTTGCAGTTATTTATTTGTAAAAAAAATTTGGAATCATGTATGATTTTCGTTCCACTTCTCACGTGTACACCACTTTGTATTGATCTTTCACGTGGAATTCCAATAAAATTATTTCAGGTTTGTGGCTGTAATGTGACAAAATGTGGAAAAGATGGGGCCAAATACTTTTGCAAGCCACTGTATATAGATATTATACACCAATTTCTCAGTATGCAAGGAAGAAAATCAAGTCAAGCACTAACATTTTAATAGTATTTGAAACTTTTAGAGAGTTTAGAGTTACCACTGTTGACAGATTAGGATCTCTTTCTCTATCCCCAATTACTAATTACTGACATGTCCAAATTGTACCACTAGATGGTAGCATCGAGTTAACTGTTTCCTCAAAACCTGAAACAAGTCTTAAGTTTAGATGGTTCAATGGAAATGACATGTTTGCCTCTCCCTAACAACTATACACATGTGGCAGAACATGGAGGTCAGTTGTCAGTGATTGTCAATCCACTCCCCAACTGGTCTCACAATGTGTCCAGTTGCTGCACACATCAGTGAAGACAAGGTTTCATGGTGGCTACCATAAAGGCACCTTGATGCCTAGATACATACTAATGAATGAGGTAGTTATTCTAAAGTTAAATAAATGTGTACATTCATAACTTTTTTTTATAACTTTTTATGATACAGCATATGGGCAAATAGTAGGTACAGTGGCTATTTTTGACGGGAAATTACATAGGTGTCTCTCAAAAGATAATAAGACAATGTACAAGAGGCATTTTTGTAGAAAAAAAACATTTCTCAGCTTTTATTTACATTTGAGCAAAAAGTGTCATGTCCAAAATTATTCATTCCCTTCACAAACTGTCACAGTCTTTGGGAAATTTCAAAGTTCTATACTATTCCAAATATTAAAAGCTGTTCTAAATCATCCTAATGACCCTGATTTATTGGGAACAGTTGTTTTAATGAACTTAACAGATGAAAAACAGCAGCCCTCTGCAGTTGGTTTGTGGAAAGTCATGGCTAAGACAAAGGAGCTCAGTGAGGGCCTGCAGCCACGCATTGTGGCTTTAAACAAGTCAGCTGCAAGCCCATATCTAAATGTTGTTGAGTTTCAGTGGCTACAGTGCAAAGTATTATGAAAAAATACATGATGTTGCGCACTGTGGAAAATCTCAAAGGACATGGTCGGAAGCCAAAGGTGACACCTGGCCAGGAGGATAGTAAGAGAGGTAAAATAGAACCCTGGATGCCACTGCTCTGGTGGTGTACTTTGATTCATATCAAGGAGAGAACCACCATGACCACATGTGATACAGCTCATTCACACTTAAGCAAGAATGTGCATTGATTCAAGGGGGTCTGCTTGATAGGGGAGAACGGCCATGAATGTTTGGATTTGTCCTGAAGAAGCCTTACTTTTTGGAGGGCGAAACATGTTAACAACCAGACTGATAAATTATGTGACATTTCTGAATAATGTATGGGTACATGCTGGCACAATATCTGACTTGATACATACATGCATACCTATTTATATGTGAGGTGTGTGTTCACAAACTTTCTCTAAATCTCTAGTATGGTGATGATGCTGTCATTACTCCTAATTTGGAGGTGCTTAGGGCTTTGTTTCCGTTATATGTTGGGACCTCTCCGCTAAGCATATTGCTTGGCCAGAGGTCCCGACGTAGCACATGGACTAACCTGATTGGCAGATGCTCTCTTCAATGCGCGGAGCCACTCGAGTAAGTTCAGCCTCTGCATCGGCGGATGTTTAAACAGGGGGTCCGCTGGCAGGCAAGTGTATTTGTGCTACATCGGGACCTCCCGCCAAGAAATACGCTTAGCGGAGGGGTCCCGAGGTAAATGGAAACAAACTCTAAAGGTGAACACCTGATGTGTACATGGTGGTGGACACCAGTCTGATAAATAGACCATGTATGCTTTAAACGATAGTATATTATTTCTCCTGTCTCTTCTTTCCTACATATCCCCCCAAAATCGCCCAGTGTGGTTTCTATCTCTCTTGCTTTTTGGAGGTTTTTCAATACAACCTAGACCTTTAAATTGAATTACCATATGATATCTATTCATCTGTAGGGCTGCTATGTTTTGCTTTATAAAATTGTCAAATCATTTATTGTATCTTTCTTGTCGTGTTTTTAGTGTTTTTTACACCACTTAATCCTGAGAATCAAATTAATCGCACAAAACACATCGACATAGAACAGTGATGGCGAACCTATGGCACGGTGCGTGTGTGTGTGTATGTAATGTGTGTGAGTGGAAGACAGAATGATAGAAGAAGGTAGAAGAATTCTCACAGGTTAAAAGTTGTAGTTCTACAACAGCTAGAAAAGGCAGCTGGGCATGCTGGGTAGTGTAGTTCATTAGCAATTGGCAGAATGTAATGCTTACAGTTGTAGTTCCTTTACACAGCAAGTTGGTTCTTTGCCTTTTGTGGTATGTCATCAGCAGCCTGGGATACAGGAAGCTTGTAACTGCACTAATCCCCTATGTACGACAACTGAACCCCAAGTTATAACAAGTTGGCACTTTGAGATAAATATTTGGGTTTTGGGTTACAGTTTGGGCAATTTGTCTCTAAAAGGTTTGCCATCACTAATAGTGAACCTTGGGTTACATCCAATCAAAATTTATCTCAATATGTAAACAGTAAATAACATGTGAATATTTGAAAAAAAAATATATGTATAATTTCCAAATAACCAAAATTGTAGAAATATGTATTTTTTACAGTGTGATAGAAACTTGTTTATGTATATATGTGCAGATTGAATAAAACAATGTAACAACTCTGTGGTGATGGAATGGTACCTTACAGATTTAGTTTTTTTTAACATGACCACCCTCAGTGTTAAGGGGATACACACTTCGTTTCATGGGATGGTAATATTGTGTAGACTTTTTGTTCTTTACACTTGATTGAGATTGAGATGTATTATTGTTATTTTCCAAACATTAACAAACTGTAACCAAATCTGCTGAGAGTAACTCAAAATATCCCGTAAGCCTACTAACCTAAGCCTTTTCCAGGTACTAGATCTTGGTTGTCTTGAGTAATTATCTAGGCACCCATAAGTAGCCAATATACTGTCTGTTTGGGTCAATAAATGTCCACCAGGATTGATCAGCTAGTTAAATTATTATTAATGATATATTTTTCCTCTACTTGCTCTCATTTGCAATTATATACACATTTTGAGGGCAGGTATATATCTTATTGTTGATCAGGTAATCATTTCAGATTTGTAAAAAAAAATAGCACTTTACAATTATAATATTCCCCAGAATAACATCCAGATAGAATGTTTAACTAAGAGAAACAGAAGCATATGTATTAACACTTTATTGACCACATTAAATAAGTGCAAAATATTCAAGGAAATAGACAAAGTAATGTGTGTTCTTATTATATGAGTTGTATAAAATGGAATATAAAATATCTGGATGCTGTCAAGTTGCCTTCCTTAATGTTTACAAAAGATTAGTACCATATTAAATGCAGCACATGTCCTCCAGTGTCCATAGTGGGAGACAGGTGGCAATGTTAACACACAGCACAAGTACAACCAAACCAACATCTGCTCCAGGGATATCGACTATTTTCTAAGTGACTCTGTTGCTAAATAGGGCCCACTAATATTTCTTCTCAACGCAGATATTTTAAGAGCAAAAAGACATTAGGGAACAGATCATGTTTATATTTTAAACCAATTCATGCTTCAATACTGCGAATAGAAAAGCTATCAGACCCCGGTACAGCCTGTTGAAAAGTCCAATAGCTTTGTTGCTAATATCATTGTGAAAAGAAATGTAGGAAAAATAACAATTCATTTGAAGTCACAAGTTCACATTTGCTGCTCTTTTATGTTTACTTTTACCTTTAATCTCTTGATTTTAATCTTCTCTAAGAATAGCAAAATCCATCTCCTCTCTGCAGAACAAGCATACTACATTGTTTCATTCCTTCTAAAAAATGTTCATGATTGTTATAGTCCAAAAGATAAGGATGCACTTTAGTTCTAGCAGGGACCATATGTAAAATCAGGTATTTCTATTTAATTGTGTAATTGGTAACAGTCATTTGTTTTCTAAAACTTGCTATATAGACTTTGGAGTGTGCTTTTAATGCTTTTACTGTAAGGACTGTTTCCTCCGTCTTTTTTACACGCTTTCATTATCTGCTAATGTATACGATTTATATGCTAACTGATTTTTGGTTCAAAATGCACATTCAAGCTTAATCAGGCAACAAATTTTATTTTAACTGTGTGGCTGCCCAGTAGAGTTCTGCCCAGGAGTAAAACTCAGTGGCTAATAAAATCATTTTTAATTTACAAATTTATTAAGAATATTAGGTGAAAAATTCAAACTTTTTTGTGAATACTAATATTGCCTATGATGCGCATGACTACTTTCTTTTGGTCAGCAAAAATAAATTGCTCATATCAACTAGTCAGTAACAAGCAAAAAACAAGACCAAAGCTGGCCATACATGGATTGATTTCTTAGCATTCTTGTGCTAAAGCCCACCCAGATTCATCGCAAGTCTAACATTGATTGATTGTACCATCGATTTAAACATGATCATCACAATTTAACAATCGTACTATGGCGCACATGTGCGACTTAAATTTTAACAGCTTCGTTTTTTGATCTTTTTTTTATTTGTTTTAATCAATCTACCAGGTGTGTGGGAAACGATTTAGTATCGATCAGATTAAATGAACAGTGTACGGCTACCCTTAGGCTATGGAGCTCATACACCTAGATTAGTTGTTGGCATTTAGTAGTTTATTCAAAGCTTGACACATGGTGTTCACTTAAATCAACTAATTATTAGTAATGATGATATGTGATATGGTGGTTTGTGTTGTGCTCGAATATTAATGAATAATAAATTCAATAAATAAATTTCGCAAACATGGCGGTGGATATTCACAATTTCGCTATATTCGCCATTGGGATGCTTATGGGCATGGATTGTGAATATATATTCGCAATGCGAAAATAAATAGCTCATGTGACCATTCATTTTGAAGGTAATTGCGAGGCAATTATAATAGTGAATCTAATTCTGCACAATTGCGAATATGCACGAATATAGAATCGAATATTTGTAGAATTATTCGAGAAATATCGTGAATTCAGATATTGCCTATCATCAGTGGTGATATCTGTAATAAAAATTCATTATTTGAATTTTTGTGATCATCACTACTAATTATGTAATAATATTAAAAATAAAATAAACATTTATTTTATATAGCAATGCACATTATAGGGAAGATAGAGTGAACATATGCTCACCTTACTGTACTGTACTCTTTCAGTGAAACATCATTTTGGTGCAAACAAGATTAAGACATTTCTAAAACATGCTTTTTGGAAGTTTAAAGCCAGTCTAATCTGGATTGCTGAGGATCCAAAAGTGGATAATATAGCATCTCACATAAGAGGTAACAACATATCATTTGCTTCTGAGGTGTTTGCTAGATCCTTATTAAAAACAGAAACCCTGTATATTTACCAAGGTAACACATACAGAAATCTATCTTCTTCTACAAGGTCTAACTGCTCTAATCCAAGTAGTCTTTATGGTTGCTTGGCACCAACCACATTATCCACTGTCATGCTACAATACAATCCGTCAGTGTTTTTCACATGTGGCACAGGAGCATACCTTGTATGTAATGAACCAATCTCCAGTCTTTCCATGTATTGAACTTCACACTGATTCCAGGTCATTCTGAAACTTGCAAAGCCCATTCATGATGGGATTTCAAATCATACTTCTTTACACCATTATGTGAAAGTTACGTTTTATGAGGATGCCTCTCTGATTATTCTTGGACTGCATTTAGTATATTATATATATTTATATACCAAATTCAAAAACTAAAAACCCAAATTTGAATTGACTTGATTCATAAATCAGTTTGCACACTGCACTAGTATCCACCTTCCAGAGTCGCTAATCCTTAATTTTCTTCTGCAAACAAAGTGCAAACAATTTAATAGACATATATTATAGTATATACATGACATTTCTCTATGATAGCCTACCTAGTATAGATCCAAAAGACCTGGAACTGATTAGATGCCAGTAGCCACAGCCAACTCAGAGCAGTTACTTAAATTATGCTAGCCATACACAGCCCGATCAACCAAGCCCAATCGAAGTTTTTCGTTAATCGGGCATAAATCAGGTTTTGCCCACATGGTCCGACAGAGCTTTCCCGATCAAAATTTAGCAGAAAATCGGCCATCACATGATCGGACATGTTGGAAAATTTTAATCGGTCCGGTTACATCGTTCTACTTTTCTTGTAGCGCCCGACTAAATGAACACCGATCATCCCCGATATTACTATTACTTCCCATTGCATGAAAAATTGGACGACAAAAATGACGATAAACTCCGACTATGATGTATGATCAAAACTGTTACATCGTTCAAAAATAATTTTTTCTATGTGGGGATTTCTTGTTAGATCATCCGAGAAAACGCCGATTTTTTTATCAGCAAACTTCGATCGGGCTTGGTTGATCAGGCTATTTATCGGGCTGTGTATGGCTAGCATTAGTTTTTGCGGTATTACCCTTAGTTAACCTGCAACCATAAAGCAAGGAGGCATAAGCAAATTATGTTACAAAATAAAAAACCTAGGATATAGTAGAAATTGTGTATAGTATAAAAACATCCAATTCAAATAAATTTGCTCATTGGTTAAAATTGAAATAGTTAACTTTTTCCATTTAGGCTCCTGATGTAGTCACATTTTTATAGCAAGTTTGCAAGTGAACAAACTACATTGCAAGCAAAAAAAGCTGTGGATGGATGGATATAAAAAATATGTCATATACACAGGTTCAAATGTTCTCTAGGGTCGCCCCTACACCTCTGGAACTCTCTTCTTCATCCAATTACAATTGCTAGTAACAATTTCAAACAAAGCCTGAAAACCCATCTCTTCAGTCAGGCAGACCCATCTTCTCATTCCTTACATCGTCACATAGTCAGTGCCATCTCCTCTACCTACTGTACACTTTGTTCCTCAACCTCTTAGATAAACCCAATTGGCCCTCTTCTTGGGTCACAGTCTATATCTGTATGTTAGCTTGTGTTGCATTTCAACCATTATTTTAGTTTAAAGGGTATTTTGGTGCTTTTTAAATAGACTAAGCTAGAAGACTGACTTACTTTGTGTCAAGCTGTTCTAACGTCGCAACATTCCTAAACCAAGGGGGTGGAAGGATGATGATAATAATCTGAATTTTCTCATTACATATAAGGTTTTTAAATGTTTTTGGACAGATCATCCTTGTATTGGGAGTGTGAGAGTTTGTGCTATATCATCAGCAGCCTAGGGTACAGGAAGCTTGTAACTGCACTGATCCCCTATGAATGACAACTTAACCCCGAGTTATAACCCCAAGGATTTATATGTGTGTAATTAAGGTTAAATTGCCAAGTCGGCACTTTGAGATAAAAAATTGGATTTTGGGTTTCAGTTTATAATCCAAATAACCAAAATTGTAGAAATATGTCTCTTTTACAGTGTGATGGAAACTTTTTTGTGTATATACAGAGAGTGCAGAATTATTAGGCAAGTGGTATTTTTGAGGAATAATTTTATTAT
>CM070035.1:94134651-94144774 GCA_036250615.1 Ptychadena robeensis | reverse complement strand
AGAGGATGATGTGGTCAAAATACTCATTTGCCTAATAATTCTGCACTCCCTGTATGTGCAGATTGAATAAAACAATGTAACAACTCTCTGGTGATGGTATCGTACCTACCTAGATTTATTTATTTTTAACATGATCACCCTCAGTGTTAAGGGGATACACGCTTCCTTTCATGGGATGGTAAAATTGTGTAGACTTTTTGTTCTTTACACTTGATGTTTGATACTTCTTTACACCACCATGTTTGACAGTGGGGATGGTGTTCTTTGGGATGAAGGCTTCTCCTTATTACACCAAATGAAGGGAACATCATTGTGACCAAACAATTACATTTTTGTTTCATCTGACCATAACACAGAAGACCAGAAGTTTTCTTTTTTCCAGATGAGCATTTGCAAAGGCCAAGGAGTTTTTGTGCGCCATATCTGTGCCGTCCTCCCTAGTCTGCATCCATGGAACCCAGCAGCGTGCAGTGTCCGTTGGATCGCGAACTTTTAAAGAAGTCCGCCATCCGCCAGTTCATGGACACATTCAAATTCCCCGCCTCTAGGCGGGGAATTTGAATCGAAAAAAACGGATGTGACGTCAGTGACGTCACATCCGGTCCCTGGAACGCATCCTGGAACGCATAGTTCCTGGTTAAGCGAGCCAGATGTGACGTCACTGACGTCACTTCCTGCTCCGAGACGGTTTTTTCACTAGAAGACCGGCTTCATGCCCGCTCTTCTAGTGAAAAGATTCTTCCTCCGGCATGATCTCGCAGGTTCTGATCCTGCCGGAGGAAGAATATAGATCTTCTTCTCGCCGGCGAACGGGGCGGGTCGAACACCCGTACTGCTCGCCGGCGAGAAGGAGGGCGAACATCCATGTTCACCGCCGAACTGTCAGCCTTGCGGGCAGTTCGGCCATCACTGCTTGAGACATTACCACCAGCAGAGCCCAGATTGACCAGGATGGTCTTGGTGGTGATCCTTGGATTTTTTTTCACCTCACTATCCTCCTGGCCAGCACAGGTGTCACTTTTGGCTTCTGACCACTTTTTAATAATACTTTGCTCCTTCTCACAGCGGGGTGTCAGGATCCAGGACAGAGGAGGCGACCAGGCAAATTGCACACACTGACCTACAGACAATGGTATGGGGTATCAAAAAAGGTTTATTGGACAAAACAGGAACAAAAGGTGCAAAAGTCCAGGAGTGTCCAGGGTTCAGACTCCGCAGGTGCAAAAAGTCCAGGAGTGTCCAGGGTGCAGAGTCAGACAGGATAAAAGCAGGAAATCAAATGAAATGCTCAGCAGCATAATGTGGTAATGTGCACACTTATATATCCCTCTAAAGAGGCAGGTGTGCTTCAACCCACACCACACTTGCAGGAAGCCACCTGCTGGTGACTAGGGAACCTAGCCATGGGAAGCGCTAGCACAGCGCCACCAGCAGGTGGTACATGGGACAACTGAGGCCCTACCACGGGGTGACGTCACCACGCTGTGAGGAGTCGGCTTCAGAACTCACAGGAATCCCGTGTGTTCCACTAACACACGATTCCTGTCAGATTGTAGCCAATTAACTTGGAGGGGGAGAAAACTCCTCCTCTGAATTAACTGCCTGCATCAGGATCGGAGGATCGGGCACAAAAAGTACCAATAGGACGGATCCGTGTGCGATCCGACCTGCCGATTTTTTTGGTCAGATCCTCAATGTGGGCTCCTCTTTAGTTGAGGCCGACCAACCTTTATGTGCTCGGAGGGAGCGAGCACGGCGATTGGTCGGCTGCAACTATGGCCGGCAATCGGCCAGTCTATGGGGGGCTTTAGAGAGATCTGCTGTTTTTTACTTTTGAGTTGATTAAAACAGCTGTTCCCAATCAATCAGTGTAATTGGGATGCTTTAGAACAGCTTGGACTATTTGGAATGGTATAGAACTTTGGATTTTCCCAGAGACAGTGACAGTTTATAAAAGGTATGAATAATTTTGGACATGGCACTCAAATCTAAATAAAAGCTGAGTAATTTGTTTTTCACTAAAATGCCTCTTGTGCATCGTCTTTTTATCTTTTTGGAGACACCTATGTCATATACCATCAAAAAATAACTTGCTGGTTGAATTAAAGCAACTTTAAGTCAAAATTTTCCAGGGGTATGAATAATTATGGACTCGACTGTATAAAAGTATTTTAGTTTTTCAATATAAACCTGCTTTAAATATGTAGAATTGTTTTTGCAAATCATTCCATTCCATGTGTATTTATGAAACTGGGTTACATTCAAGATTTTTTTGCATAAAATTCACGTCTGTTTCTAGAATATTTGTTCAAAACAGATATTGGTTACAGTACAATATTAGCAGTAAATAGCTGCAGAGATTTGCTTTCATGTGCTGTACCTAATAAATACATGCTGTGTAAGCTGAGCTAGTTAATAAAACAAACTATGATCCAGGTGATCTTTAGCATTCAAAGTCTGCAGGAAAGCCACTAATGCAAAGTTCTAGTTAAATATTGTCCTGCCGGATGCCTTATACCGTCTGTTGTTTTTACACTAAAGCCTCAGCAAAGGTTGGAGGTGGTATTGACTTAGTAATTAAAGTATTTTAACTTCAGGATTTTTGTAATCAATGCATTAAACACCATCTGTTATAGTATAAGGGTCATTTTTTGCCAGATGGAAGAGAAAAAATATAGCTCAGTATATTTTTATAGCTTCTATCGATTCAGTTCCTTCCGTAACTTCCAATTTTAGAATGTTAAATGACTTCCAGTCCCAATATTTTTTTGATTTTTTTTCTTTTATATGCACTTAAATTCTCATTTCCTTTGTAATCTAACATGCTTAAACTAAGTTTATATTCTGGAAAACAAAAATGTGGATATTGATATTCAGTTTAATTTCAGGTGTTAAATATATATATATATATATATATATATATATATATATATATATATATACACAGGGAGTTAGTAGCAAGTGGTATTTTTGAGGAATAATTTTATATTGAAACACCACCATGTTCCTCAATGAAACCCCAAAAAACTCATTAATCAAAGCTGAATATTTTTGGAAGTAGTTTTTTAGTTTGATTTTTTTTAGTTTTATGCTATTTTAGGGGATTACTGTGTGTGCAGGGGACTATTACTGTGAATCATTATTAGAGGCAACTTAACAAAAACAAATTTATACCCATTTCAATTATTTTATTTTTAACCAGTGAACCCAGATAAACATCTTCACATTAAAACATACCATTCTGACATGCAAAACAAAACAAAACAAATTGACCAATTAGCCACCTTTCTTTGCAAGGACACTCAAAAGCCTGCCATCCATGGATTTCTGTCAGTGTTTTGATCTGTTCACCATCAAACATTGCGTCACGCATCAACCACACAGTACCGCCATACACTGTTTCAGAGAGGTGTACTGTTTGCCCTCTTGTAATCACACCTTTGTATGGACCCAGGTTCTCATGGGGGTTCAGATCAGGCTAACAAGGCGGCCATGTCATTAGTTTTTCTTTTTCCTTCTTTTATACCCTGTCCTTGCCAGCCACGCTGTGGAGTACTTGGAACGCGTGTGATTGTAGCATTGTCCTGCAAATGAAAATCATTTTTTTCCTTGACGGATGCAGACTTCTTTCCTGTACCAAACTGCTTTGAAGAAGGGGTGTCTTCCAGAAACTGTCAGTATGACTGGGAGTTTGAGCTGACTCCATCCTCAACCCCAAAAGCCCCACAAGATCATCTTTGTCTGAAACCACCCCAAACTCAGTACTCCACCTCCACCCTTGCTGGCGTCATGAGATTGGACTGGAGCTCTCTCCCTTTACCAATCCAAGCCACATGCCCATTCATCTGGCCATCAAGACTCACTCTCCATGTCATCAGTACCCTAACACACTGTAAAAATCTGTCTTGAGATATGTCTTGCAGCCCAGTCTTGACGTTTTGCAGCTTGTGATGGTCTTGTTTCAGTGCGTAGTCGTCTTTAAAAATCCAGCCTTTCTGTCTCCTGCACTCAAATACTAAATGCACCCTTGTGCTGTTTTGGGCACTCCGGTGAATGTTGGCAAGGCTCTGACATATGCCAAACGGTGGCTTAAGTGGCATCTTCGCAGGCCTGACCAGCAACGCTTGACTTTTTCTCAGTTCAATGGGCAGTTCATTTTGGACAACTTTGTTGTTCCAAGCGCTTCTTGGCGAACCCTAGTTTGACTATTTTGAATGAAACTCTTGATTGTTTCGAGGTATCCACCGAGCTTTTAAAAGCGTGTTGCGCATTTAAAGTGCATGCAATCCCTCGCAAAGATATCATCACTATTATTTGACTTTTCTAAGCCGGTCAAGTCCTTACTTTTGACCCATTTTGCCAAAGTGGAAAAGTAAAGTGCCTTAAGCTTTATGCACACCTAATTAGAGTGTTGATGTCATTAGACCACAATTCCCCTGTCTCATTACAGAAATGCAACATCACCTAATATGCTTAATTGTAGTAGACGTTTCGACTATACAGCTGGGAGTAAGACAACATGCATAAAGAGGATGATGTGGTCAAAATACTCATTTGCCTAATAATTCTGCACTCCCTGTATATATGCCTGTCTCTAGCAGTAAAACTTTACAAAGGATTAGCATGATTTAATCTAAACTATCAGTCCATTTAACACTAGCCTGTCCAGTTAGAGTAAATGTACACTTTCGTGTTTTTCAGAAAACAGCCAGGTGCTCTTGGGGGCGGTCTTGCACTATGTGCAAGGTCTCAGGGGGCGGTTATAACCACATACAGGGGTAGATTTCTAAATAGATTTGAGTACAATTGAGCGCTGTGTGCGCTCACGGAGCTCGATTGTACTGTAATCTGTAAGGAAATCTACCCATGTATGCTTTCCTCGAGCGGGATCAATAGATCCCGCTTGAAGAAACATGATTGAACAGGGTTCCAACATGTAAGAAAACCCTGTCCATTACTATAAGTAACAGAGAAAGAAAGCTGGGGGCTCAGCGTTCCCTATTGCTCAGGGTTTTGCACAGCAGTAATAGTGCCTCATAAAAAATTGTATGTCTGGATGGTTTCTGATGGACAAGATGGCAATCAAAAAGAAATCTGAGGTTTGGCTAGTATACAACTTTGATACTGAATAAAAGGGAGCCTGATTCCATTATTTATTCAGCCATGTGTTACAAATAAAGACAGCATATAGAGCTCTGACTTTTTGTTTGTCAAACATCTCTGAAAAAAGAATTTAGATAACTTTAAATTTAGTATGTCAGTATAATGAAACATTCCTTTTTTAAATAATGTATTTGTACAAACATTAAGTGTAGTAGGGAATTAACACAATGTCAATGTCTAATGTCTTTATTATGTACAGTTCCCACTGTTAATTGTGGTCTCTCTAAATTACAAATGGTACAAATGACTCAAAATAAAATACAATTCATGCATCTAGTCTATTTGCTATAATAATTATAAAAATCTAACAAAAAAGTAGACCATATAGGTTACTATGGGTATGGGTGTCAATTCCAGCCTGTACATTCAAGGCACCCAATCAGGATCAATGTATCATAAGATCATACAATTCTATTGTGTAATAACAATGTTCGAAGTTCCTTATGGGAATCAAATTAATAATACAAGTAAATTATAATAAAAGTAATGAAAGATAAACAATCAATGTCTAAATGCACAGCTGATAGCGTTCATGCATGTAGGGATGTAACTGTTACCCACTACGCTCATGAAGAACCTCATACAATCTAATAATATACTGTCCTAAGATGGGATGAGGACCTAGAAGGGTCCTATTAATTCCAATGTGTTTCGCCCTACTGAGCATCTTCAGGGATCCAATCTCCCCTTTACAGATACAAATAATAACTGTTCCTGTGTGATACAGAACATAAGCATATAACATTATCAATACATTATGGTGTGCTAATTTACAAAAAAAATTATCTGAATTTGCCTAATTACCCAGTAAGCTGATTGTGATACATTGATTTGGAAGTTGAGGTTAATGGGCTTGCTAGCAAACTGACAACATAAAGCAGGAAGTTCATTAATGACTTTAATATATTTATATACCTAAAACACATGCTTAACACCAGCAAAGCACATGTGTAAAAGGTAGTAAAAATGTGCTCAGGTATAAAGTCAGGAAATAACTTGTGATGTACATTAAATAATTCATTACACTGAATAAATGGGATCAACAAGGAGACATTTGTAGTTCATGACTCCATTATGATCGCCTTACTATAAATAAATGAATAAATAAATAAATAAATAAATAAATATAGAAGACTTTGCCCAGGGTATATTTCACAATTAATAAAACTAAAATAAGGATAAACCTGCAGGACCTTAAAGTATTGGAGGTCAAGGTAAGGTGATGGAAGGATATGCAAGGGAAGCTATTGCTGGGGCTTCTGAAAATTCTTTACAGATGGTCAACAAAGGAAAAGGTTGTCCCGCCTACTCTGTTTGTCTTCAATTTTCAACTTTTTTTTTGCTATGCCTGGTACAGCCAGCTGGTGACATTGTCCTTCTGTCCACTTTGGGTAATTTCCTTGGTCACTAGTAGGTGGCTTTCTGCAAGTATGGGCTAGGTTGGGTACACCTGCCTCGTTAACATGAGACCTACATAAGTATGCCTCTCCCTCCCACACATGACTTCCTGTACTTGTTCCTGAATCTACACCTGTTCCTGATTTTATTCCTGTACTTGTTCCTGAATCTATACCTGTTCCTGGTTTTGTTGCTGTACATTTTCCTGAATCTATACCTGTTCCTGGTTTATATTTTTCATGTACTTGTTCCTTAATCTATACCTGCTCCTGATTTTGATCATGTTCTTGTTCCTTAACCTATACCTGCTCCTGATTTTGTTCCTGTACTTGTTCCTGAATCTATACCTGTTCCTTATGTTATTCCTGTCCTTGTTCCTGAATCTATACCTGTTCCTGATGTTATTCCTGTCCTTGTTCCTGAATCTATACCTGTTCCTTATGTTATTCCTGTCCTTGTTCCTGATCTATACCTGTTCCTGATGTTATTCCTGTACTTGTTCCTGAATCTATACATGCTCCTTATGTTATTCCTGTCCTTGTTCCTGAATCTATACCTGTTCCTGATGTTATTCCTGTCCTTGTTCCTGATCTATACCTGTTCCTGATGTTATTCCTGTCCTTGTTCCTGATCTATACCTGTTCCTGATGTTATTCCTGTACTTGTTCCTGAATCTATACCTGCTCCTGATTTTGATCCTTTACCTGTTCGTGAATACAGTGTGGTTTCTGTGTTATAACATGGGGTTAGTGTCAATGAATGAATATTGGCTGGGGACAAGAGTCACAATATGATAATATGATATAATGATAATGATATAATATTTTTAGTGAAGCCTTTTGGCTAATAGACACCAAAGGCCCCTTTTTAACATTTATGTTAAATAAATGTTAATGTTAGTAAAAGTACTGCTGTAGTGCAAACCATGTGTTTTATGGGTTTGCACTGGATCTGGATCTGATATGGGAAGGACAAAATTAGCAAATACATCAGTCAAGCATTTTTCCATTAATCAAAACTAATTGATGTTGTGAATAGCTGTCAAAGTGACAGTGTAAATGAACAAAATATGGCTCTTAAGAAGTTTCATGTTTGATTTTATTTTATTTAAATTATCCCCCACCCACTACTTATTCATTTTGGTGATGATAATAACTCCAGGGGCTTTCAATTAGCCCCTAAAGTTGACAAGTACAGGAAATTAATTTAGACTTGATTTTGAACCAAATTTATGCAAACACAACATGTTTTGGAGCACTTTTCTGAATAGTGAGATGTTTCTGCATCTTGTCTTTAAGTCTTCCTCAGAAATACTGCTGATAATCATGTTTAGAAGACTTTATGGATAGCAGTTTAAAAAAATTGGTTCTGTGGGGTACTCCTGAATAACCAGCCAGAAAGCCAAACTTTGCTGCAAACCCGACTCTGCGCAAACCACAGTGCATCATTACTTGTGAACTACAATATACCATCATTCTACTCATTGGTATAAATAGGCTTTAAACGACACATTATAACTAAACTTTGCAAAGTTTTCTATAGAAAATGCAGACTTGACATAACATGCTTTGCTTAGTTTTGAAATGTAAAAGTATTCTTTTGTGGCTGTAAATTGGAACTGGAGATTTGGTGCCTTGAAATCAATGCTCATAGTTATTATTAACTTTTGTACATTTAAATAAGGGTTGAAAGAAAAAACTATGAGAAATGGGCCTTACCCAATAGAGCTTACTAACTCAGAGGTTGGTGAACAGGAGATGAAATTGGCTAAGTGCTGATGTTAGCAATGAGAAGCTGGGTAGGCCAGACTGAAGAGATGGGTTTTTAGGGCTGGTTTGAAAGTAAGAGCAAGTCTAATTAGATAAAGGAGATAGTTCTAAATAGTACAAGTGGCCTAAACATTTTTTTGAATGTGATTCTCTCTGCTATTGGAATCTAGTGTAGAGATTTGCAGAGAGTAGAGACATATAAAGAGAGGTAAGATGAGTAAATGAGTGTAAGATGAGTAAATGAGTGTAGCAGCAGCATTCATAATGGACTGAAGAGGGGAGACTCTAGTTAGAGTAAGAGCAGAGATAATAATGTTGCAGTAGTCAAGGCAATATTATTATTATTATTATTATTATTATTATAACACTCTAGGTTTGTCTTTCTGGGTTAGGGGTGTGTCTGCACTGTAATCACAGTATAGACATATACTATATAAAATAAGTATATTATAGTTAACATAAACATCGAATCTATTGACTGATATGTAAAGAATGGTTTGTTACTTGGTTTGTATGAATAAGTAAAATCATGCACCTAAGGGTGTCTGACTGCATTTGTACTACAGCATATAATTCTCTTATATGCTAGTGGTCTAAACTCATGAATAGTATATTAGTTTTCTGTCATCTTTTAAAAATTGTAGGCTTCCTGCTCCTGTCAATCTTTGCTGTAGCAACCAGAACTGAGTAGTGAGGTGAACATGTGGTCCATTATTTGAACAAGGATAATATTCAACTAGGCCTGCGGCACAGCATGCAGGTCTTCATATTTTGCACGTTTATTGTAATCTTTATGTGTTCTCAAATGGTATGCCCATCTGTGCCATCAATCGAAGAGCTCAGATACTGCCAGTAACATGACTAGTGCAAAGAAGGAAAATATATAAAAGGCTACTTCTTTTTAGACTAATGGAAGCCAAGTCATTTATGTGGACCTTATATAAACATAAAGTGATCTTGTTTATGACAGATTTATGACAGGTTCCACAGATGTATGCATGTAACACTGTTCTTTTCCTTTTGCACACAGTTGTAATTAGCTCATTACTTAAATTTTGTTCTCTAAAACATGTCAAATGGAACAGTGATATTGGAGTGAATATTGGAATGCACAAAGGAACACCTTGGAACTTTCCATTTTCCTGCATTAAATTAACTAGAGATGGTCAAACATGTTTAAAATCAAGTCTAAACTTCGACTTTTTCATTGAAATTACAATAAATAATATAAGTAGATTTTTAATATTCATTTTTATAATTAATAACTAAAGAAATATTAAATATAAAAAGAATAAACTTATCCACCATATAGAATCAGTTTAGAGGTCTACCTGATGTCTTACTTATTCCTAACGCTTAAAAAAAGTTAACTAAATGAAAAAAAATATATATAAGAGTAAATAGATTGATTAAATAAAATAAAGAACATACTAAAGGCCCCTATACACCTTACAATCTTTCCATACAATTTCTGTACAATCAAATTTTGTTCTACCAAAACCATGTAATAGGAGGAGCTTTCTAATTCTTGCAATCAGGGAGGACACTATACTACACAGTTGTTGGTAGATCTAATGGAGATTGTATGGTTCGATCTTAAGGTGTTTGGGGGGCTTTACAAAGTACCACACTGCAATCCGTTGTGTGCTGATGTACCTCAAAGTTCACGTTGGATAGAATACAGGTCTCGGACATGGCAGAGCAGAAGCACTTGTTCACAATACTCAGGACATGTTCATATACAGTGCTGCTTGAAAGTATGTGAACCCTCCAGACATGGTCACTGTTTGTGC
>CM070035.1:94114172-94132503 GCA_036250615.1 Ptychadena robeensis | reverse complement strand
TCGATATTAAAATTATTCCTCAAAAATACCACTTGCCTAATAATTCTGCACTCCCTGTAGCTGTGTGTTTTCGTGATAAGGAAAATCCATATGTACACATGAAGATGAATAAAATGATTCTCCCAATGGGTGCTTTACAAAACCATGAATTATTTTCTTATTACATTACATGGATCAGTGGCCAAGTAAATATTTCCACTGAGGGAACAATATTAACCAGAAAAGTTTCTCATTTCCCTATTTCACAATACCCAATTTGTCAGAAATGTGAAGTATAAGTGCACTTTAGCTTAAAGTGTGAGTTTCAGCGAAGTCTTATGTATTTCCTGAAGCAGCTCCCATGAAGACTGTATTAATTGGAGGTAAGGAGGATACGATCTCCCTCATATCATTTGACTGAACATGGGTATCCAATGATTCTTGAGCGCCATATTGTTCTGCTGATCCATACATGCATTGAGAGGTGGAGGCAGATATCACACTTTGCATATTTGAAGCTGCAGGAGAAAGTAAGACATGACATTATGTTTGACATGTATGTATGGCATGTGAACATTTGCATATTATAAAAAAGTATATAGGTACTTTCTAGATTGCAAGTTATTAGATACAGGTATGGTCTCAGGTGTCCCCATGTGAGACCATACCTGCATCTAATTACTTGCAATCTAGAAAGTACCTATATACTTGATGATTGGATATATACTACCCAAACTGTATTACTGGACACAGAATTACTGAACCATAAGATGCTCGGATTGTCTGAGGGGTCGGTCTTTTACTTGTTCCCCTTTTGACCTTGGATTTGCCCCATGGGGGCTGTGCCCTATTCTTTTCGTTTTGATCTTTTAACAGTGATACACACATAAACTGGACTTTGTATAAGAATTCTCTCTGAAGAAGATAGTTCGAAACGCGCGTTGGGTTGGCTTCTACTTTGGTAGAATCCTGGTCCACCACTTAACGCACATATTTGTCATTATATGTTTTATCTATGTGAAATGTAAGACCCACCCTTTAAGTGGAATTGTGTTAGGGTTCTAAGGAAAGATGTAAGATAATTTTTTTTCAAATTTAACCTAATTAACTCAAGTATCTTTATTCAACATATCCACATAATCATGATCTTAGAACTTTTCTTACCCATTGAACTGCGGCAAAGTATAGCAGGTGAAGTGTCTGTGTAATAGGTTCCCAACTGCTTTCTCCCACTATCCTCTAAAATATTGAGTGGATCATGGACATCATTAAATGAATGCAATGGACGAATGGAGCTAATGCTGCTAATCACAGATACATGTTGATCTATCATTGATCCAAGTCGATGGGATTCAGAATAATTTAAATGATTTCCATAGTAGCCTGTAAAAAGAGGTTCAAATGTTATTTCAAGCATATCAAAATTTACATTCAATCACTGTAGTTCAAATGTTATATGGATAATTCAGAATGGTCTTCAAATTTTTTTTTACTATTTTATATAAAATACTTCAAACATATAATGTAAAATGTTTCTAAAGATACTTTTTTTGCCTCAACAGCAAATGATAGGATCGCTCTGGAAAGTAAGAAAAAACATTTCAACTTGAACAAGGGTCCCTATAAGAAGATTTTTCCTTTATTCCTTGACCAAAATGGCAACACGGAGAGTCAGATTAATCCTCCCTTTCAACCCAATAAATAGTGAAGGCCGAACTGGCCACAAGTTTGGCTGCAAACATGACTTTACTTTTAGCTGACAAACAGAATGGGCGTTCGACGGTGGGAAGAGGTTTATTATTCTTCCGCTGGCCGGATCAGGCACAGAATGATCCGGCCAGAGGAAAAATCTTTTCACTAGAGACTGGGTAGAAAACCCGGTCTTTTAGTGAAAAATCGGCTCTGAAAACTGGAAGTGGCGGCACGTCAGGCAATCGGAACCAGGAACAATGCACCACTGACATCTCTTCCAGTTTTACAAATTCAAACTCACCGTGAGCAGGCGGGGAATTTGAATCTTCCTGCGAACAGGCGGACATCTGACTTTTTTAAAAGTCTGATCCGCTTGTTCGCGAACAGACCTGCCCGAAGTTCGCCCATCCCTACCAATGAAATATTAAGGTGTAAATCCTTCCGAAAAGCATTAAATACCAGACACTTTTTTATACTCAGCATTCCAAACAACCATTTAATTGCTAACAAACATGAAAGCTCTTGAATTACAAATACTAAATACACATGCATAATTTCTGCTAAAGTGTAGAAAACACATCTACATCGACTGAGAACATGTAAGATAGCAGGCATTCATCTAGATGTTAATATTTCTTTTCACGTTTGTCGAAACATCATTCACTGAGTAGATGGGTATGGTTAGAAAAACTTTTGCAAAAGTACAGATATATCTTTAAGTTTGTGATCTCCACCAATTATTGAAGTATGTTCCAATATAAAATATTTTTTTAAGGGTACAGTTCTCAGCAATGCCTTTTTGTAAAATGTTGTTTGAATAATACCCTGCTTGAGTTTAGGTCATAAATTACCAATAAAAAGATAATAAAAATACCAATAAAAAGAAAACGGCAGTGTGCTGCCACTGGTTTATTATTCATGAAAAATAATGTAAATACATATGACTTTCGCTTGAACATGATTTGAAGTTTAAGGGCAAGAGAGCTTCTTCTTAAATCACTAGCCCCAACTCCTTTTAACCGCCCTAGCGGTCGGGACGGCACCATCTTTCCCAGCGCAGCTACTCCTACTATAGCACTAGACGAGGTGGTGCCGCCCAGTGAACATTGGGGCACTGACAGAGCATACTTACTGTTTTGCGCTGTCCCAGTGTCCCGGATGTGACACGTTGGCTGGATCCTCCAGCATCTCCCCCCCCCCCCCCCTCCGAGTGACGTGATGACGTCACATCGGGGAGGCGGAGGGAAATTTGAAAGTACATTGCATGAAATCAGTTTCTTTGTAGAAAACTGATTTCAAAGTGCTTCTATGTACTAAATATCACCAAAATAAAAAGTCTCTGGTGCCCCAGATGTGCACATTTGCAGTAACCCTCTCTTCCCTGGTGTGATTTTACCACATCCATCACACAAGGTTAGAGAGGGTTAACTGCAAATGGGCACAGAGACTTTATTTGGGCGAGATTTAGTACAAAGCAGCATATCTTTGTGCCCTGATTTTTGTGTTTTAATTTTATTAAAACATTGTTTATTTATGTTACATAATTCTTTGTTTCTATTGTTTAATAAATCAAACCTAGTACATTCTATTTTTAAATATTTGATCACATGGCAGTTGCAAATGAAAGACATGGTAATGGGTGAGTTTAGGTGCAAGTAACAAGAGCACAACCAGTGGCTGGAAAGTGTTTGCCTGCAGTTTAGGGCTCATTTCCTCTGTCAGTTAAAAGGATCATTAGTTATTTATTAGTTTATCTGTAGTTCTCAAGAAAAATTACAATTACATATAGCCACTTTAAAGAGTAATTTTCACCAAAAAACATTACCACTAATTCTTTTTTCCTAAACACCAATGCAGGGGCATTTATCTTCCCACTAAAGCTAGCCATACACGGTTCGATTTTGGTTCAATCGATGCTCGATTAGATGAATTTTTTCATCGATTGAACGAAAATCGAGAAATGTCCACATGGTACGATCGACGATAATTGTTCGATGAAGGCAGAAAAATGTATCGAATTTTGATTGGACATGTTGCAAAATCATCGTTGATTGTGCCAAAATCGTTTTATAATCGTGGATGTTTGTGGTGTTTCTCCTGGATCGATTAGATTCGATATAATTAACATAGACCACTTCAATCGTTTCGATACCAAAATCGGCGATTTTACATATCTTTTTTAGTCGAAATCTCACCACAATCGCAACTCAATGTGGGGTGTATGTTGATGCGATTAAGATCAATTTTCGATTAGACGATTGAATTCCGTGTGTGTCTCACTTAACTAACAATATAAGAAGACCTTTACAAAGGACCATGACTTAAAAGGGAAAGTTCTCTACCGGACAATAACATAAGTAGCGTTCTCAAATATATAATGTTATCCAATGCCCATCAAAGTACATGCCATTCTACATTCTAAGCTCTAGCAAAGTGAGTTTTCATTCCACTAACCACAATTGTATGTTACTACTGACAGACTGGTTGGTATCTTATCTCAACAATTGTAAAGCAGGGTCAATGTAGTAGCAAATTAACCTGCCTCTGAAATGCACTACTCTTTATTAGCGTTGATCAAAATCGCACATTTTTATTTAAAATATCGGCAATGCAAGAACTTGCAAAGATCACAAATATAGTGCTGTATCTTCATAATTGCGAATATTTGAGAGGTCATAATGACTTTGGACCTCAATACTTTCTATTATCTTCACAAAAAAATTAAATAAACTTTCAATGCCTTCTTGCCCACCTAACAAATGCTATCTCTTGATGGTTCCATGTCAGCATACTGCATGTGTGTATGCTGACAGAAAAGGAAAATTACGGTAGTGTGAGTATGATATGAATCTTCCATTTTACTGATAGCTCCATGTCAGCATACACATTGCATATGACCCATGCTGACATGGAGTGTGTCAAGAAAGGAAAATTACAATATGAATGGCAAACAATCCCACAGATCATTCACAAACTGTTTGAGGCATGCTTTCCCAGAAGGGTGGAAGCTGCTGTAATTGCCAAGTAGGGTGACCACGTATTGATGCCTATGGATTTAAAAAGGGATGTAAACAAGGCTTTTGTAGGTGGGCCATTACTTTTTTCCAATATACATTATTTTAATTTTACATAAATTAATACTTAAATGTTATTTTCTCTAAAGGCTTATTTAAAAATAAGCATTCCATTGTGGCTTGTTATGAAAGAGTGTTGAGGCATGCCATTCATAATGCATAACAATACATAAAAAAGTAAATTTTATGTACTGCAACTCACCACTCGCAATAAATGGCACTGCAAAGTAATTTGTATAAAATAGGTGCTTTCCCATTTAATGCATTAACTGTAGAGAAGGCCAAAGCTTAAGTGCACATAAGCCCCACTACATGAGTAGTGGAAAAGATATAGTCACAATAACAAAGGCCAGGTGTAAATACTACCATTAGGTGTATTTGAAGAATAGGCTCCGCCTTGACAGCTTCCAGAACCATTCAGGAAATTGAATCCATTAGCATTGAGGAACTGCATGTTTTGCATATCTTGAGGATTTGATGAACTTCCATAATTTGAAGATGGACGTGCACTAAAGGAAGTCACTGCGCAGCTGTTGCTAAAATAATCTCGTGACGGCTGCTGCTCATTTATCTGAGGGTAACGACTATGATCCAGTCTGTGATGGAAAGTTCCAGAAGCATTCTGAGTGTGAGCACGGAACATGGCTTGGTAGTTTGAACCAGGTGAAAAGTAGTTCTGATTAGACTGAGGAAGGTTTGGGTAAAGTGGCTCAGAAAATGAAGAAACTTGAGAATGATTAGATATTCCTTGGCCTGCACTAGAAGGCCTCAAAGCCATAGGTCCTTGATTTATAACACTACCACGATTTAACATAGCGGGTGACATTGGCGGAGTCATCAAGTGAGCTGTACTATGTGTAACATCCATCTGATCTATAATTGTAAAGACAAAAAACAGTTAGACACAAAATATGCAAAATACATTATATTCTGGCCAGTTTTTCTATTAAAGTTGGAGATAGGTGCCAAGAACAAGAAAAGGGATCAAATTACCTGTTTCTGTTTCCTTTTGAAGTATGTTATGTTATGTATTAAACTTCTGTTTTATAATATAGTTTGTTGTGTTAACATTTGCTTTTATATTTAAACTTTTTGGTTTAGATGATGGAAGATCTTAAAAAATGCCACAGTCTTCATAGAATATATATTGCTATGACCAGATTCCAGATAAAATGCATCCAGTGTTACTTAGTGTGAGCCCACAATAGATGGTCATAGCTCTCCAAATATGTAAATATTAAATAATTAATTCATATTTTTTATCAAAAGAAATGTTGGGTAAGAAAGGTTTATCAGATAATGTTTGGGCCAATGTAGAATATTAAACTAGTCCAGGTCCAACCAAAAGGCTTGGTTGGGCAATGCATATTGAGCATGTCTAAAAAGTTCACATTATATCCAGTGTGCCAATTATTGTCAACATATGAAAATGCAAGACATTGTGGGAAATATGGAAAGGTGTAAACTTTAGGTCTAAAACAAAAGACTGGTGAAAACATCATGTGCAAAATAACAATGGTGGTTTCTATTATTAAATCAACAGAATAATACTCTTAATAAACATTCCTTGTTCCGGGTGACTAGCATTTTGATGCAATACAATACTCCATTATGATGTTTAATGGTTTGATTTATCTTACATTTCTTTTCTATTGTTCCCATCTCTGGGCAATTTTTTATAGGTTCTCAGTAGGGATTATAAAGCATAACAATATGTTTTGCTGCAATGCTGAGTTCCTCTTTGGCATTGTCTACTAAAGTAATGTCTTGGGAATTCTGAGCATCATTGACCTCTAAGAGGTTGTCACCACAGTGTTCTGCTACCACATACATTGAAAGTGTAGAGAGAGAGCAGTGCTGAAATTATATCAGTGCTGCCGAAATCATATCAGTGCTTTTTTCAAGGACTTCTCACTACTGGAGAGTTTCCCTTATGGGAAGTAATATGGGATGTAAGCCTGAAGGTAGGCTTTACATATTTACATTCAATTGGCCGTCAATTTGTTTTGCACAACATTTTACCTGTAATGGTGATATTTTCATTATCTTCGCTGGAGAAGGAGTGCAGTCCACGTACAAGACCAGAATGATGGTTTGGTGACATTGCTGGATAACTTGGTTCTTGCTGACACTCATTTTTGACACCGGATTCACTTGGAAGACTACCAGATTTGTTACGACTAGCAAGAAAGCAAGAGCTAGGAGATGCGGTAAATGTTGCTTTACTTGCATCTAGGTAAAAAAAAAAGTTTAAAATATCAAGAAAGTTTTTGTTGTTAATTTAAAGTATATAGGGTTTTTTTGTGATTGCAAAACAAATATAGATAGTGTTTGTAACATAACAAAAAAAGTTCCTACGGGGCAACAATAATGTTTACAATTGGCAGTCCCAAAAAATTATGCATAGAAAATTAACTACGCTCACACATCCTCCTTAGCCAAGTTGTCTAGAGTTAAGGCCCCCACACATGTAGCGAGGTTGGGGGTTGACAGACGAGAAATGGAGTGCATCGTGATGACATATATCACGCTGCACGCTGTCACTCAGAGTATAGGTGGGCCAATGGCATCGGCCGAATGGCATCAGCCAGAGATTTACGGGTATGTCCATTCTCTGTCCGACCAAGCTTTGGGGCGACAGAGATTTGTTGCCCCATGTGGGCACCCGCGACCCGCTGCTGATTTTGCAGCCAACCGACGGCCACAAGTGCTACGTGTATGGGGGCCTTTATCCAAACCCAAATCTACATTAACAGTGACATACAACTGCAAATCAAATATGTGTTACTACCACAGCTATATATGTTTTTTGAAGCTTTTCATATTTTTTAAAAAATAAAATGTATTCCAGCTTACCTGCATTCTTCATATATTTATCTAACAGATTTTGAAGTTCCTGTTCTTTATCATTATTAAACTGCGTCTCAACGGCCAGTAGAATATATTCATCAAGAAGCATTCGTATGAGATGAAATGAACCTACAGGCAAGAAGAAAAGAGAGAGTGGAGTACTGATTTTATCTTCTTGAACATCTGACCACAATCAACAAGGGACAAGGGAAGGCAAAAACAAGACAATGGATACACTTCATATGACCTGCCAAAATCAACAAAGGACAGTTTCTAAAGTGAAATATCTTATTCTAATCTTAGGATGAATGAGCTTCATAGTTCAATATATTTACTACCCTAAAGCATACAAACTAGATCAGAGACCATTGATGAAAGCAAGACATGTCTTATACTAAAAGAAAAGCAAATAGGGTGATTCACAATAAGCTTGGATGACCTATATGTGTTTACTTTACCTCTTATCCAAATACAGCAAAGAGCGCCAATTCTGTAGAATCAGGTCGAAGGATATGGACATTTGGAAACAAATTAACACCTTATCTCACATTGTTTACTTCCAGCAAAAAAGCATTTATCTGTGGAAGAGTTTTGCTTGTGTCTACTCTTGCAGTCACATCTTTCTTTCAGTGACAGGCTATTATCCTTGTACGTTGTTATATCATAGTAAATCAAACATGTGCTCAATATGTAATTCTGACACATTTATATGCTGTTGCAAGGATTCATAAATCTTGGTACACGCAAGCAGATCCAATGGTAATGATTTATTTACCATTCAGATATTGGTTAGAAGTCTAGGAGTACAGGACTCGCAATTACAGTGTATAATATTCATCCCACCAATCATTTTTCTGTGTTAGAAATTGATTGTAATAATGATCCACAACCTCTGTCAATCATTACCATTGGATCTGTTTGCGTGTACCAAGATTTGTACTTTTCTATTTGGAGATTTTAGTACAGCTATTGTACCCCTTCATTCATTTCAGATGGGTACTGCTTGGAAAATGGATAAAGACATATGCTGTCAGGTTGACAATAATTCACTTATTGCAGTAGGACATAAATATATGGACGATAACCGAACATTGGAAAAAGTTCGGCTCAAAGGGAAATGTCAAACTCACAGGCAATGGATTTTACCAATACTTTGAATTCTTCTCTCATAAGATGGTCTACTGACTATCATGGAACTTCTCATTGTCTTTCCAAACTACAGCCAATTTGGCTTCCCTTACATTCAGCATGTGAAACCCCCATCTAAAGCAGTAATCACTACATATACACATAGTTACAATATTGGACATTTTTATTGACTAGGATAAAAATATATTCAGCAAGCATATTATTTCTGAAGGGTTTAAAAATCGAAAGCCATATATTTTGAAGTATTTACGGAGCTCAAAGAAGCATATACCAATAAGTGAAATGACATTAATACTGCACATGAATTAATTTTCATATCCTAATTAAAATCTTAAATAAAAAACTACCCCTTAATTTTTGTTAAACATTGTATAGAACAGGGATTCTCATATAAAGTGTGGAATGGCAGAATTTTTTATAAAATACTTTATCGTGGTCTTGGCTCTTATTTCTAGGACTAAACGTTTACAAAGGTTTTTGGGAGGGTGGAGAGTCCTCTAGTAAAATGAGAACCCTGGATACTCAATAAGCCCCCACCAGCGCTCCCACAATGCCTAACCCATTTTGTGGGATAGAGAGCCACTTGTCTTAAGGAAGGGTATCCCCTTCCTTGACATATGGCAAGGGACAGGTGGGACTGGGGGAGTGCCCCCTCCTGTTCTTCCAGGCTTGCCAAAAGTGGTCTGGTTTTCCCTTGGGGGACTCCACACTATTCGGGTTCTCTCTTTTTCAGGGCATACCAGACCCTATGACAGCATGGGGTCTGGTATGCTCTGGGGGGAATCCCATGCTGTTTGGGGTCCCCCTTTTACAGAGCATACTAGACCCCCTGTTTTTTTAACCATTTCATTACTGAAAAAAACACCATAATAAACTTTTTTAAAGTTTAACCATTGATCTATAAAAAAATTTATTGGTATTGTGGCTACAATTATGACCTTAAAGTATAAGAGTTTCATCCTCCATTGAAGTCAATGGCAGTACGCCATAAACATATGAAATTGGGTTACTGGATTTGCTAACGATGTTCATCCATCAGTAGTCTTAATGTTTTATTTAACTTAAGAAAATTATTTCATGTTTCACAATTTATCTGATCTTGTATATAGAGATTGCATTTCTTTTTTCAAGTTAAGAATCTTTTTAGCAAGCACACAAAATACCTGCAGGTCTTGCCAAAAAATGCAGTTCATTTAAGCGAGGGGAAATTAGTAATAATGTCTTCCTTTTAAGTCAGGACTCTTTTTTAGTTCTGTATGTATTTTTTTATTGGCAAGAGTTGGTTTACTGCACTAGATAAAAAGGGTCACAAATCTAACTGTGCTGTCAAGAATAATTTATGAAATAAAAATGTATTGGGCATGTTAAATGGCTTTACATTGTGTATTTGGTTGTTTTCCTGAAGGCTGCCTTTAAATTTGAGAATTAAATTGTGTTTCCTACCAAAACTAGAGGCATTGTTCAATGTGAGATTGTGCATAACCCGAGCACCGAAAAAGCTCCACTTCAACAGAAAATCCTGCGCTCTCTTCTTCAATGATTTTCCACTTTGTTTGCTGGTCTAATAAAAAATGATAATAATAATATATAAGTTAATTAGATCAGTGAAATGCTTTTACATTGCTTACTTTATTCTTATTCCAAAAGATCAATTATTTAATGACATTCTCTAAATAGTTGGTTGCATATGGTAAAGTGTGGGCATATTAGAATGGTTGCATACATTTAATGGATAAAATCGAGCTGTCCCTTTTATTATAGTCTGAGTATATTGATTTATTTAATCTTATATGCTGAACCTTTTTGTATAATTCCATTATTGCTACCTAATAAAACCATTTTACTATATTATAGCTTATAAGTAACTTTTTAACTCTCTCTTCATCCTGGGTAACCAATACTCTGATATTGTATAAATATATGTAAATACAGATCCTATAAATCTCTTGATTTACAAAATTTTTACACATTTACTACATTTTACACATACAAGTGCAATAACATGAATGAAAAACATAAATGTTACACATAAAAATAAATTGATAGTATCAGAAATCCCTACATGAGCACCTGAGGTTATTGAAGTGATTCAGTACTATTGTGTCAACTGTCAAGTAAAAAGTCTTTATTGTGTTTGGACTATTCTTAGGGTTCTCACTACATAAGGACCATGCATTTTAACATAACAGCAATACATTAAAAACAATTCATAAAATCAAGAGACATGATGCTACTGTATATAGTTATGCCATCGAACATGATGTTTTGGGGTTCGTAGTTTTCCAACATGTTTCGCCCGCCTAGGGAGAAATGGCTCTATAAATACATACATAAAATTATATATATATCACAACAGCTATATAAATTGTTCACTTGTCGATTTTGAGGTAGTAAATAACTTCAGATGGGTCACATATATAATACAGGTCCATATATCACATTGCATTGTGTGGATAGATAGCGTTTAAAAGTGTATTCATACCTATAGCAATATACAGTTCATCCTATTTGCATTCATGGATCTCCACGCACTGACATCTGGAGCTGTTAGGGGCTTCCACAAAGCCCCCCAAGACTTGGGATGGTACACTGCCGCCAGGGGGATCCCAGTGGCCTGTTGACGGTAACAGGAGCAGTCCTCCCACAATCTAAAGTCATGACAGAGGTTAAAATGAGCGTCAACCGCCACAGTGTACTCAACCGAAGGGGAGTCTAGTACGTACACCCACCTGGAGAAAAAGGGTCCAGGTCCAGATCCATAATTGCAAATAGGATGAACTCCGTATTGCCATAGGTATGTATACACTTTTAAACGCTATCTATCCACACAATGCAATATGATATATGGACCTGTATTATGTTACCCATCTGAAGTTATTAACTACCACAAAATCGACAAGTGTTGTACAATTTATATAGCTGTTGTAATATATATATATATATATATATATATATTTATATATATATAATTTTATGTAGAAAAACTGTACGACTTTACCAACATGTTCGATCACAGCTCGATCAATTTTTTTGTTACATTTGGTCACTTTTGGTCAATTGTTTTAAGTTGATTGAAAGGAACTATTGAACTTTATATGGCCACCTTTAGGCCAATGTTTCTGCAATGATTTCTTGAAGTCACACCTATCTGTCTGGTAGTCTGATGGACAAGTATGGGTTAAGCAAATACAAGAAAAAAGGTTAAAGAATTCATGAGATTACCAGACAGGGAAGTGTGATTAGTCACTCCATAAAACACATTTTCACGTACCCTTTCACTTTATTCAACGGACACTTATTCACTGCATATATAGAGCATAGCTCTTTTTTAACTCTCTGATTTAAATATTTACCTTAATAACTCTCTGCTCTACAACATTATCCAACCACTCAATGAAAGACTCCACGGTTGCATTTTTCTTCAAAAGATCTTTTAGTTCTTGAAAGACTACAAAATATTGAAAACAATATTATATTATTATCTGTCTGTAATTAAAAACAAATTTGATATTATTGTTAGATAACTCCCTTCCAAGTAAAAAAAATAAACCTCAATCATATAGTTCTGTTCACAGCAAAACCCAAATACTTCATACATTATTAGTTCAAATATCAAACTTGGGCTATGACAATGATACTATCCTAGTTAGCAGAAACCTCTGTGCAGAGACTGAGCAGGTATTCTGTATTCCTAAAATGTCAAAGCCCCTAAACACCAAAAATTTTCATAGGTGCACTGATTAGTCTAAATAAATACCATCAAGTAAATATGTTTTCAGTTATCCTTTGGCCTTACACTTTTTATGAGTTTTAAACCAATATGTGACACTGTCATATTCTGTACATAAGATTTGAGATAAATACTGGACTGGCTCTGGGGCTTTGAGTTCGGATAAGAATATGATAATCACACTTATGGATTTCTCCAATGGCAGGCAGTACTCTCCATAATGGTATCTTCACTTGGTCGCTGTTGAAGTCAGAGCCTGTGAGTACTGACAAACCCCAGACAAGCTAGACCATGAAAGGAAAGAGTTTCATATTTACAATTAAATACAGTAAAATTCAAAAGTTGCCATCACTGACCAAAACATTAGCTAGCGGATATTTACACTGATCTAATGCTTTCAATAAGTAAGGACTAGTATGTTTTGTATTTACAGTTTTCAACAATTGAAAACGTATGTTGCCACAAATAAGCATTCAATGAAAGATTCATGTAAATTACATTCAATGAAAGATTCATGTAAGCCAATGACAAAAAAAGTTGCCTTCTGACCATTATAAACCAATGTTAGTGAACAATGCAATTATGTGCACTGCAGTATTTGATCTAACTAAATGGCATGAACACTTGACTATACAAGAATAATAAAGTCCTCAATAAAATTATTATACTATGTTGATCCTAAAGAATACAAAAAAGTTTGTTGTAAACTCACGCTCTGTGTAGACTTCACTGTCAGAATCAGCACCACTACAACTGCTTAGAAGAGCCTGAGATCCGATGCTGTACAAGTCTACCTTCTCAATGTCTGCAGTCATGGAGTTTACCACATTCTGATCAAACAAAGCTGGCCGTGCAATCTAGTTGGTAAAAATACAGATAATATGTTAGATAATATTTCACTGAATTTAAAAGTAAACATTTATTCTCTGAATACAATATTATCTATTTTGTAATTTATTATAATATGTCATTTATTTTTATAGAAATAGAATGAAAATTGATATTACATTGGTGGTGTTATACAATGAGTAGACTCAGGACAAATATTATATGACAGCAGTTAGTTCAGTGGTGGCCAACTGCGTTGATATGGAGGGCCTCGGGTGCGGCCCTCAGCATCACTAAAGGGCTGCACATAACATTTTCATTAGCATTAGGGAGCACTGTAGTGTGGTAATGCAAATTTTGTGTGCTATACATAGGTTATGTGCCTCATAGATATCACCAAAGCCTATGTTGATATCTATGGGGCACATAATCTTTGATTCAAATGTTATGTGCTCCTATTCTCAGGTTATGTGCCACAATATGCATTATACAAATCACCCCCGTTTATTGATGGAATAGTGGGAGCATAGGCACTCACCAGTCTGCCCTGCCAACACTAGAGGAGAAGAGGAGAGGCGAGGGACTTTATCCCTCGCCTCTCCTCCTGTTCCCACTCTAAGAAGAAGATGAGGACGCGGGGGATAGGTGGACAGGTGAGTTCCTATGCCCTATGCAATAACAATTAGGTTATGGGGCCCACAAGTGAATGACTGAGGGGGCCCCCAAAGAATGCCCAAAGGGCCGCAGGTTGGGAACCTGGGGGTTAGTTAGTAATAACCCTTATACATGTCTTGCTCACTGTTACTGTAATTAGCACAGGATTTTAAAGTGTGAGAGGAAGGGCCTCACTACAATTATTAGAACACATTCAGATGGGTGAATTTCATTGACTGATCATCCAAAAAATGGCAGGTTATTTTTGGGGGGGGTTTCCACCAGGGATACAATTCTCTGCACACTGTGGTGCATTGCAGTTTGGGATAGGCAGAATGATTCATTGTCACTTTAGAGCTCTGACATCCTGAAAATATATCTGGAATAAACAGGTGACACCTCTTTCTAAGAAATAACAAAACCTCATGTCTGGGGTAAATATAACCTTTCATTTTATCTTATTAAAAGTTGGTGTTGGTTGTTTTGACACTAATAGTCAAGAATTTTAAAGTGCCTTTGGCACAAACGTTTCCCATTTCTAGAATATTGCAACTGAGCCTATTATAAAAATGACATGAAGGTTTACAGTATGGCTGAATTCTGAACTGAACAGTCAGTGTGCGGGTGGTTGGGCAGTGCCTGTCAAAACCTCGTCCATATTATCCTAATGGGCAACTTGGCAGCAGCAGTTGTGATTAATAGTGATGGTGATTAATAGTGATGGCCAAACTGTCAGCATGGCAGACAGTTCGGCCGCGAACATAACAGTTCTCTTCTCTTCCCCAGCGAACAGTACGGGTGTTTGACCCACCCTGTTCATAGGCTGGCCGGATCAGAGCAGAAAGGAGCAGAAAGATCTGGCCAGTGGAAGAATGGCTTTCACCAGAGACCAGGTAGAGCTCCCTAGTGAAAGAAAACCACAATAGAGTAACCTCAAGTGAAATCCAGAAAGAGAAAAAAAAAACACTCAGAATACAATGGCTTACTGTTTCTTTTTAAAATACACCTACAATATAAAACCTAAAATCATACTGTACTTTCAATTGTCATAATGAAACTTGCAAGATACAAACCAATCCAATGCCATGTGTTGCTAGGGAAAGCCTTCTTCGAAAAAGAGTTTTATATGGAGTGCCATTCCCCTAATGGCTGTATTCTACACTATTAATATGTGGTATTTCAGTACAGAATGTAATTTTTAGGACTTACTTGTGCTAAGTGCAAGAATGAAGTCTGTCTCTTCAAGGATAACACAAATCTTCTAACAATTGGCAGTTTCTTTTCTGAGAGTGATTCTGGAAGGTTTTCCAATGATGTGATTACCCATTGCTCCCAGTGTTTAGCAAAGTTTCTAATGTCAGCTAGTAAACTACATAGAAATGAAATATATAGATTGATACAGCAATAAGTCAGTAAAACAAAAAACTATTCCACAAAAAAAAAATAACAAGTACACATAGCAAAATGGACCTTAAAAAGATTTAATGTCCTTTAGGAACTGATCGGAAATCCAAATTATGGTGAAACAGTACCCTAAAAAATTTACCCAAAAATGCATGAATGTATCCCCAAAACTCTCCTAATAAAAGCTCAGCTGGTCTTATGGAAAGAGTGTTATTCAAATTAATAGTCCAGGGACTTTTAAGATTAGCTTTTTAAAGGCAAGTCTAATGCTAGCCATGAACACATAAATTTTTGCTAGATCCATGTTACATTTCATGGGTGCAAATGCAAAATCACCTGTCAGTCTTAGGATATGTTTCCATGCCGTTGAGGGCTCCGTCAACACCCCCTGCGTTATCAGATTCCTTGACGGGATGTCGACGGAGCCCATCCATATACCCGCCTACCGCACAGGCTGTCTCCACTGTGTTGAACTGATCTACTGGCCAGAAGGTTAACATAGTGCAACATGTCAACCTCTGGGTGGCGGACCGGCTCAACGCTGCGAAGACAGGCAGTGTGGGTATATGGATGGGTTCCATCAACATCACCAGCAAGGAATAAGATAACGGCCTCAATGCAGTGGAAACAAACCCTTACATTGATCTAGCGCATTACCACACAGTGTAAACTGAAAAATACTTTTTTATAAATATATAATTACACAAATATAATAACATAAAACATAAATATAAATTTTAATGAATATAGGGGTTCTATTGACCACTTTATTCATTCCCTATTGGGGCCGTATTATATCATTAGATTATTCCCAAAGGGTTAAAACCCACCAAAAATCATTAATTTAGAACATAATTTCTATTTCTATTTCATAGTTTCTATTTAAAGCACTCATAAGTAAAATGTTGAAAAACTCATTTATTTCCTTATGTGTGTTAGACTTTGCTCCCAGCCCAATGTAGAACGTGGGATGAAATTACAGTAGACCATAAGCATTACAAAAGTACATGCATTATACTATAGGTTTACCTTTCAGGCATTTCCTGCATTGTTGCTGGTATGAGGACATCTGTGAGAACCTTAAATAAAAAAATGTTTGTAACTGAAGCTCTTAACTTGAATAAAGGGGAGTTTATTAATCAAAATGAACAATATACCTTGTAAAGAATAGAATCACAAACACAAAATATGTCGATGATAACAGGATTTTCCAGCAAAGGCAGCAGGTGATCTGGCATCCCTTGCCAAAAATGTAATAAAAAGTGCTGTATCTAAAACACAAAGATTAGGTATTTGTAAAAATTGATAAAGATTCAAACATGATATTCAACCAATATTAAACATTTTACCTCCTCAAAATTTCCATTTATAGCATTGTCAAGTATGCATTGACAATGTGTTTTGTACATCATGATGAGTGTGTCTACCTAAAAAAAATGAAACCCTTGGTCAACATTTAAGAAAAACAAAGAAAATTTTAAAAACAAATTAAAACCTAAAGCCATGGTGTTATTAACAAAACCTAAAAATTACTGGCTAAGGGTGCCCATACACATTTAGATTTCTCTGTCAGATTTCCTTTAGATCTCCTTTTATTTTACCAAAACCATGAAATATGAAGGACTTTCTAAACACCCAGTCTACCTGTGTTCAATCACAGAGGACCCGGCACTACATAGTTGCTGGTAGATTTAAAGGATATCTGACAGAATGATCTAAAGGTGTATGGCCAGCTTAAGATCTTTGATTTACTACATATTTAAAATAGGTATTTGTTATAGTTTTTATAATGCCAGTAACCTTGAAACATAATCTATTTAGTTCCAAAACAAAGACAACATCTATGTTATGGACAAATGACGTGATTAAGGTTTTCCTAAGCTAAACCATACAGTCAACTACAATTCATCAACATCAAACTTAAAATTTTAACACAATGCTAAAGATTATTCTTCTTATATTATGAATTTCATGTGTCTTTCTTCCTTCTACATTAACATGCTATTGACTTTTTAAACAAAACTTTCTGCTATGTGGAAGATCATCGATCAGAAGGGTAGCATACATAACTGGATGGAAAGCTGGGGTAATTACCAAATGTAATGTTGTGCCTCTAATAATGAACTAATGAAACCCCCATAATAAAAGGGGTTTCCCAGTGACAGGTATTTAAAATATTACACATTCATTTTTTTTAACAAAGTATACATTTATAAGTTATATAACTAATGCTGTGTATAGTGTAGTTTTTAAGGCCATAAATATTATGTCTCAGTTTACAAAATGACTCACAAACCCATTTTCAACCACTTAAGCAGATAAGAGGGAGCACTTCCTCCTTTATATATTCAGTATTTTCAGGGAAAATATGTTCACAGTATAAATTACTGGGAACTTAATTATAAAGGCTTTCCTGCCTTAAGCTCATCTGACAGTCTTGATTACCTTTATCTATATGGTCTATAATGCTTCTTAGCAAAGTGGCAAAAAGTTCAAAGATCACTTGCAACATGAGGTATCCCAATGTATCCCGGCATTATACTTGTTTTATATCTGGCATAAGTTACCTAAAATGTGTTTCATGCTATAGGTCACAAAATTTAGCATCTTGGCTTTTGTATAGTTTTTTGAGTAAACCTAAATTGCACATTGAAGGACCTGCCTCACTCATAGGTTACTCATTGTGTCCATGTATAACAAGGCTGGACAAAGACAACTTCAAAAACAAGTCAAAGCAAGTGTCAGCAGACCATTTAAAGCCTTTATATATATATATTAATACTCATATACAATAACTCAACTTTTTCCCATGAAAGCAGAAGGCAGCCACAATTATTTTGGTCATTGAGGCTGGAAAAAGGCGGGTAGCTTTGGTAGAGCTGGCCTACGGTTGATTGGAGGTCACCAGGGGAGGTGCTCTTATTCATATTTAGTTCCTGGGAGCCTGAACATATAGATCCGACAGTTGTTA
>CM070035.1:94084944-94105964 GCA_036250615.1 Ptychadena robeensis | reverse complement strand
AGTAGCAGCTGCAGCGCTGGACGAGGTGCTGCCGTCCCGCACGCTAGGGCGGTTAAAATGGCGAGCCTATGGTAGTAAAAAATGGTCAACAATGGTTATAACCAAGCTAATACTTCTATTTGATCCAGTTGGGTCTTCTGTCTAACTGCAGCCATCTCCTCCACATGTTTTATTCTGCCGTACCTTCTAAACAGGTTTGTAAGTATTAATTTTAGTTTATTAGGATCACTTACAAACAAGCTGGAAGATAATGAACAGTATGGGGACTAAGCAGGGCCAGCATCAGAAATCCATGGGCCACATACTCTGAATTTTTTTGGTTTTTTTTAAGGGTGACCATACACACAATAACTTCTGCTTAATTGCTCTTGGATTTGATCAGCTTCTGAAATGTTAATATCGACTATCAGTCTAAAAACAAACGATACCACCACACAGTGTGATCGGTTAAAAACTAATCAATTCCTTCCAAAGGACTGTACGCATGCTCCATCTTTTGATCAGATACAAACTGCTTGAAATTCAACAATTAACTAAACCAATTTCCAAACACGCAGTTTAAAAAGAATCAGTTCTCAAACGATTGACTTAATGAATTTTTGAAGCTCAAGTTAACATAACATCTTTATTGTTTCGCCCTACAGCAGAAGCAATTTTTTTTACAGAATATGTTAATATACCACATCAGTTTTCATTCCTGCACCTTATTACCCCAGACTTTAGCGGTCACCATAATCTAAGAAAAAGTTTGCACTTAATATTAGAGCCAAAGCAAAGTTAGTTTTAAAACGGCCCAGTAAACGAGCTAAAATCAAAACGATCGACTTCGCATGAGGCGCCCGCCAGTCGATTTTCGGGCTTTAGTCCAATTGACCTGTAATGGACAATTTTGCAGGCACTTGTGACAGGCCCTTTCCGCGCGACTGCGCAAGCACCCGGTCGTTTCTCGGGCTGCCGCAGACTGAAAGCAGCCCGGGAAAAGACTGTGTAAATTTAACCCAAATGACTCTACATTCAGTAGCTTTTGTTGGCTGAAATAAATCCTTGATTACATGGCAAACAATTGTTGATATATTGTTTTCTGGTTGTTTGTTGGGGGGATACATATATAATCACTATTTAACAGTTTACACAGCCATAAAATACTGATCTTACTTGGAATGTCCTCTGGTGCCCAGTCTTCTTGTTGTCAAAAGGGGAAACTTCTGTCGTATTGTCTAAAAATACATAAGCATATATGAACTTAAACTGTAGATGTGTTTTACATAAAAAATACAGTACTACCTAATTTAAATCGGTTCTTCAGCAATCAGGTACAAAATATGATACATAATTTGCTGTTAGGGCTAATTAGGGCTAAACATTAGGGCTAATGTTATACAATCAAGATGGAAAATGGCAAGTGTCTTCCAATAACAAAATAAACACACTTCTTACTGCTTTTGTGGCTGTGCTTATTTCTCGTATATCTATAGAGGCAACCATGGCTTTTACACAGGCTGGACTTCAAATATATGATGTACCCAAGAAACAATAATTGTGCTGTTTTGTTGGTCATAGGAAGTAAAATGGATTGACCTGCTTCATAGTCTTATGTTTACTTATCAGTGAGAAGTGCACTTTAAGATGGTTTTACCTTTGCATATTATTTAATATATATATATATATATATATATATATAAAAATTTTAGTAGCCTTCTAAAGGGCCTGCAAGGACTATATGTTATGCAATGAGTCAATTTCAACACCATCCATTTACAATCAATAATAAAATGTATCACACCAAGGTGGTTCAATCTGGTTTGCTCTGTTGGGTGTTTACCATTCATTTTATTGAAGAAATTCATGTTGTCATTATCAGAATGAACCAAAAATCGGACCTCCATTTTTTCTAAACAGCACATCTATGCATGTGTTACTGTGTGATGTGGAACACTGAACGGCAGGTGCAATTATTTGGTGCTTTTGAGAACACAATTAAAAATGGATGCATACATGACCACAACACACTGGTGTTCATAATCCTTTCTATGATTAATACATCAAGCCCCCCATACACCACATACAATTACCATGCAACTTCTGTACAACCAACTTTTCTTCTACCAAAACCATGTAAAGCCCCCCATAGACAGGCAGACTCCTCCATGCAACTTCTGTACAACCAACTTTTCTTCTACCAAAACCATGTAATAGGAGGACCTTTCTACACCTTCCAATCACTATGTATTCTATCAGGGAGGTCACTATACTACATAGTTGTTGGTAGGTCTCATGAAAGTTGTATGGAGGAATCTGAAGGTGTATGGGGGGCTTAAGGATTTCAACAGATTATTCTTATAAGTTATTCTTAGTATTTGTTTCAAATGATGGTGGAAGTGAAACATTTGAGATAATGTTTCATGCATACAGAACTAAAAAGAGCATGTTGGGCATGGGTTTATTGAAATTTGAAGGAAAAAGAAAGTTACTTGTTAATGGCTAAAGCTGGCCATGGACGTCTCGATCCATGGCCGGCTTGTAGCAGACTCATTACAGCGTGGTGACTCAACGGTGATGAGTCGGCTACAGAACTGCCGAGAATCCTATGTGCTCCACTAACACAGAGATTCCCAGCAGATTGTAGCCAATTAGCTTGGAGGGAGAGGAGATTCCCCCTATAAATTAACTGTCTACAGCAGGATCGGCCAAAAAAAGTACCATCAAGACGGATCGCCATGCGTTCTGACCTGCCGGCTTTTTGGGTTAAAAATACAAGGTGGGCTCGCATTTGGCATGAGCGTGCAGGCTGGTCGATTGCCTGCAACTACTGCCAGGAATCTGCTTGTCTATGGTCGGCTAACAACATACCACAGTAGTTGTATTTTCCATTAAAGCCAATACATCTATTTCTTAAGCCCCCCATACACCTTCAGATTCCTCCATACAACTTTCATGAGACCTACCAACAACTATGTAGTATAGTGACCTCCCTGATGGAATACATAGTGATTGGAAGGTGTAGAAAGGTCCTCATATTACATGGTTTTGGTAGAATAAAAGTTGGTTGTACAGAAGTTGCATGGTAATTGTATGTGGTGTATGGGGGCTTTATTATTTATCTATGTGTGGGCAGATATTTTTAAACCCTGTTTTGACCATCAAGAATTCTCTAGTTTAACAGTAATTTTTCAGTATTGTTCATATATCTTTTCTTCCTTAAATGCAAAATGTGGGATACTATTACCTTGACTGTTTTACATTTTAGGATTGACTGCCCAATAGTCTTATCAACAGATAGCTTGCATGAGGTCAACATTGTATAGATAAGCTTAGACAATCCAAGCAAACACTTTTATTCAACATCAGTTAGCAGAGCATGCAGTACGTGATAGTTTGTCAAGAAAGCTACAGGGCTCTTCACTTTCAGATAGTGTTGTATTGATCTGCATCAAGACAAGTTGTACATTCAAAAACTAATAGTTATGAAGCCAAAGAACCACAGAAACCAGCAGGGTAAAATTGTGGGGTTTGTTTTAAACATTATCTTTACCTTAAACATTTTTAATAACAGTCAATCTTAATATAAGAAGCACATGATTTGTTTTATGGAAAATACATACAAATGCTTTTATTAATATGGTTTCATAAATAGGATTGTTCTTCTAACAGACAGCAGAGTTAAGGCCCCCATACACCTTACAATCTTTCCATACAATTTCTGTACAATCAAGTTTTGTTCTACCAAAACCATGTAATATGAGGGCCTTTCTAAACCATCCAATCACTATGTATTCTATCAGGAAGGCCACTTTACTACACAGTTGTTGGTAGATCTAATGGAAATTGTATGGATCAATCTTAAGGTATATGAGGGGCTTTACCAAGAGAAAGAGCCCCCATACACCTTTAGATTTCTCTGTCAAATTTCCTTTAGATCTCCTTTTGTTTTACCAAAACCATGTAATGTGAGGGACTTTCTAAACAATCAAGTCTACCTGTGTTCAATCGCAGAGGACCCTATACTACATAGTTGTTGGTAGATCTAAAGGATATCTGACAGAGATCTAAAGGTGTATGGCCAGCTTAAAGGTGGGTTAACACGTGTAGATTTTTTCAATGGATTAACAGAGAACGAAATTTTTTTGGTTGATTGAACAAAAATCTAGAATGGCCAATATGTTTGATGGATACATTTTGTTCGACCTCAAACAAAAAATAGTTCCAAGGGTCATCAAACATGTTGGTAAATTTTTATCTGTCGTAATTTTGAATGTATTTTCATTCGATATCGGTAAAAATCTAATGTTACATTCCATAAATGAACAAATGATGTCCGACATCGAACAAAAAATCTAATGGCAGTTGATTGAAGAAAAAATAAAAAAAAAGTGGTGTAAACCCACCTTTAGAAAACTAGCGTTCATACAAAATCTGCCTTGTGGGCAAGGATACTTGTCAAAAAGTAGACTGATAGAACCAAATATGGTAATGGTACACTTATGTCATAGAGATGTCAAGTAGTAAACAGAAGTATTATCCATGTATTCATTGTTCATGTGTTTTGTTTTCTTAGGGCATAGCTAATTCTAAAGCCCCCCATATACCTTCAGATTCCTCCATACAACTTTCATGAGACCTACCAACAACTATGTAGTATAGTGACCTCCCTGATAGAATACATAGTGATTGGAAGGTGTAGAAAGGTCCTCCTATTACATGGTTTTGGTAGAAGAAAAGTTGGTTGTACAGAAGTTGCATGGTAATTGTATGTGGTGTATGGGGGGCTTAAGATCAACAATGTACTATGTTGCAGCTCATAAAGGCCCCCACACACATACCGAGTGGGGGCGACAGATCAGCGATGGAGTGCAGCGTGATGACGTCATCATGCTGCACTCTGTCGCTCACAGCATCGGTAGGCACCCTTTGTGTGCCTGCCATTAGTCCCCATTGAAACTAACGGCATCGGCCAGAGATTATCGGACATGTCCGTTCTCTTGCCGATGAAGCTTTGGGGCAACAGGGATCTGTCGCCCCATGTGGGCACCCCCGTTCGGTGGCCGATTTTCGATGTGCGAGCACGCACGCACATCGGTTGGCGGCAAAATCGGCCGCGTGTGTGTGGGGCTTTAGTCTTTATCTGTCCTAGTAACACCCATTGCCTCCTACTAATGGGTATGAGTTCAGTGATGCTGGATCAATGAATGTTATATTCTCCGCTGTTTAGATGTCAGATATTTGCCATTGAAGGTGATGATATATTCTTGGGTGACTTATCTAATGCCTCTACCTTGCTTTGTGGGCGGATTCTTTAGGCTTTAGGGATAGCCAAAAGCAAGCAAACAAATGTTGTATAGTAGCACAATATGTTTCAGATCAGGGAAGATGGGAAGAACAACTTTTTTCTATGAACTTTGTGACTATGTGACAAAATTGTGTAGTATTTTTAACAAACCAAAAGGGCCCATTGTTACCATGAGTTTACATACCATTCACACTGATATTATTTAAAAAATGTGGTAACACACAAGAATAGAACAACATTGTTCAAGATGCAAGCTTCATGTTCTCATTTTACATGTATGCACTCTAATATGGTATATTTTGCAGAGAATTTGAGGTTTAAGCAATACCCTTAATTTACTGAAATGATTAAAAAAGAAAGCTTTTGGCAAAAGCAAAAAAAATTGCAAATCAGATATTTTATATATTTTTTACAAAGGAGAATTCTCCTCTATAGACAGACACAAAAAATCACTTAAAAATCTATTTTAGGTTGTTTAAAATGCAAACAATTTGTAATTAATGTTCCTGTAACAGGCATGCTAATATTTATTTAGCCATTGTTAGCACTGTTGGGAGTCTAGCAGGGAAAAAGCATGATTTACTAAATCATCCTTTAAGCATACCTGGGATCTCATTAATATACAGTCGATATAAAAAATCTGCAAAAAAAATGTCAGGTTCCTGTGCTGTGCAAAAATGAGACAAAGATGGATCATTTCAGATCTCTTTCAACCTTTAATGAGACCTATAAACTGTACCACTCAAATGAAGAACCAAATGAAATCTTTTAGGTGCCATGCTAATAGACTCATATCCAAAAAGACTGAGTGTTGTAATAACATCAAAAGGTGCTTCAACAAAGTATTAGATTAAGGATGTGCACACTTATGCAACCACATTATTTTATTTTTATAATTTTTTCTTCCCTCCACCTTAAAGATTTCAGTTTATTTTTCATTTGAGTGGTACAGTTTATAGGTCACATTAACCTCCCTAGCGCTTCTAAAGGCACCATCTCGTCCTGCAGTATTGCAGCTGCAGGAGCAGTCCAGCTAAGCTCAGATCCTCACAGCTGCACATTCTGCTCTGTGCTGTCCGGGGATCTGAAGCTTGCGGGCGATGTCACCTTTCTCCCAGCCTAATTTGCTGTGAATATGAATGTCCTGTGGGGGGGCTGGGGGCCACGGGACATTCATATGCAAATTGGATATCTTCAAAGAGCAAACCTGGAATATCATCCCCATTGTCATTCTAGATGTCATCTTTGAAGTTAACCCTTTCAGAGGGTTGCCAAATGCCATTGTATTGGATACAGTGATAACTGTATCCAATACAAAACAAAAACAAAATAAAAATGTTATTATAAACAAACATAAATACTGTTTTGAAATCAATAAATACTGTTTTGAAATCTTTTATACCAAATAAGTATTCAAGAGATTTAAGCATTCAAATGATACATTTTATAAAAAATTTTATGTACTTTTTTTGTTATAATAATTATGTGTTTCAAACATTATTATATTCAGGATGTCTATGAGACCCTGGTATGGACAGATTTTTGAAAGTTACAAGCCCAAAAAAATTCCATTAGAGTCTATGGTTTCTTTTGGTACAGAAATCTGGACCTTGCAAGAGCGCTAGGGAGGTTAAAGGTGGAAAAAGTGCTGAAACGATTTATCTTTGTCTCATTTTTGTACAGCACAGACTCCTGACATTTTACCAGGGGTGTGTAGACTTTATAGTGTGTATCCACTATAGGACCACTTTATTAGTTTTATTATTATAGGGCCACGTTGAGCAGGTTGAGTTTAAAAACTATTTTATTCAATGTGCAGCTCACTTCTAAATGATGTTTAGTGTTTCTTGTGCATTAACTTTGGTTTTGGTAATGTCATAGTTGCATACAGAGTGCTGTTCAGTGTTTGCATCCTGATGAGTAGTTTAATTACCGTAGCTTACTTTTTATTTAGGGTCCCCATTCACAGGTCGATTTTTAGTTAGATTCCCAAACAATCAATCACGATCGTTGATTGATTCACGAATCTAACACGACCACCCTTTCTTTGAGCGGGATCAATAGAAAGCGATCGAACAGGGAACCAACATATTGGTAAATCCTTGTTTGATTGATGTTACCTTGGACAAGGACCAGGGTATCAAATGGGAATTCATTGCCCAAAGTGGCATGCATCAATTCACCATCTAATCGACAGATGCTTAAGCGCAAACGATCACATTTTGTGGTGGTAAAAACAATAAAAATATAATATGATTGGCTTTTATAATAGATCGAGCACTTCGAGTGCTTTCGAACGAAAAAAAATATTAAAATAGAATGAATCTACAAATGCATCTGCTCAGAAACAACACTTAAGCTGGCCATACACTTTCAGATTTCTCTGTCAGATTTCCTTCAGATCAGATCAGATCTACCAACAACCATGTAGTATAGTGTCCTCCCTGATAGAATACATAGTGATTGGAAGGTGTAGAAAGGTCCTCATATTACATGGCTTTGGTAAAACAAAATCTGATCTGAAGGAAATCTGACAGGAAATCTGAAGGTGTATGGCCAGCTTTAGAATTCTGTAAATTTTAAGGGCTCTTTCACACCTGCTTTCGCCAATGTATGGTGTGTACCATCCACATGGTCCTATGATCAATCTGTATGACTAATTTAGGGCAATTCTAAACATTTTTAAACAGTGCTGTTTATATTTTGGAGGGCTTTTATTATACTTCAAATAAATGAAAAAGAAACACAAGCATAGGCCAAATACTATTTTGGGTTATGTTTTGTGTCACATCAGTATATGTATAAGAGCCCTAAATTTGATTTATATTTAGAGACATAACTACAAAACCCAACCCATTTAAAAAAAAGGAAATAAAAAGCAAAGTACCTTTCCAAATGTTGCAGCACAAGCTGGCTCCAGTTTCTCCTTTCTGCAGAAATCTAGATAATGTGCGTACAATATGCATCTTGGCAAGCAAACCCCTTCACATACAATATAGTTTTCCTCCAACCTGTGATGAAAAAGCCAAATGTTTCCTTGTGGTCATCTCACAGCTTAAAGTTTTATATTGTTTTGTATTAATCAGACTTTAAGTATTTTTATAATAACATGAAGCATTTCATAGTACATATCAATGTAGCCAACAACTTGTATGTGTTTCAGTCGTTTCCCCACAAGGTATACTCATTCTTCCTTTGATTTAAAAGAAAAGGTGTTTAAGCTGGGCATAAACATCTCGATTATCCAGCAATGTTTTTTTAATCCTATCGCCCATCCGATTCCGGAATCGATTTTAATTTGCGAACACTATCGCAAACTGCAACATACCATGCATTCAATTTCTGGTCGATTCTGAAAGTCTCAATATGTTTTGCACGCACACATTTATGGGTTTGGAGTGGTGTTAGCACCAGCACACAAACAAAGGTAATTTCCACAAGAATCATAGATGGATCTCCTAAAACGATCGCATGAGACAACTAACAGCACTCGATTCATGTGCTTTTTACTAAAATTATCCATCAGAACGGATCCGTGAACGCTCGTTTTTCTGTCCGATTTTTGGCAAAATCGATCGCTCGGACACTTTTGGCATGCTTCAATATTTATCCGATCCAAACGCGCGATTGATTTTGTTAAACGATCGCACTAAAATTTTACAGAAAATTGTGACGTGTATGCCCCGCTTTAGACCTGATTACATACTTTGAAAGAAGAGGTGTTCAGCTAAAAATTTTGAAGCTGAAGGGTTGGGGTGGAGGGGTGACAAAAATGAAAAATATTCTTCTTAACCAGAATCCAGAATAACAGCTTTTGGTACATTTGTTGTTTTGTATTTATAATACCTCCTTTACTCCGGACCTGGGATTATCTTGTGTCCCGATATAGAATTTCATCTTATTTAGGGCCCCTGCATCAAATAATGGGAAATCCTGATTTCCCACCGGGCATGGAAGCGGAGTTCATGCATTGGAAGAGAGAATCTATCACACTTTTTTCACAAATTACCGCTACAAATGCTTCAGCTCAGGCCCACCTATCTTCCTCTAACTCACCCACCCCAACCAGAGGGGGAAGTAATTGGTTACATTCTTTACAGCTAATGAAGTACCTGAAAAGTGTGCGGAATAGAGGAGATCCCCTTCGTGATACCACCCCTTTTGAGGACTTTTGCACACTACATCACCACCCCACACATCACCTCTCCGCAATTTATGGCATTTTGCTACTGACTGTATACTGTGGATGGCCGAGTTATGTCTCTGCATGGGAAAAAGACTTAAATTGTCAGATAACGGATAGTGAACTCTTCAAAATATATGCATTGTCTCACTCCCTTAGCTGCTCCAGTACAGATCAGGAACGTAGCTTTAAGGTACTAGCAAGGTGGTACAAATGTCCCGCCACACTTTACAGATTCTTGCCATCGCTGTCTAGCCTGTGTTGGAGGTGTGGTGGTGCTGAAGGGACTCTATTGCACTTGTAGTGGTCCTGCCCTACAATTTTGCAATTCTGGAAACGCATATTTGATCTATATAACAAGCTCACTCTGTCTGTCATGCCGTGTGATCCTCGAATAGCATTATTAACAAATTTACCAGGCCCTTTGTCTAAATCTAAACGTGGTTTACTTTGCTTTTTCCTCATCGCGGCACGTCATTCCTCGACACTAGAAATCACCTAACGTACCTTCCTCCAGAGAATGGGTGGACGAAATGGAAGCTATTAGACATATTGACGCTTCTATAGCACACCTCAGGGAATGGTTCTCCACGCACATTGACACGTGGATTGTGTGGACCTTATTTGTGGAATCAGATGAGCTCGCACGTTGGTTAGAGTGATACTCTACAAACAAAACCTTCTTTCCTGCTTCTTCTCGTCTCATCGTTCACCTTACCTATCTTTTTCAACACTGTCCCTTCTTGGAGACTTACTTAACATCAGTGTCCTCCTCGCCAACTCATACAACCCTCTTGTCTCCTTTCACCTGCTCTTTTTTCTTACATCCTTCGATCTTTCCCTTCCTATACATTCCTACCTCCCGGTTATTTTGAATTTGTGTATTTACTTGAAGGTTACTAAACTATGATCACATATGTTCTTTTTGACTTGCAATGTGAAGCTACATACATATCTCATACCTATTCATTGTCTCAGTCGCTCTTATGCTTCCCTACTGGAAAATCTTTGAGATTACAATGTATGTAAGTTGGCTTGTTTTATTTTTTCTCAATAAAATTCTTAATGTTTAAAAAAAAAAAAGTTTTTTAGTCAAAATGTAAATTTTTTTATTATATGTATGAAATCTTGATTTCTAGAATATACATAATAAGCATTTCAAGTATAGCAAAGGATTAACAGAGTAGTGTGCATTGAGTAGAACAGCAATAGCAATGAATTCCAATAATGTTGTCTATGTAAATTCTTCATTTGACCTTATTCACAAAAAAATGACACCCGTGGGTAGCTTCCCCAAAGTCATCTGATGTCAAAGCAGAAAGCGTGGACAAAGAGCTTGGTGGAAAGTCAGAGAGAAGAATCTACAATGCCATTGGCAAGATGACATTGTTCACACATATAATGGCCATGGTAGTTGGTCTTGGCATTGCATGCTGATTTAGCCAAATACAATGTCTGGAGTGACATTCCAATGCAGCGATGTCAATTTATAATTCACAGCTGAATTCTAGAATGTCTGCCTGCTTCAGACTTTGGTTATATGTATAGCTGCTTTGCTGTACTTTGTTTATTTGGCCCAGAAGAATGGAGAAGGGAGTAAAAGAAAGTCTAGGCTGTTAAGGGCAATCACAACATTATTTCTGCAGTGCTCTGCATGCATAGAACACTGTTTTACTTTCAAATAAATTCTAAAATGAATGTTTGTTAAAGTAAGTTTTAATATGATGTTCAAGTTCTTGCTGTTCCATAAAGATTGTTGCATTTTATATGCAGGTTAACAAATGCTGCCTCTGGTGGCCATGTGTATTGAATGGAATGGGATTCTTAAGATAAGATTAAGTTAAGCCTTGAATACACTCTTGATTTCCACCCACAATGATTGTTCATGATGAGAAACAATCCTCTAGGATGAATATCTAGATAATTTAAGGTACCCATACATGCATAGATTTGTGCCTCCAGCTCCCTCTCTATCGGGCTCATTGCCCGTGTATGGCAGCCTTTAGTGATCCACTAGATTACTAAAGCTGGGAACACACGTGTAGATATGGGCCAGATCGATGGCTGCTTCGAGCACCGTGCACGCTCAAGGCCATCTACCTGGTCCATATCAAATGCGGCCATCCCTGTTTTCGAGCGGGAACAATCAATTCCGCTGAAAAACAGGGATATCAGACATTACCGTAAACCACGATCGATGTCTGTTGCTTTGCATGGAGACTGTGGGGTATCTATGCAAAGCATCTACTGAGCTGGAGACACAGGAGTGCTGCAACCCTAAATTATTTCGGTACACATCCTTTTCCACCTTTACTATTCACAGAATACTGGCTGCTTATTGACTGCTCTAGGAGAGAAATAGGTCTCCATAAACCTAAAAACAATTTTTTTTTTTAGAAAGGCTGTGTCTTCATTGCGTTACTAGCCCATGTGTATGGGCTAATTAATGCGTCCATAAACACAGGTTAGTTTTTGCCCTGGTTTTCCTACAATGTATTTATATTTGTAATAATTGCTTTTTATCATTTATTCCTATAGGGCAAACAGGCCCAAAAATGTGCACTTGCATATGGACTCATTAATGTAACATGCCCAAATGAATTCCATGGTTGCATATCAATGGACATGTTGACAGCGCATCAAAATTTCTTAGTTTGACGCATGTGGAGTCTAGACACTATTTTATTTCTTTTTAACTGTTAACGATGAAGTTAGGCTTTAAAGTAGATCTACATCCAAAAACAAATATGAAGATATTGCACCTTACCAGTCCATAGATCAGGTACTATGTTTGTTCTAGTCAAATCTCCATTACTTTTATAACTGAACAGAAGTCTTAAAGAAAATGTTTTCGGCTATGTTCTGTGGACTTCAGAACAGCTCTCCTCTTTAATGGAGTTGTGAAGAGAAGTAGATGTTATTGTTGAGATTGGGAGCAAATAGCTAAAGCTGGGCATACACGTACCAATTCCTGCATGATCTGACCACCGATCCAATGCCGTGCACGCTCCCGCATCCCTTAGGGATTGGGTCGTGCAGGAATCGGATGCAGCAACTAACTAGGATTGGGCTAAATCAGCCGCCCTGTCGGATCTCATAGTTATCCAACAGGACGGTAAATTTTAACCCAACCCCATTAGTTCAGCTGGGGACGGCTGCCCCCAGCCGAAGTAATAAGCTGCACATAAAGATTGCCGGACGATTCTCGGCACTAGCGGGCGGGCGTGATAACGTCATCATGCCCGCTCCTACTGCTGAAATCAGATAGGGAATTGACGGTAAATCTTACCGTCTATTCCCAACTTAAGAGCTAGTTTACTCAGGCAGTTTTTAACCACCTGGTTAACTAACAATTTGCTCTTTTTGTTCATTTGCTCCATAGGGCTTAACAGGGGCCCCCAAGAGTCTGCACACTGCCCCAGGAGTGTTTTCCGGGCTGCTACCAACTGACATGATGTAAATCCAGCCTTAAGGTAGCATACACGGGTAGATTCTAGCCTGATTTTTCAGCCAATCGACACCATGTGCGTTCCCAGCGGTTGCTCTGTTGCAAATTGGGAGTGCCCACCACGTCGACCAGGATCCTCCTGCATGCCCCAGCAGTCCCCGTCCAAAGTAATGTCCGGCACACAAAGGGTGCCCACCGATCCTCTGAGGGGCTGGCTGTAGCATGATTATGTCAGTCCCTCATCTATCGAGGGAGAAACTGCCTGTGTATGGGCAAGTTTTTGGTGACAATCCAACTCATAGATACAGTATAGTAAATGTATGCTGTCATCTTATGACAGGAAGTGCATAAGTTTAGAAAGTGCGTAATATTACACGTGGCATGAGCGTTGGAAAGCCCTATAAATATGTTCTACTCACCACTGTAGAGTGAGCTGCGTCTGTTTCTTCTTATCCTTAATAATCTGTGTGATTGATTTTTTCTGTGCTGCCTTATTGCAGATTACTCTATTCTTCCTATAAATGATATCCAGATCCTCATCATCTGAGGAGCACGTGTCATTCGACAGATTCATCTCTGGCACAGACAAAATTAAATTTATTAATAACTGAAAAAAATACATAACAAATTTCCTTTAAATGATGTCACAGAATTTAAACGTAATATGTATACAGTAATGTAACGCGTTCTGATATAAGTGCCTGATTTGATCTCAACTAGGTTTAAAAACATTTCTAAGAAGAATAAAGGTATCAATACATGCATCAAAGTTTGATCAATAGCTGATGCAGCCATCTTGTGGAATTTAAATATTGTCTGTCCGTCTAATATCGATCACAATATAATAAATGCAGTACCCATTCATTAAATTATATTTCTTTCCAAAATCTATTCCTTAAATTTGATTTGATATTTACCCAAAATGTGGTTACATACAAACCTTAAAAATCTGTCAGGTATTTAGAATTTGTACATTTGACCGAAATTTTCCAGCCTCCTCAATCACAGTTCCATCGTTTTTATGCTTGATTTTGAAAATAAGGACACCTTAAGGGTACCTGTGCTGAGATAAATACAGACTTCCATTGACTGGTTGCCTGCAAAGTCAGAGATCCCAATCTGCCTAGTCTGCATTATTGACGTTGATGGTTTTAAAACATTTGGATCAATATGGCAGCCAGGATATGTGTATAAGCAGAATATGTGTATGAGGAGATAAGCAGTAGCAGCCTATAAACTCATTTAACAGAGGTTTATTCTAAGTAATCATACCAAAAGTACTTTTAGCATACTATTTGGTGTTTTAGGGTCCTAATAAACCAAGGGTTCCTCTAGGCACAATGTTCCAAAACTGTATTTTGTAGACAATGTATCCTGTGAGTATCAAAGGAAACCATTGGAATACCTGCAGCATGTATTCTGGGTACCAGGGTCTTGAAACACACCTGTCAGGATTTTGAATTGGGTCATGTATGCATTGAAAAAGAACCCTATAGATGAAATTCATGCATGTTCCCAGGACACAAAACCATTTGTGATTTGTAACATTTTGCCAGTTGTAAATGATACTTGTTTTATATCTGTACAGATATACTATATGATTAAGGCTATATTTCAGAACAAATTTCTCATCTATTGCAACAATGTGTATGTGGACATCCAATACTTATTATTTAATCTATTAGATTTGTCATTTATCAATTGACTGATGTTGTATGTCTTCTCTAAATTTGCATTTAGCTACCATACAAGGACTCATATTGCAAGTGATGTAACTAAATGAAGGGGTTGTTTATAATTTCCTTTATATACAGTATATATATATATATATAAAAAGAGTGAAAAAAAGTTCTTCCTGAAAATGGCAAGATAGGTAGTTCATTCCCTGCCAACCATTTGCTCATCTATGGAATAAATATTATGAATATTCCTACCTGTTTTTATTCCAAGGCCAGCTGGAGATTCATCTTCATCTGGTGTAAGCATTATTCCATCCCTCCTCTCTGTGCAGAGACTCTCCTGGGAATAAGCAATAAGCTCCTTGTCCACCATAGACCCATAGCAATTTGGTATCCTTGTGTTACTCTTTTTTTGCGGATCTCCAGTCTGAAATGGACAGTCTCCTTCTTGCGTCTCAGAAAACTGTTCTATTGGCATTATATCAGTTTACAATTATTCCAGCTCATCAACCGCCTAACCAGTTCAAAAGTCTAAAGTCCCAATTTCAGTCTGAACAGAATTTGCTAGGCATCCCAGGTGTTATATGAAATAAAAATAGATATGAATTAAGTAGAAGGCCATGTAAAAGTCCATGTGGAAGGTTTTCCTTGTCTGGTCCGTCACAAGCTTCGTACAATATTTACTTTCAAGCCTGACAAATGCTGCTCTTAAAGCTTTGACATCACCGGCTATTTGAAAGTATAGCAAGAAGCACGCCTTGTTGTTGGTATATATCTCCTATCAAATGTGAGGCAGTTGTTCATCAACAGGTTGGTGCCTAGAATTCCAGGTGCTTTTATTTCGACAAAAAGTCACACAGAGGTAGAGATAATGACTCTGGATGTGACGTAGCCACAGTAAATTGGGTTATCTGTTGTCTCAAAAAGATAGAAAAAATGGTGGCGATCACATCACCTGTATTAATGATTAACAGGTTGAAACAATCCTGTCAGATTGTGTGAGCCGAAGGGATGTTTGTTTATTATGTCTTTCCATATCTAGACCAGCATGAGTCAAATATATGGTCTTTTACATCTTTGAGACAGAAAAAAAAATCACAAAGGAAATAAATGCAAAAGATATTTTTTAAAAAAATCAATGCATAGCATTAGGTAGTAGGCAATATTAGGCAAAATGATCAAAGCTATGAGTGAATTAATAAAGACATATACATAATGTATAATCAGGACCAATGTCTCTACCTTTTTTTTTGTTCTTGGAAGACTGCTGATTATTGCTATAATGGTTTCCCAAGTATTAATTCTTTTTTTGAATTGTTTCTATTTAAAACATTGTAAACATAACATAATAACAAAATTTAGAACCAATGCAATATTATTTCATATAATATAATGATGCATATATAACCACCAAAGCAAGTGTAATGGCCTATTTATAAAGAAATAAAATTGCATTAACATTTTCATCTGAATTGTACTCTTTTGATTTGAACATATTTTTCTCCCATTTTCCAAATGAAAATGTATCTCTTTAGATAAAACATGAAAATGTTTAGTAGAAATTGGCAAAATGTTTTAATATCATAAACTATCAGGACTCCTTATGAGTGAATATATTCAAAACATAAAAATTTCAGCTGCAAATAATTTTCTCATGAATACTTTTAATACTATTCACTTGTATATAAGTTACTAAAAATTTCCAGAAAACAGTTAAAAATCCAGTGTATATTTAAAGCTGTATTTTATTATTAACCCCATTTTAGTTTATTAAAAGTACATACCCACCCAATACTAAGGAATGTAAAATAATGGATTTACTGCAAATTCATCTGGAACCACAGTCCATATTAATAAAATTGGGGACATTGGTGAGTGATTGGCCACCTCCAGCATAATGTGTTTACTGCTGTACACAAAGCAGATGGCTGCTGTAACCTTGAAACCAACCATGCAAATTAAGTCTGTGGTGGGGGATTTTTAAAAATCTTAAATTTTGGTCAAATTAGGACACTTATGTATTTTTTGCCACCCAGCCAAAAAGAAATGTCTTCGCTTTAGTTTTTAATGCAGCACAGTTCTGCTGAATCCTCTAGTGAAAATTGTGTGCCAATCTCAACAATAATCAACTTCAAAACATTATATTTTACCTAAAGAGATTAACCAAAAGTGATGGAAATGAGTCTATCATTCAAGTATCTGGTTTGGTTGGATTCCTAACCGATTGTAAATCTGTTTTGCATCGATCACACTATGCAGTAGTATGGTCGATCAATATGAAGGTTGATATTTAAATTGCACAAGTTGATCAAATTAAGATCGATCCAAAGTAAAAATGTGTGTGTATCTACCTTTAGGGAGATATCTACTAATTTATGACCAATGCTTTTCCTTCCTGGCTTCAGCTTACCGTTTGTAAGAGCTATGTATGTGTAATACTGTATTTTTCTATTTAAGTTAAAGCAGTAAATATAAGTAAATGAATAACAAAGGCTGTTAAAGAGTCATTTATTAAAAAAATAAACATGATACAGTATATTTTGCATAAAGAACATTATATAATTTATACAAATCCAGTTGTGTTTTGCTTACAGTTTACTAACACGGATAACATTTAAAGCAACAAACCATTGTTAAAATATTTTTAAATCAAACATGGATATAGTGAGTATTATAAATATGATTAGATGGGATTAATCCATTTAGGTGCAATTCCATGTTCATTTTTTTTGTGCTGCTTGCAAAAAATTTTTATAGGGCTTACACAATATACATGCTGCATTGCTTTACCTCAATACAGAGTGTATGAGTTACCGTGTGGTAAACATAAACAGTGGCAAACCTCTTCTATCATCACAAGGACAAGAGTTTCCCATACCCTTGTATGGTTAGCAGTAATGCAGTGCATGTGTTGCCAGCGTGCAAGGGTGCATTGCCAAAACGCAATGGAGCACAATAAGGCTGATTTTACACTGTTGGTTCTCGAGCTGCATTCAGTTTGGGACTGGCATTGTGCTCCCGCAGCCAAGTGAGATATTACTTCCCTGCAATCGTCTGCAAAATAGTGTAAGCGTTCGCAGGTTGTCTAATTAAGGACCCCATTGTGGTCCTATTGGGCAGCAGCCCGAAAACCGACCGGCAGATGCCTAAAGTGGTGTCCGCTGGACAGTTATGTTAAAGAATCGTTCACCTGGTGGTTAAAAACCACCAGTGTAAATAGACCCTTATGGCTTGTCCCCACTAAGGGGATCACCCGCGATTGCCTGTGATTTTAATTGCAGCGTGGTGATCACGCCCATTCATTGGCTCTTTTAATATACCAGACTTCGTCTCAAAGCCTTCTTCAGCTGCTCTTAGCAGCAATGTAAAGATGTGAGTTTTTTTCAACACATGATGCCAAGGTACTGCCCAGCCATCTCACATCTGAGGGTATAGGATCAGGTAAGCAAGTAGCTTTATCTGATCCCTGTAAAGATCAACAAGCATATTAGATTGACAGTTGATATATAAAGATGGAGCAAAAGTTGATGCGTGCATCCTTTCAAAACAATAGATTTTTCTGGTCATTCCCACTCCAAAAAAATCTGATTGGCAGAGCAAAGCAGTCTGTCTCTACAAAGATCATCTCCCCAAATTATTATTTCAAGTGCCAAAAATGTCATGTCTATACATCTAACAGCTTTTATGTCTCTTTCTTATCACAGGAAAGGAATATGTCTCTTGAGGCACTTGAACAGCTTCAATATCATTTTTGGATTTGGTAATGGAAGGCTGCTTGTTTGGAGGTTTCTGCCAAACAGAGAACACATTTCTTTTAGCTCTAAAGAACATAAAGGTACTTTGCAGGTACTTTTCTCGATCACAAGAGTCTCTTTTAAAAATAACTATGTAACACACGGGTAAGATATGGCAAGATATCATTCCATATATGGAGGCCAATATGGCAACAGCTTGTACAGCAGAGAGATACACATCACTGTTTAGGTTCACATAGATAGGAATGAAGAGAATCCAAACAAACATGTAGACTAGCATGCTAAATGTGATACATCGGGCTTCGTTGTATTTCTCTGGAAGTTTTCTACCTTTATAAGCTAAAAGAAAGCACACTAATGCAAGAAATCCAATGTAAGCCAACATAATGGCAAATGCAACATATGACCCTTCATTGCAAAGCAGGATCATTTGTGTCGGCATGTGGTATATTTTAGTAAAATAGGGACCATTCAAGACAAGCCACAGTATGCAGATCAAGATTTGGATCCCAGTTATTGTGCTGGCAATGATAATAGGCTGGTAAGTTAATGTTACTACCATTCTTCCTTTTGATGCTGACTCAAAAGCTAAAAGAACTCTCATGGATTTGATTAATATACAAGATACAGAAAGAGTGAAGCTTATGCCATATAGTGGTTGTCTGATCTTACAGACTGTGTTGTTAGGCTCTCCAATGAAGAACATAATGCTTGCCAAGCTACATAATAATGATGTCATAAATAAATATGTATAATGGCCCCCTGCAGCTTTAACAGCAGGAGAATTAGCATTTTTCACAAACAAACAGATCGACAACAACACAACTAAAGCACCTAGAGCAGCAAACGTGACTAGAGTAATTCCAAATGGATCTTCCCATTCAAAGTATTTAATTGTTCTGTTGTCACAATGAGAACTTCCATTATTTGACCACTGGTCGATGGAACACTTCCGACATTCAGTCATATCTGAAAATCAAAAACATTGTCAATTTTATGGAACATGGGAATTTTTTCATGATGCATTTTTATTCAATAGGCAAGACTAATTCTAAAATGTTTTTTTTGGGGGGCTATGGTTGGGAAAAGCAAACATTTATAATTCCTATCTGTCCCTATTTCATCGCTTTCTACCATTGACTGAAGAAAATATATTTCTAATAGAGACACACAATCCAAAGAGAAAACATCTGTCAGATTTCCCATGAATCCCCTTGTTTTTGTTTTTTTCAATTTAATTAAATTGATAAATGCAGAATCTGGCAACCAATGACCAAACCTTTGCAATGGCCAATGCCTTGTTAACCTCTTTGTAGACCTAGGGGCCAACCATTCTTGGGAGCTCTCTGGAGTTATAATAGGGTTATAAGTGAGTATCTTCTATATTCCCCTAATGATTCATTAAAAAATATATAAACACTAAGCTACTTACAATTACTGTACTACTGCAGTATGGCTTACAGCCCCAAAAAATAAGAAGTTGGTAGATTTTATGTAATTCTTGGGGGAGTGCATTGTGTTTATGAACAAAGGTAAATTATATATGAAAACCTTTCACTAGTTTAATAAAAAAATAGGAAAATGTATAAAAAACTTACCTGCATTAGGTGAAAAATAATTCTCAGCACAATCAACACATTCGTAGCAGCAGCTAACAAAAGAGTATTTTCTGTAATATCCAGGATTGCAGGATTTTGAGCAGTTAGAGAAAGGAACCTGTACCAGAGAAAATGTATGCATTAACGTTCACTTATTCTTGACTTTAGGGTAAGGATGAGTGGCACTGTGTACATTTCTATTTTGTTGGCCATCATCACTAGAGTTGATTACTGAGATGATGAAGAGATGCCAACTTTTGACATTTGAATGAAAGTTGTATGCAAACTGGAACTGAGCCAATCAAGCACAGGTGTTTTAGATCTTGCTTGGCTATTCAGTCTGCATATCTTTTGCATGCTAATGTGGAAACTGGAATATTGATCAACTTTAATTATCACTGAACCTTTAAATACTTGACATAAAATAAAAGAAGTTATGTTATAAAGGCATGAGGGATGACTATATATATTGGTGAAGAAGGCTTTCTTAAGTAGTGCACTGCTATGAAAATTAGTTGCTTGCTCTGCAGTATGAACATGCATTTTGCAGTGAGGCATAGTGCAATGCACCCTAGTGTGAAAAGTTCAACAGGCTTCCTATGGATGCACACTGCCACTACTGTTAGAAGGCCTTGAATCCTTTTTAGATAACATAGTGGAGAAAGATTGGGGGAAGCCTGTATTGCAACCCCCAATTATGTGACTTATGTGAATTAACACCCTGACATTGGGGGGAACCAGTAGGTAAAAGTATGCTGGAGTGGGTGAGCTTTGGAGGGAAAGGGGGTTGTTGAAGTTGGGATTGAGTTGGAGACAAAGAAATAGGATTAGGATGATGTTTAATGGAAGAAAAAGGGGAGGTAAAAAAAATGAAATGAAATGTATGAAAATGTAATGCTATTAACCTGCTATGTAGTGTCATGGTTTTCTATTTTAGATTGCACTTGTACATGGTCGTTGTCTGTAATGGCAATCTTTTAGATAATTGGTAATTGGTACAAAGTTGGCTAATTATAAGTAGTGATGAGCGGCATAGGCAACATTCGTATTCGCGGCATGCCGCAAATTTT
>CM070035.1:94060499-94076523 GCA_036250615.1 Ptychadena robeensis | reverse complement strand
ATTGATGAATACAGAAAGTTTGGAGTTCAAGTGATACCCTTTATTGGCTAACTATCATACGGTGCATTTACCCTGCAAACTTACCCCGAGCTACACTCAGGAATACTCACCTATCCCTTGCGAGCCTACAGAGATGAAGATTAGTGGCAGTAAGAGTATTGGTCCACCTTTTCTGTATCATCAATGACGAGAAGTTAGATATTAGGATGTCTTAGTTCAATTCGTCATGCTAAATACTTCAGTATTAATAATCAGTATCAGTATTAAGTCTAAAAAAGGGATCTGAAACATCCCAAAAGCATACTTCTTTAATGATTTCACTTGAACTCCAAACTTTCTGTATAGTTAAAATATGAAAAGATCATTATTGGGGAGTTCAAGTTTGCTTTGCTCTCAGCAATAAATCTCTGTAATGACAAATATATCTCAATTATTACAAACCACACCTTTACTGGGGAATGTGCAACATTTCTGTAAATACCTTAAAAGCTTTTTGACAATAAAAATGGTATGCAACTTATGGAGCAATAAAAAAACTTTATCTATAAATTGATACATGCACATGAATAGAACTGGTCATATATCAATGTGAAATGGAAAAACACTGCAGGAACCTATGTGTGCATAGCTGCAAGCCAACAATTTTTGCATAAAATGTACTCATATTGTTATATAAATCATTTATTATAGGATTTATATAGTAAAGTATTTATATATATATATAGTATTCGATATGAGAAGAACAGGCACCTAACAGCTGATACCTAAAAAAATAGTTACCTCCTATATTAACATGTATTATTCAATAGGGATGGGTTTCCACCAGAATATTAAAGTTAAGTTAAAGCTAAATTAAAGTTCATGTAGTTTAGTAATTGAAATAGATGTGTGTTCATTGTAAACAGTTAATATTATGCAGGAGATAATTTAAAAAAACTTTTATTTTTGTATGAAATATTGTTTATTTATTATTCTATAGAAGCTAGATATGAGATTCTATGCCTATAGAAGAGAGTGATCGTGGTTTGTACATAATAGGATAACTCCTAGTGACAATTATTTATCATCTGTACACATCCTTACACGATTGGTTGAATTATGGAAAAACCCCATTGTCTCGGCTTACATCACAATAGCCTACAAAGGATTTTCTCATATGTTCAGTTGCACAAAGCCTGTCCATGTATACCAATAGTTATATATTTACTATATGAATTGCACCATCTAGTGATAAAGAAGAGAAGGTCCTCAGGACTGGAAGAAATTGTATAAGTATTGTCTGTAAGTATTGTTTGTGTAGATTGGTGTCAGGTAACAGAATATGTTAAATTAAATGAACAAATATAAAGGTGGGGAGATAAGGTCAATGATTCATACCTGGTGGGAATGTCCTAAAGTGTTGAAATTTTAAATACATATCTATAATTTAATATAATAACTCAAAACCCTATTCCCAAAAAAGTAATGCTTTATTCCTGAATTCTGAGATGAAGCTGCCAAAATCCAGCAAATTTTTATTTCATACATATTACTAGCGGCTAAAATAGCTATTGCATCTAGCTGATAAAAGCTGACCAGTAACATCAAAATTTGAGAGGAAATGGTTTCCATGTATTTGTTATATATCGCAAGGTATTACTTGATGATGAGTACTGTGCTGAATCAATGCTTTTTAACTCCTTTTTGACTCATGAAATTAATGTCTATAACAGACACGGGCAAACTAAGGCCCGAGGGCCAAAACCGTCCCTTTAGTCTTTTAATTTGGCCCTTTGCCCTTGGTGCCAAGATGCTCTGGCTACCCTCATACCTGCAATAGGTGAATATAACACCTAGAGGATAATTGTTTTGATTGTTTTCTAAAGGCCATAGTTTGCTGCAATAGATTTTTTTAATTAATTAAAAGCTTCTATTTATTCTTTTTTTAACATATTTTCTTTTTTTAATATCCTGTCCTAGCAACTAAGGACTTAGGACCCCTATTCCAGATAGCCCTAGCAGGCTTTTGGTCTGGCCTCTATGTCACATTTAAAAAGCAATCTCTAGCAAAATACTGTTCTAAAAAAATCATTCTCCACATATGAGTGTGTGTGGAAAAACAGGTGAACAAGATATACATAATACTTAATACATAAAGGGCAGCTCTAAAAAAAAATCAGCTCTAGGTTTCTTCCTTGGTCTTCCCGTGCCAGTGCTGCCCCAAACTTTATGTAGGGGAGTGAGCCCTCCTGCCTATACCAGGACTCCTTCCTAGGACTACATGTCCCAAAAGTATTTGTGTAAGCTACTTGCTACACATGTAGATGTGCAATAGTGACTCAGGGATGCATACACAGCAGCGGCTACATCAGACATGGGCAAAACGTTTTGTTAAAACCAGTACAGGACATTTGAACAGATAACTGTGTAATCCAATTACATTTCCCACCCAGTCTAGTCCCTGAAAAAATGAATGCAGTAAGTGCAAAGAGACACATGAAAGCAATGCAATGTACATGATTTTATATTTTAACTTGAGGGTTTAATCAACCTCTATGGGGAGGCAACAGGTTACACATGGTACGCATGAATGTGACCATGCTTAAAAGAAAATACCAAACACACAAACAAACTGTAAACAAAATTCGGAAATATCAACTCCTGATACATGCACAAAGCTAGATTAAACCATGCATATTAACTGTAAAAATAGAAATGGAAATAATACACATGATAACATTTATAAAATAGATATACAAAAGAAAATAAGATACAACTGAGCTACAACACTGACCTTGTGCAAATGAAACTTTCATTATCAGATTTTCTTAATAAATTGGAGACCCCTTTATGCATAGGAAATAGCCCTCCAATCATGATGTCTCCAGGAAGCCGAGCAGCAACATGTTCACTGGTGGTACAGGACTGTGTAACAATCCAGTAGGAAGTGATACAGAATAGCCAGTAAATGCACATTGTGTGTACTCTAGCCATCTCGAAAAACACCTCGTTTTCTGTTTATCTTTTTCTTACTTATATAGCTATACCTTCCTATACATTCCAACATTCTAATGCAGAAAAAAAGGTGGAGTACCTAATACCTTTATGGAAAGTACCTTGATCAAGTGGCTCATACATATTATGTGATATTTAAGAATTTCCCCAGGGCAAAATTTCTCTACATTCTATACAAATAACACTAAAACTAGTTAGACAAGGACATTAGGTAAGCTTTTAGGTGTAAGAGCACAGTCCACCTGATATAAGTTACACATTTTTAAACATGCTTCAAGAAAAGAACTGAAATGTATATTTATCTCAATGCACAAACTTGGATGTATATTGGATGAGCTTTCAGAGAAGATTAAGATCTGTTTTCTATACCTGTAGGAGTGAACTAGAATAGAAAATGTTTTTTTTATATTATTGAGAGCAATGGCACACTTCTGTGTGTACACCTGCTGAGGGAGAAGCATTGCTACCACTGAGTAGTGATGAGCGGCATAGGCAACATTCGTATTCGCGGCATGCCGTGAATTTTTGGGAAAACATTCGGAAAACATTCGGAAAATATTCGCATTCGGCAATATTCTTCTTATTGCTAAAATCGGCAGTTTAATGCGAATTTTATATATTCGCGAATATATGTTTAACTTGCATTGAGGGGCATGTTGAAAAAAAGAATTGCGAATTTTGGACGCCATCTAAGTGATTTTTGCGAATTTTCTAAAGTGCAGATTTTCGCAATATTCCGAATATTCGCATCACCAATATTGGATTTAAAAACTGTTGATGGTCGCAGGGAGTGTTGCTAAGCTCTTGTTGCAGCCTTCCCATTTGTCCACTTGCATTGAGAGGCATGTGTAATGGAAAAAAAATACCGAATATCCGGAATTGCGAATATTCGGCAATATATTCACCATCTTCGCGAATTTGCGAATTGCCGATATTCGCGATTAATATTCGGAATCCGAATATTCGTGATCATCACTACCACTCATTTCCACTGAATTGCTTCTATTGCTTCTATTGCTGAAAATGCATTTCTATATAAAAGAAGAACTGGCCAATAAACAGTATGGCCAATTCCTATAAAATATGTTTAAATGGACTCACACCATTGAACTTTCTAAATGTTTTTACTTTTTTACAATGTCAAAGCAAGCTTTAGGACTTGCTTGTTAAAATGTGATCAGATTATGTATTTCAGCATTGGATTACAATTTACAAGGTGTGCGGGTTTTGTTTTAGCAACGACATTATAACTTCAAACAAAACTGCAGCATGAAAAACATATTTTATAGGAACTGACTGTTCCACAGATATTTCCAATCCAAGTTGCTTATACTTGCGTACAGTGTGCACACTATCCAAGAAGGAGATATCAGACCCTTATTTCTAATATATATATGCTGCAAGTATTAACAATTTGGATGGGAACTATTTATGGGCATGTACACATTCTGAGAAGGAACAGTCAGATCTACATTGTCTATGTCCAAAGGAAGCCCCTTTATAGGTGAAACATATAGACTTAATGGCAATATAAAATACACTGTATATTGTGGATTTATCTATAAATGTGCTTTTAGGAATGGTTGATACAGATGTCAACTTCTTTTTAACATGTTTATTAACAAAATGTATTCATTGATGTAGTCATTTTGTACTTGTTGTCCTTATCAGGATATTTTTTTGTGTTTGCTGTTGTATACACTGACTAGTTTACATTGTGTCATATCTTCAGTGTTGTTGTTTGAAAAGATATTATAATTTTTTGTATAACAATATGAGGGGTACCCATCGTTTTGAGATATTGTAATTCTGAAAATGCTAATTGTTTGATTTTCTTAAACCTCAACATTAGACTTTAATATGTGTTGACATGAATAAAAATAAAATAAAATATAAAGCATGAGGATCTTCATGGAAAATACTTCAGTGGAAAAAGCTGGTGTGCCAATTCGAAGTCTCTTTTTGACACCCTCAACATATTGAATCAATTGTTTTCTGCATCTTTAGCTTATATAACAGTGTAGATTTGTAGTGTTGAGCGAGAATATTTGAAATATGAATATCCGACATTCAAGAATTCGCAATATTTCGTGTGCGCTCGGATATTCGCAATTACGGATATTCGTCATATTATGCTTCAACATTGTTAACCGCCATACATTGTGCATATTTGTGTGCATTGTCAATGCATATGCACAATACGCACAGTGCTCGTACTGGCTAAGAGAAGCTGTAAAGCTGGTTCGCAAATCTTTGCAAATAATTGCGAACAGCCGCGCGCGATGTAAGGCAATAGAATACAGTCAAAACAAATTTTTATATTTCCAATGTTCCTTAATATATTCATGAAAAAAACGCGAATTCGAATATATCATATGCTGCTTAACACTATAGATTTGCTGTCCCTTCAAAATATCTTGGCAAAGACCATAAAGTTGTTTGGATGTTCCACTCAGAACAGGCTTCACTATGGTTGAACCAAGAAATTGATTGCACATGCTTAGAATCATATCCAGAAGTTTTGGGGCAAAATAGATAGATAATGAATTGCTGCAGAGGCTTAAGTGTTGGGTGGTCATCATGTCAGTGTTCAAATCAGGGGTGGGTAAACTTTTTGACTCATGGGCCACAATGGGATTTAAATTTGACAGAACGGCCGGACTAATAACCTGTTTGGGCCACTCAGCCTGGGTGGAAAATGTAAACATTGATACTTTGATAAATTTATTGAAAAAAATGATAATCATACTGATTAACAGGGAAGTTAAGAAAGAAAAAATATACTTAAAAAATTTGGCTTTGGATAGTAAATATAAGCAAACTATGGCCTCTAGCAGGAGACCTTCATAATTATTCTCTAGGCATTATCTCTACTTATTGCAGTAAAAGAACAAAGGGGAGCCAGAGTGTTATGACACCAAGGTGACAAAGGGCTTAATTAAAATACTAAAGGCCCGGATATGCCCCCCCCCCCCTGGTTTAGATCATATGCTGCAAACTGCATCACATTGATCTGCAATGTTGTCACCCTAGAAAGAAGTCTCTTCTATAGATGGCAGAAACCTGGCAACCAATTTGCTGAAGACTAAGGACATGGATTACTGGAACCATGTCATGTGGTCTGATGAGACCAGGGCAAAATAATTTGGTTCAGATGGTGTCAAGATTTAGTGGTGGCAACAAGGTGGGGAGTACAAAGACAAGTGTGTCATGCCTACAGTCAAATATGATTGTGGGTATATCATGGTTTGGGGTTGCATTAGTGCTGACACTGGGGAGCTACCGTTCATTCAGGTAACCATAAAAGCCAACATGTGCTGTGAAATACTGAAGCAGAGCATGATCCTCTTCCTTCAAAAACTGTACCACAGGCCAGTTTTTTACCATGATAAATGACTAAAACACAAAGAGGTGCAGGACTGGTCAAGCATGTCTCCAAAAGTTAATACTATTGACAATTTGGGGAGCACCCCCAGACAGTAGATTTATATTGTAAACAATTATATGTTGAAATTTTTACAGATGTGAAATTCCAAGTTCTTGTTTGACAAACCCTATTGAAAAATTCTTAGCCAAAGCAAGTTTTTCAAACAATTTTTTTTACACATCTGGTCAAACATGTTTTTCTACTTAAATCCCCTTTGCTTTAGGAAAAAAAAAAAGTAAAGGTAAATCAGTGAGCTGAAATCATAAGCTGTGAGCAACATTTGTAACTCCAGAATTACCCAGGATAACCCCTAGAGTAGATATTACATTCCAGACCCTGTAGAAATGTTCCCTCCCTTTCCTATTTTTAGAAAGTGGGAGGTCAACCTTAATGCTATGAGGTCCACCAGGATTACACACATTAACCTGCATTGACTGGGGGCTATAGTGTATAGGCTAGGCTCACCAGAACTTGTGAATTGTGTCTCTACAAACATGGCACTTTGTAGCAGTCCTCTAGCTACACTCAATCAACGTTAATACAAGAGGATGGTATTTGAATGGTGAAAAGTGTCAGTAGCTGAGGTTTAAGCTAGGGGTCACGAGCCCAGTGAAAAAAATCTTCCTCCAGCCGGATCTCTTCAAGTCTGATCTGCCCGGTGGAAGAACAATTAACTTCTTCTCACGAAGAAGGCAGGTCAAACACCTGTACTGTTTGCCGGCAAAGAGAACATGTGATGTTTGCGACTAACTGTCCACCTTGCGGACAGTTCGTCCATCTCTAGTGAAGGGTGTTTTCTTCACTGGGGAAAGAATTCTTCGGTCATCCACCACAGTTGTTTTCCGTGGTCTTCCAAGTCTTTTGGTGTTGCTGAGATAACCGGTGTGTTCCTTCTTTTTAAGAATGTTCCAAACAGTTGTTTTGGTCACATCTAATGTTTTTGCTATCTCTCTGATAGGTCTGTTTTTTTTCAGCCTGATGATGGCTTGCTTCACAGATAGTGACAGCTCTTTCGATCTCATCTTGAGAGTTGACAGCAACATATTCCAAATGCAAATAGCACACTTGGAATGAACTCTGGACCATTGTAATTGGCATAATGAGGGAATATTACACACCTGGCCATGGAACAGCTGAGAAGCCAATTGTCCCATTACTTTTGGTCCCTTAACAAGTGGGAGGCACATATGCAAACTGTTTTAATTCCCACACGGTTCACCTGATTTGGATGTAAATACCCTCAGATAATGCCAATAACAGTCTGCAATTAAAGCACATTGTGTTTGTTTAATTCCAAATCCACTATGGTGACGTATAGAGCCCAAAATGTTAGAATTGTGTTGATGTCCCAATATTTATGGACCTGACTGTATTTTGAATAATTTCCTAATATCTAATCCTATAAGCTACTTATCCTTGTGCAGCTTTAGTAATTGTTATATTCCAGTATATCCCAGAATAAAACACATAAAAAAATTCCTTACAATACTGCTGCACTGTATGTGATGTTTTGATGTAGCCACTAGATGGCACTATGAAGCAATTTTATAAAAAGCTAAGCACTTTTCAGCTTCCAGTCTAGTTGTTGGATGTTCTGGCTAGTGATGAACAGCACAGGCAATATTCGTATTCGCATCTTTTTCACCTAATATTCTCAAAAAAATTGTAAATTAGAAAATTGTGATCTCTAGTCTTTATTTCCTTCATTGCACAAAAGATTTTCACAAAAAAAGTTTCAATATTCGCATATTTTCGGTGACAACAATATCACATGAAAACAAATAATTAATTACCTTCCTTGCGCAAATTGGCGCTTGTACATGCACATATTGGCAATGCACATTAGTTATGTACTGATAAAAAATCTTGAATATTCACGATTACGAAGATAAAGCATTATGTCACGGATGAACCGTGAGGTCATCCAGCCTCCATGTATTAATGCATCATATTTGTATTGAATCTGTGGGAATATGATATATTTCCCTGTATTGACACTAAAGCCTTTTATATGTAAATAGAGTGTGGTCTTTAATCTAGGAGGGTCGTAAACTTCAAAAGGGATGGCTGCAAGTAGATTTTGTAGAGGTGTCATAGAGGTGTCAACTCCAGCACCCTGCTGTTATGTTGCCATATAGTCTTGGAGGTAGATAAGATAAGGTTGTAAGTGTATCCCTACATTTGATACTACAAAGGAACCTACAATCACTCTCATATGACAGCCGGCACCGGCCACTCTATTAATGTCTGTTATAATTTAGGCCTGTCCAGTGGACATCATACCTGATACAGTTATGAAACATATATCAGCGTATTGACCCATCTGGATACCCTGATATAGAAGAATGTACTTCTGGCATGGACTGGCTCAAAGTTATAACCTATTAAGTCATTTCTCTCAGCCTCATACCTGCTTTGAGATAGCGCAGAAAACGCTTCCCTAGCTTTCTATTCTGAAAGTCGCTACTAACGTTTAATAGTAATCCGAACGGTTTTCCCTTTTCCCGAATTAAATGGATGGGTTGCAGTGATACCAAAATATTGTGGATTATTTCTGGCCTGTAATTTGCACGCTCCCCTTTACGGTCTGACGTGCAGCCCAATTCCGTCGATTCCCGCGCACTGATTGTCCGACCTAGTTGGACTCTCTGTTTGGTCTGGCCACTAGGGTGGTGCGTGACAGTGTTTGGACAGCATAGTGGGACTGGGTGTGTTTAAGAGCATTCTAGACAGAACGCCCTAATTTGAGGTGGGGGTGGCTGAGTGCAATAAACTTTTCATATATACAAAGACTGTGTCTCCATTCCCCTCCCGACTCTGTTTTTCTATATCTAAAGATCGTATCTTTTATTGGCATGGAAGTGGTCCCGGGAACAAGAATGAGCCTCTCAGACCTGCAAAATTTGTGCCAGTACGCGGTGCATTGCGACCAGTCCGCATCTAGGGACAACCTTATTAAGGGACTTGTATAGAATGGGATTCCCCAGCAACCGAGGGAGCAGGTGGGTCCACTGAGGGGGAATGCCAACCCATCTGTCCTAAGTCCTGAAGAACCGGATACTGAAATCCTGAAGCCATGGAGGGGGTACATCCTGATGGCCCTGTCTCCCCCCAGAGCCAGAATATTCTGTACGGACCCTGTTGTTGGGAGGTTCATTGAGGTACTACTCGTCTGGAAACGCCAGTCTGACTATCCATTAGTGTTGACCTGTAATGCCGCAACCATCCTAGCTCTGGACTCTGACCTGGACCATACCTTGAAGTATATGGGATCGCCAGGCTGCTGCTGCAAGAACGCCAGGCTGCTGCTGCAGAACGGAACGTCACATGAACTGGACATGATGAGGTTGCGCAACCCTGCCAGCGCTTATCACCCCACTTTCCCGCAGAAGGAGCAGCATACCCACGCGTGTCCATTTAAATTTGCTCGCCCATTGAAAAAGACACGACATGTGAACCTATCTTGCGTCTTTTTGCGGGTTCGGTGACACGGGAGCCTACGTCACTTGGACTACCGCCACCCTCTTGCCCACCGAGGACACATCCCAGAACAATTACCTTACCCTCACTGGAGTGGGGGGCACGCTTTCTCTTTCTCACCTTCCCCAGGCCCTTGTGTCCAGTGATGGTGGGGTGGGGGAATTTCAAGAAAAGGGTCGTTGGAATCCTGTACAGTTACCAGTTCCGGTTTTGTTGGGATCCATTTGGGTCAAGCTGTTCCTATTAGAGACCTTGCCATGAAACCCTCAGAATCCCAGGAAGGAGGACAGCCCTCTGCCCGCACAAGTGCTTGGCACCCATGGCAGAGTCTGGGGCGGGAGGTTGAATTACCCACGTAATGTACCACTAACCTGCCTGCTAATACCTGGTCAATGTTACTCCTTGCAGGCATATAAGCCTGTGCTCACTTGAGGGTCCCTCCCTGTCCTATCCGGACCCCGGAGTCGTGCTGCCCAGAACCTTCGTCATAACAGGTGGAAGAGGCTCCGACCTACTCCAACTCCTCTGACCCCGGGAGGTGGAGCCCTTCATCCTGCAGGCTCGTATTCCACGGGCACCGAGCTGAAATGGACATGCTCGTGTTTTGGAAGCACTCCAGACCGACCCTATCCTCGAGGATCTCAGAAGGCAGGCTTCTGAGCCCCCTCGCGTACGGGGCCAGGTTCAAAGTGAACTGGGAAGTGGGTAATTTGTATAAAAGCGAGGCAATACCACCCACCGAAGATAACATGGCCTGAGTAACCAAGTTGCTTGTGGTACTAGTGGCAATTCCGGGGCATGTGCTCAAGTCCGCCCTGACATCCCCTGGCATGGCACGTAGGGAATCCGCAGGACCTTGAGCGTATTTCCATGTACATTTCTTTCTGGCCCAGGAAGAGAATAGATGTTACCAATTATTATCGCTCCTGTACGTCTCCTCAAAGGGTAAAAACTGGCTGGGATCTGGCCGCAAGGGCTCCCTTGTGTCCAACTGCCATCAAAGTGAGCCCTTTCACCGAGTGGCAGGTCGACATAATTGGACCTCTGCCTCATTCCCAGCCCGCAAGTGGCAAAAGGTATATTTTAACCCCTGGTGGAATTACGCAACTCGATACGCCGACGCGATTGCCCTTTCTCTGTCCCTGAGAGCTGACACGGGAGCGGAACGCGCTGATTACCATGTTCTTCCAAAGTATGGGTTTCCCTCGATTGCTTACAATCATGGCCCAATTTATGTCTGACAATGGACGCGTCTGGCGGCAAAGATTCAGAATGACGCACCTCGTCTCCACCCGGACCACCCGCAGACCAACGGCCTTTCGAGCGCTTAGAACAGCGTCGTTAAAGCAGATGCTGGCCACGTTCCTTGAGTCTCAGGGTAGGGACTGGGAACAAATACCTGCCGTCACTTTGTTTGCCTACAGGGAGGGGCCGCAAGAGTCCACCGATCTCCCCGTTTTTGAACTCTTGTATGGTAGAACGTCGAGGACCAACTACACTGATTGCGGGAAGACACGGGAGGGCAAAGGTGACCCCGCAGATTTCTCTGTAGTCGATTACGTCCTCCAGTTCAGGGCAAATAGTCCACTCTCTGCCATAGCAACCGAAAATATGGCCCAGCCCCGGCAAGCAAAGGTTATGGTATACCGCAGGTAGGAGCAGAAACCTACTACAACAAAGGAACTACAATCACTCTCATATGCACAAGCCGGCACGGCCACTCTATTAATGTCCTGTTATAATTTTGTTGGCCTGTCCAGTGGACATCACCTGATACAGTTATGAAACATATAATCAGCTTTATTCGTCGGACCCACCGATACCCTGATATAGAATATGTACTTCTGGCATTGGACGGCTCAAAGTTTAAACCTTTCTCATGACTGGATAGCCTTTGCTAATCTTTTGTGTATTAATGTGACGATAATTTTCTGAGAGTTGGATTAATGCCATTATCCTCTGTGTACCATGGCCATGGGCCAAAATATGGTTGTGTCTATTTTGGGGACGTCCGTTTCCCTCCAAAAATATAATAACCCCATGGGGGCTGGATCTCCAAACCCGCCCAGGATTTATCCATCCTTAAAACACAAAGATAGCATGCTCTAAGATTCTCCATGTTACCATCACCTGAATAGCACCAGCACGAGAACGCAGGGCTTGGTGGGCCATGTTTTGGACTTTTCCCTACAAACGGACACTCTTCTCAAAGCACCCTTAAGTATCATTTCTTCTGTTTTTTCCCTTTTTTTTATTTGTATATACTGGAACCTACCCTCTCTAATTGTTGATTTTAATAATATTGTATATTTTAATACTTGTATTTCAATAAATAAATACTCCTAAGTCATTTCTCTCTCATCCTCATACCAGGCTTTGGGTGGAATACCGCAGAATGCTTCCCTAGCTTTTCTGAAGAGGCGCTACCTAGACCCTTATCGTAATAAGAGAACGGGATTTCCCCTTTCCCAATTTAAATGGGATGGTGGCAGTGATACATATTGTGGTTATTTCTTGGTCCTGTAAATTGCCACGCTCACCTTGATGGTCTGACTGCGGCCCATTCCGGCTATTCCAGCGCACTGATTTGTACCGACCTAGATTTGGACTCTCTTGTGTTTTGAATCGATTGGGAGTCCTCTTCTCGGCTGGCCACTAGGGGTGTAGACACATTATATTGAGAATCTTCATGAAATTCTATTCTCGATTTGACAATAATTCAAAATAAAAAATAACATCAACACTATTTATGTATACCACCGTCTTTTTCGTACGATTAAACGCATTTATCAACCCAAAATCAGGGGGGAAAAGCGCCTGCGTCCTATGTGCGACATGGGTGATCGCTACTTTGGCTCTCCTGGCAGATGCACCGTAGCGCAGATCTGCCCATCTGAACTGTATTGGTTATAATCAATTAAATTCTCATGTGCTACCCTGACGCAACTGTCTTAATGATCCTAGGCTGTAGGCACGCTATCCTTCCGCCCACCCCTACCAAATTTCAACTGGCTACTTTCCTAAAGACTAGTTATTGCGAAGCCACCTGAACATGGGTATCATTCCAAAACTTGCTGGAGATGTCAAAAGAAAAAAGTTGGGGGTAAAAATAACTACAAAGAGTGATGGTCCTAAGCTAGCCATACACGTGTCGGATTCCCTGGCCATCGATCACCGCATCCGCTCGTTCCGGCGATTCTGCCGTGATATCGCAGGTGTGATCACTCGCCAATTAAGAGTACCATCGCTGCATACCACCTTGTCCACGGATTCCGGACGATTCCGTGTCCGATGTCCCCTCACAAATGGCAACTCCCCCTATCTGTCAAATCGGATCAAAAGACAACATGTTTGTTCTCTGTGGGATCCGATCTGGGCCCCTTAACGATCGACCTGATCGATCCGTACAAGGTGGGTGCATGCGATTCCGCACGAATCGTTTCGCGTGCACCGCCCGAATCGATCGTGCCGGAAATCCGTGGGAATCCGACACGTTTGGGGGGCCTTAACCCAAATATTTTTGCCACAATTTAGTTAAAAGTCAGGCAATATTCAAATTCCAACTTTGTATTTTGAACTGTAGCCAAAACTACATGTGATAGAGCAAAAATAATTCCCAATCCCCAACCCTTTGCTACATCTCCAACATTTTTTTGTGATGATGCATTTTTCAGAAGCCTTTGCATCAGCTCCAAAGTCATCTAGTCGAAAAATTCGACCATCTCTAGTGACTAGTGATGAGCAGAATAGACAAGATTTGTATTCGCAAATATTTTGCCTAGTATTCAAAATAAAGTTGTAAATTCGAGAATTCATGATCTCCACTCATTAATACATTCATTGTGCAAATCATCATATTGTCATTCCATTACATGGTATTTATGTGCTGATGTAGAAAAAACTTGAATTATCACAATTATGAATATATAGCACTATTTTCCTAATCTTTGCGAATTTTCAAAGTGCTGATATTTGCCAAAATAAAAATGATTAGAATATTTGCGATTAACACCAGGAGTGACCTGCAAGTCACAAAAGGCTTGCTCTATGCATTGATGTACTACATCCCTTTACCTGCTTTTTTTGTACCAAGTGATCTTCAATAAAAGAAAACTAAAAATGATGGGTGCCTCCTCTCGAGCATTCTTTTTCGTGGGTTTTCGCCACATCCTCTCATTGTCCATACAGTGCAAGGAGCAAAGAAGGAAGTGAGTAAATTTTTACATACACCTATAAAAAAGATTGTTTAAATATTGCAGTAAAGGGTAGTCCCCACTACAAATCACTGTTGCTGCACATAAGATGCAGTTTTAACAAACACCATACAAATAAATATCATCTATGTTTTATGTTTTACATGCCATGACATTACATGAAATGTATTTGTTGTGTTCCGTTGTTCTTATGATTGAAACATAACTCCCAGGGTTCTGATGTAGTAAAGAAGAACCACTGCTAGCACAAAACTAAAGACACACCCTGTGAATTAATTGTTATTAATATCATGATTAAATTAGGATTCATATGTTTTAAGGATAATTTTTTTTAGCTAAATTACTAAAACGTCACCTTTTGTACCCTTGGTTTATTTTACAACACTTACTGCATGTGTTCTTAAGGCCATTGTTTTAAAAGAAAGCCTACTCTAGTTTTGCCTCTACCTCTGTAAGGTTCAGGATCAACCACGACAGTAGGCCCACGTGCTGCGAAAACTAATTTATTAAACGAAAAACGCCCAACGGGAATGAAACGTCCGCACAGTCTCAAAAGTCCAATCTGCATGGAAGGCCACCTGCCCCTTTGGAAGAGGGACAGGCTGCGCCTCAGCATCCGGCAAGGCCGGATCTTCTTTGCTCCAACAGGACCCCTTATAGGATAGGGACCGACCAATACCAGGTAGGCATACCTCAGACCCACCCCAGCGGGGGGAGACATTGGGAGGCAACCGGGTCTTCCAGGGTAAGCACAGGCTAACTGGTCCCACGACTGCATGCACACTGGGCTAAACGGTGGAGGGCTGCGGTCCTGAAGACAGCTAGTGTGCCCAGTTGCTGCTACCTCATCAGGAATAGCACCTCTCGACTATCCCTCCTCTTCCTGGGTCATGTCTATATACCCATCGGGAACCAGGGCATGATGGGAAGGCATCTTAAAGGGCACCATACCCAACATCTATCATTAGTGATGTCGCGGACTGTTCGCATTTGCACATTTTCGCGAACACATGGCAAGTTTGATCCGCCCCCTATCTTTTAACATTGCAGAAACTTTGACCCCTGTGAGTCACAGTCAGCAGACATAATCCAGCCAATGAGCACCCCCCCACCTCACAGACCCTCACACCCCCTATAGCATAGCAAGTACAGGACGCCATTACACATTCGGCTGAGGAAGGAGACAGTGTTAGGAGAGGGAGCTGCTGCTGCTGCTGCTGCTGCTGCTGCTGCTGCTATAGGGAAACCATTAGCTAGGGCAGTGTTCTGTGTGCTCTATCTACAGTCCTCAGTGATTTGAATAGCCAGGAGTCTAGTTTGCCCTACTTTCCTCATTGACCAACTGCGTTCAATTCACTAACCCCCCAGCTGATTTCTTGTAGGACCACTCTTTGCATTGATCAGTGGGCATGACTAGTATTTCTCATTAATGACATATTATATTGTTTCCATTTTAAAAAGAAAATGACATTTCATAACTGTACTATATTTGATGTAAGGCAATGCAAAAACATCAACAATGAAAAAGCATTAGTGGCTCATTAATACCTTTTTTGGTTGACGTAAAAAACCATTGTTGTAGATTTCATATTGATAGCAGCTTTATTAAGCCACTTTTTTGTCTACTGGTACTATACAAATCTTTTACCTCAAGCAGGAAGAATTGGTGATACACGTATGCTGGTGGTGAATGACAGCTGCATGAAAAATAGTTCTATGAGAAATATATCATGTTCCTCTGCAGAGTGATAATTGTGTTGGAACTCTTTTTTCACCCTATTAATAAATTTCATTGACTATCATTGTAGAAATCCGTCGTGCAGATTTATTGCGTGCAAAAATTTTTTGGGGGGAGTTTTGCCATGGATCCCCCTCTGTCATGCCATTGTCCAGGTGTTAGTCCCCTTAA
>CM070035.1:94041315-94060399 GCA_036250615.1 Ptychadena robeensis | reverse complement strand
CAAAATTCGACTATGCGAATTTTCGGCGAAAAAGTCGAAATTTCTACTTGAAAATTCGCACTGCGAATTTTTCAACCATCCCTAGATATGATAGTGGAGAAGGACACCACAAAAAATATAACTACCTGCTGTTTCCTCCAGCCCTGGCAGTTGCCACTTTAGTCCTCTATAGCTACCAGGCATCAGGGGGTTAATTAACTACAGTAAATTGTTTGCCCACTAGATGACTAGATAACTGTTTTCAATTGTGAAAACTCCATAGCCTTGTAGAGAGTACATGATGAAGTCACTAGTTTGTCCCTTTCCAGCTGTCCGTGCCACAGACGTTTCTTATCTGAGGCGAGGAACTACATGGAACAATTGGGATTTACTGATCAGGTCGGGTAAAGCATTTTATTTATTTATTTTTTTTTTACAAATTGAGTATCATTTGGTTTATGACCAAAGTTTAGGTGAGCTTTATCTTTATCTTTCTTAACTTACTATCTTTTAAATATATGGCAGCAATTATTATTTGACTTGCCACCTAGAGATTATCAGCTGCTGTGACAAGTCAATCTGTCGTAGGGCATTCAATGCTTAAATTCATCTGCCCTTTTTTTACAGGATTCCTTTTTAGCAACGGATTTAAGCCGTGATTAAGCTAGGGCCACTAATTTCTTACACAGCTCCATTTTACATGTCAAAACCATCTGATTTTTGTGGGGCAGCCCTGGCCTCAGAAGACAAAACTGAACTTACTACTTGACAGGGGATGTGAAGACAACTAGAGAGGTTAGAGTTACAGGTTAAGGAAAATAAAGAGAACAGGGTCCTACCTGATTGCATGTAGGTCAGATAGGTGGAATCTCTTGTGATCAGTTAGTAGGTGTCAGGGTTAGGTTCTTTGGTCCTGGAAGAAACCTAAGGAGAATTTTGCCTCCCATCCGTCCAGTGGCGGCGCCAGAGGGGTGCTTGGGTGTGCTTAGCACCCCCAAAATCCTCGTCCAGCACCCATGTTGTACATGGAAATCTAATTTTTTGGGAGGGCAAGCTCTCCTAGCACCCAGGTAGCACCTTCAAAAAAAAATGGCTGTAGCCACCCCTGCATCCGTCCCACCAATTATTTATTTTTGAACGAGTTACAAAAAGTTGTCGAAAAGCCACTGAGGTCTTTAAAGGTGGGCAGTGTTGTAATAGTTTAAAAGATTTAGTGGTGGTGTCCTGTTTCAGTGGGGTCAACTAGATTTACCAAGATTTAGTGGTGGTGTCCTGTTTCAGTGGGGTCAACTAGATTTACCAGTTATATTGACGATGTCTAGCGTGATAAGATACTGTCACTATACAATGTGTATTACAATGGTTGAATTTTGTTAAGTAAAGGCTGCTTTGGCCATATGGCCTTCATGCATTGTAAAGAAATACACTTTTGAGAATGTTGGCAGCTCTCTAATGTGAACAACCAGCTGATGTTTCTAAGCTGTCAGAAAATTGGGATGGGATGTTTGCTATGACCTTACATCATGTATTACACAATTATAAACACCATTATTTATATATTTTGCACATTATTTATTATGTGTGGTGCTTAGATATTTTACTCTAGCTTATTTAACATGTTGACCACCACTGGAACAATAAATAGGTATACTATGCATTTCATATATTTATAATGTCATAAGTAACCAAAAGGTGTCTTTTTTAAAATAGAATGTTTGAAAAAAAAATTCAATTTCCAGCACCAAGAAAATGAATATGCATGTTCTGCTATCTTACCTGTTTGCATTATCTAAGGAATTATCTTGTTAATCTGCTTGCAAATAATGAGTAACTTAGAAGGTTGCTTTGTGCTGTGATGATTACAGGTCCTATGATTGTTATACTATCAACAGAAACACTGGCAGCAAAAATGATCTGTGCTTGTGCATTTTTTGGAATTTTTTTTCTGCCTTTCATGGGCTGTAAGGTAGTCAATTTACTTGATGGTTATATAGGTATCGTAAAGCCCCCCATACACGACTAGATTTTTTATCCAATCAACTCAATCCAATCAATTTTTTTGGTTGATTGGTTAAAAATCTATGGCAGCCCACATGGTTAGATCAACCTAAACCAATTAAAATTGGGAAAAAAATTGATTGAAAAAGGATTGGACATGTTGGTAAATTTAAATTGGTTGTATTGAAATGCATTACACTTTCAGTCTATCTACAGAAAGTTGATCAAATATCTGTTACTACAGTTAACAAACATACAATCAATCACAGATTTCCCTGACCCCAAAAAATTGATCTTTTTTAGTTGATTGAACAGAAAATCTAGACGTGTATGGCTAGCTTAAGGACAACATGATCACGTCTTACCCACGTCAGTTCTTGTGTCTGTATACCCAACACCGTTCCCAAGTAGGGATGGTCGAAAAATTTGCAGTGCGAATTTTTAAGTAGAAATTTCGACTTTTTAGCCGAAAATTTGCATAGTCGAATTTTGATGGGGTCATTTCGACTTTTCGCCGAAAAAGTCGAAAATCAGCCTGATATTTTGACTGAAATCAAAATTTCAACGTAAAAAATAACTTTGCTTTTGATTTGCCGTGCCGCTATTTCGCGTGCGAGTATCGCCATTAAAATTTTCGCATGCGGAAGTGATTGGAAAATTCGCATTGGCGTAAATTCGCATGGTGCTAGCTAACTTTGTCAGCTTATTGCAAAGCCCCTGAAAATGGTATCCTCACAAAAATTGCTGGAGTTGTAGAGAAGGGTTGGGGAAACATTTGAAAACAATACATTTTGCTCTAATGTCAAGTTTGTGTATAAATTGGGTTTAAATCTCAGCTCTGATTGTAAATCTCTGCTACTATGTACACTGTACACTTATAGCTCAAGCTCATACAGCAAATCAAAATTTTCCACCTTATGTGAATTTTTGACCTTATGCGAATTTTAGGCTTTATGCTAATTTTTTTAGTGTTTTATGCGAATTTTCGACTAGAAAAAAGTTGAAATTTCGCAGTCGAATCGAAATTCGATTGGGAAACTCGAAATTTAAGTAGAATCGAATTTTATTAATTTCGACCATCTCTATTCCCAAGACAAATATTGGCCTCATATTTCTTTTGCAGAATATATACTGAATGCAGGGGAGGATTCAGCTGGGATATTGTAATGCCTTGATAGGGGTCAAACCAGGGAGCCAAAGACTGAGCTCATTTCCCTCTTCCATAGTATTCCTTATACTTTTATTTAACATATCTAAGGTTTGTACAGATGCTAGAAAATAGTCAGTCTAGTTCAGGGGTAGGCAAAGTAGGGCCCTAAATGGCCCATTAAGTTTTTCAACCAGGCATGTGATGTTTAGGGGAGAGCAGTACAGGTCGAATCAGAAATGACATGTGCAAACACAGTAGACTGGCTGTACTCTTCAGTGCAGCGCACTTCCAATACATCTATTATGAGTTCTGTATCATCTGGAGGAGGCTGGTCATTTTAAATTGGATCGGATAAAATTGGATATTTTGAATTCAATTTAAATTGAAAGAACACATAGAAAAAACATATCTACTTTTTTACTTTCCCTTAGAAGGGACGTGGGGACTTTTAAGACCAAAAATATTAAGTAACTAAGGATACAATGGGTGTACTAAAAACAACAAATTTTATAGTCTCAACGAGATTACATTGTAACATCACATATTGAAGTGTGCATAAATTGTCACATACACAAACCCTAACAAGGGTCAGCATAAAACATTCAATTATGAGTAAAATCAGCCCCAACGTTTTCGTTGATGGTAACTTCTTCATGGGGTATTTGATTAATATGTAACAGATTGTAAGTAATGCACAGGGTTGCATCACATGTAATATGGTATAGGAGAAACTATTAAAAAAAGGGGTTCCAGTGTGGAACTGAGAGCCAACAAACATAGACCTTACTGCCAAGGGAGCGATTCAACCAACTTATTTAAAGAAGTAGTTTATGGGGGAAGACATGCACCTTCCAATCAGGGTCACAAGTTTATCAGAGTCTCCATCGTAAGTATCCGGAGGATAAGTTAGTGGCAGTAACTGTACACACGTCCTCCTCAGGTTGTTTAGAAAAAATATACATTTCTGAGCATAGTGCAGTATACAAGGTTATTGCCTTTTAAGAATTTGTTGATTTAAGAAATTAGTTTTAGCAGGGTTGTTCATTTTCATTTATTTTTATTATTAAATCATGTTTTTAAAACACCTGCAAATTGTCTGCTCTGCAGTGGGACACATGGCCTTAGAGAGGGATAACCCCTACTTTGAAATATGAGTGAGTGGCAGCCTATTAAAATTTGGAAAATCTTTTAATTTAATAAAATATTTTTAATATATAATTTTTATAAGTATTTTAAAGGCATATTTGGTCTTGATAATCCTTATTTTAGGATTGAGGCTGCAATTACTAAAAGAGACTTTTGCAAATTAGCAAATTGTTTACCATTAAATATGTATCCAGGTAGATTTGCCCAGTAAGTAGTGATTATCCAGACAAGGTACAAGTTCAAAGTAATTAAATGACAAAATGTCTTCTGGGCAAGAATATGTTGAGTCACTGTTTCTACACCATTTACCAAAATATATAAAGAGGCTTAAGATAGAAATATTATTATGCCAGGCTGGATAGAACCAGCGAAGCAGGAAGAATTGTATTAAAAGATTTTTTTTTAATGGAATTAAAAATAAATAAAAGAAGCTTAGCTTCCTTAGGGATGTTTAATCTACTCGATGTGGAAATCTTAAAACATATGAACATTTCCTAAGCAAATGTTTGTTTTTTTAATTATATAATCTGCCCTTTATGGGGAAATGCAATATTCTTTCATGGCCAAATAGAACATTCTCATATGGATGAATGAAACATTCTCAAAAGTCAAATAGATGTAGGGTGACGTTTCTAAGTATTATACATGTTGGTTTATTGGTTCAATGTGGCTTTGTGTCAAATGCGCACAACCGTCAGCAGTGATTACACAGTTACTGTGATATCAGTGGCCAAAAGGGCCCTCAGTAGGCGTATAGACCAGGGCAAAGATCACAAAGTAAAATTGGGTCAGGATGAGGGGTGGGTGTTAAAGTTGTGTGTAGGTGTGCAGCTCTCAAAATGGAGGGGGAGTCCTGAGAGATCAATCCTTGCAAGCCTCCTTTAATGTATTTTTTTATTTATTTATTTTATTTTATCATTTACAGTACTTTACTTTGTTGTACTAGGTTATGTGGAAGGGAAAAGAGTGGAAGAAAAGGGTGCACAAGTAGCAGAGATGACCACAGCCCAGAGAGGAATGTCAGGAAAAGGCCATTAAAAAGTATTGTTGACATTCACAGTGGTCAGAGTGGTCTGAGGCTGAAGTTAGTGCATCAAGAGACACCACACACCGATGTATCCTGAACATGGGCATCAAATGTCATATTTCTCTTGTCAAGCCACTTGTAAAGCAACATCAGAAGCGTCTTACCTGGGCCAAAGAAAAAAGAACTGGTCTGTTGCTCAGTGGTCCTCTTTTCTGATGAGAGTCAAAATGGAGAGGCACACAATCCAAGATGCTTGAAGTCCTGTGTGTAGTTTCCACAATCTATGTTGATTTGGGAAGCTACATCATCTGCTGGTGTTGGTCCACTGTGCTTTATTAAGTCCACAGTCAACACAGCCCTCTATCAGGAGATTTTGGAGCACTTTATGCTTGATTGTGCTTGATTGTGCATGATTGGCCAGCAAACTTGTGTGACCTGAACCCCATAGAGAATCTATGGGGCATTGCCAAGAGAAAGATGAGAAACATGAGGTGGAACAATGCAGAAGAGCTGGAAGCCGCTATTGAATCATCCTGGCCTTCCATAACACCTCAGCAGTGGGAGAGGTTGATAGCATCCATGTCATGGTGCATTGAGGCAGTAATTGATGCAAAAGGGATGTTTTATTGTAATCATGTAATATAATAATTTACTGAGTTATTTGGGTTTTCATAAACTGTAAGCCATGATCATCAAAATTACAACAAATAAAGGCTTGAAATATCTCGCTTTGCATGTAATTAGTCTAGTTCATGTATTAGTTTTACCTTTCAACTTCAAATAGTGAAATACAGTAGCTTTTGGATGATATTCACATTTTTCATATTTTTCTCAAATTACTTGTAAGTTTGGGAGGTTTGAGACAAGTAAACTCCAAATGATTACATTTTAGTTTACATTTATAAGACACACTGTCACACTTTAAATAACACTGTATGAAGGTGCGGTGTGCTACTTAGCACATACACAGAAGCCAAGGTCAAGACCTTAGGTTCAAAATTGGAATTTCTCATACTTTACATAATTCAAAGCATTTAAAGTTCAATCCAGCAATTTAAATACTGGTGGTTGTGTTTTACTGCTCTTTGTACTATCATAAATGTGACATGGTTATTTAAATGGTTGTGTTGATGAAATTAACATAAAGTCAAGTCACATAATTTTTTTTAAAGATCAACACTTACAAGGCACTAGATTTATCCGGATTAAATCTATGTATACGGAAACAAAGAAATGAATATGAACACTTCATTGCGTTAGACTGAATTGACTTGACTTAACTTGAAAATATTATTTATTTTATGAAAAGGTGAAATAGTTGTTTAAATGTGCTTTTAATATTTGATTAAAATTTTGGGTACAATATCTGTTGCTGTATACAATCTTTAAGCTATATTGCCACATGTGCAGCCTCACATGGAGCGATTCTAATTGCGCCCATGTTATTGAATGGGCTCTTCCCCAGGCCGCAATCAAGGTTTTTAATATTAGTGTCCCACGAAGTGGAATTTAACATCACACTCTATGTATAAGACCATCTGACATCCCAGTTTGAACGGAGAAATAGAGTGGCAAGGAAGGTTACTATAAAGTTGAATTCTCTTTTAATTTCATGATTTATGTGCAAACAAAAAAAAGTTTAAATAGAAATGTTCTCCAGGAGGATGTGTCTAGGAGTTAAATGCTTGTTACCCTGCCCATGTGTAGGCAAGATCTTTAAGAATACTTCTCTGAAATGGCGTGGCTCCAGAGTGATTGACCCCTGAGGGTTAAATCCACAGTAGGGCTCCGCACTATAAAGAAGGAATCTTTCAAGGTTCTCATACAGTATCAGTGGCCAGTTGCACTTGGCTGTCCTTAAGACTGAGATGAGAGGCGCCTGTAGTCCCACTGCTACTAAAACATTTACTTTTGGGTAAACCACTGTGAAGTTTTGTAGTGTCGTGGGGTGCCATTTTGTGGTGCACACTTACACGACCATATTCTGAGAAGGATGTCTTCTGCTCAGCACACTGCCACAAGCTCACACACCAAAAGAAGGAAGGTCCAGGCACGAGGAATGTGTTCAAGCTTTACTACGGGAACAGATATATACAGTGATTTCACCATCACCTAGAAGGTAGGGATGGGGCAATAATCGTGGGTATCTACAGTTCCAGCTTGTTGCTTACTCGTGGATGGTACCTTTTAGACGGCTGAGGCTCTCACACCAGAAAGGGGTATAAGCAGTCCTTGCCAGTAAGTCAAACTCGTCAGTGCATAATTCATCTGGAAATCCTGTGTCTGGGGACATGTCTGGAGGGCCCAGAACATCCTCAGGAGTCAGTATTTATAGATTAGAGAGGGGGTTGGCTTAAGGCCAGTAGTAGGGCAGATTAGGATTGATACATTCTGAGGTGAGGAGAGCGGCAAAAGGAACAGCCGTCTAGACACGTCCTCATCTTTGGAGTAAACAACAGGTCCCTTAAAGGGACAGGCTTAAAACAAGACCAGAAAACATTTTGACAGCAAGTTAGCATCTCTCTTGCCCCTTGTCTAAAGAAGTTCACCACAGGGTTCAGGGTAGAAATTCACACACTAAGAGTTCAGCATTATGTCAGACTTTCTGGAGGAAAATCTTTGCAGACAGGAGAGCCCACTTTAAGCCCCCTCATACACGTATAGATCCATAGGCAATTTTGTGGATGATCGATCCCCGTGTATGTTCGTGGCAATCTGTGGTTAATTGTCCGCAAAACACATGCCCACCAGGAGCGATTGAACATAAAGAGAACCGCCCATCTCTTGCACCCGGGTGCACCGCATGTACCCGGGTGAATCAGGGGACAATAATGATCTCACCCCTTGGATGCCACAGACTCCCTACAGGCCTCTACGAGCACGTACCTCCCTTCCATCCATGCAGCCAGGCATCACGGTCCTCACCTGCAACAGCTGAGCTGGCTTTCTTCCATTTAGCAGGTCCTTGCGCACATCCCTTAATAAAGGTCCAAGACACATCAGATTGTTGTGAACACCTGTTGTGCCCCTTTATTGCAGTATTGTCACAGTGCCAGTTACACTCCATGATCTTCCTGGGAGCCATCTGGGAGTAGTATCTGCCGGTACATTCTTTACCCTAGTCTTCCTCACCCGAGTGACTTTTCCTAGGCTAGGACTGCCCTTGCCCCCAGCAAGGGAGAACAAGGGTGAGGCCTTAGTTACATCTCAGTGCAGGCCTGGTCTTTGGATCCGCAGGCCTGGGGCCTGTTCCCCACTGGACCCAGTACACCTCTGCTCTCTACTCTGCTGCTAAGAAGACCCAATTTACCTAAAGTACTTAACTTATATAACCTCCTATTCTCCTCCAAGATGGCTCACAAGATCACCTCCCACCTATGTTTTGCCCAGCAACAGCACAAACATATTCACTAACATTTTTCATAGAATCCAAGTTCATTCTTCACTGACCATGGCACAATGCACTTGACCCTTAGTCCACCTTCCTACAGCACCACAAGTGGGACCAGGGTCCCCATCCAAAGTGTTGGCACACAAATGGTGCACCTCGATTTTCTGATTGATCGGCAATCACCTGTTCAGCAATCACGCCAGTATCGATGCATGTATAGGAGCTTTTATAAATATACTTTACGAAAGCCATACTTGATGCTTAGAACAGATTTTTATCAATGTTATCAAATCAGTCCACACTCCAAGAATTAAAATATAAATGTAAAGGAAGATTGACACTTGATATAACCCTGGTCCTTTTCTATGCTTCTATGAGAAAGGAGAGTTGTTTTATCCTGCTCTAAAATAAACACAGATGTATAGTAATCATGACACTGTTACACATGACACATGCATGATATTCTCTTTAAAAGACAGGCACTGCCTGGAACACATCACACTCCATCAAGTGGCTGATAGCAAATATACATATCAAAGTCTATTTTGTCTCTGATATCTTGATGGGTAGTTATTGATGTGGTGTCATTTATGGGATTTATACAGATAACAATTATTACTCTAGATCTACTTGTACTTAAATATATGACACACACCAAAATCCCCAAAATAATCTATGTAATAGAGATAACAAGACAAATGGACATTTCATGGACTCTGACACAAAAGGGAGGTAACAGAACAGATGCTTTATGTTATGTGTTACTGTTAATTGTTAATATGTCCATGTTCTGTGTGTGAGTGTTATCATAATCTAGAAAGGATATCTAAACTTGAAGCTGCCATACAGAAACGGAAGCAGCTGTACCCATAACAAAGAGGATTATCGTAGGAAAGGTGCATCCAGCTCCGGCTCATACTGCTTGTTAGCTGCTGACATAGTAACTGAAGTTAACAAATTAGTAGTCTGACTTCAGTAGAAGGAATATGACCTAGAGACATGGCACTGTATGGAATATCTATCATCGCCGGGATACTGATCAGTGGAATAAACTGTTGTGTAATTCCTGATGATTTTGTGGGAGCAAGAGCACATGGAGACATTATTATTGGGGGCCTGTTTGCAGTACATGGCAAGATGATGAACTCAGTTCGGGGATATCCCTATCAACCGGCTATTCAAAATTGTGCTGGGTGAGTAGTATCTTTCTCAATATACCATATGCAGGTATTGGCCCAACAGAAATAAAAAAATAAACCCAAATTAGTTGGTGGTATCATTGTAAGCCATCTTTAACATATTAACATAAACCCTATTACATAGCATTTTAGCAATGCACATGTAATTTAATCATTATGCATTCAATATATTTGACAGCAATAAAATGTATTTATGCTATACTCATTACACTGTGATATAAGAAAAAAACATGCAATTTACAAAAAAATGTATTGACATCAACAAAGAGGAACACAGGTAACATTAATGTGGTCATTGCCACATCTTTTGTATAGAACCTTGCCATCTCCTTCCACCAATTATGATCTTCTTAAAGTACAAATACATAGTATAGATGTCACTGTCATTTACATATGTCATTAGAATAATATTAATATGTCAGATAACCATGTCTATGTTAATGTTAAACCACAAAGAGATGTGAGGACTTCAAATTCTGATCTCCTTCTGGTGAATTGAAGGTAAAACATTAAAGGAATGTTGGATACATACATTCATTACGGTATTATTGGGAGTTACCATACTATTTAACTGCTGGTGCCAGTAGGAAAAAAGTAACATTAGTTGTGTCAACATGAGGAATAATTCCCCAACAGTGGTTACAAGTTTGGAGACCACTTTTGAAGATGATTGACTTCCAATTTATCTTTTGAGATGTAATGCCCAATTCTTGTATCTATACAATTATCTGCATGACAATTATCTCTGAATGACAAGCATCTGTTGTATATTTCTCATATCCTGGATAAAACAGACCATAAAAACTGCTTGTGTTGCAGGTTTGAGATGCAGGGATTCCTGCAGATACTGGCAATGACACATGCTATAGAGACGATAAATAATTCTTCGCTCATACCTGGAGTTAAACTGGGATATGAAATCTATGACACCTGCTCCGACGCCACGCTAGCGGTATCAGCTGCACTGCGATTTCTGTCTACATACAATACTTCAGGAGATGCCGTGGTATTTAAATGCAACTATTCGGACTATACGCCCAAAGTAAAAGCTGTGATTGGGGACAGTTATTCAGAAGGATCCATTGCTGTTGCAAGGTTACTAAACACTCAACTTATTCCACAGGTAAGAGCTTATTTGTGATCTATGTGTTTTTCGCTATTATGGCAGGTTTTGCTTATTAAATGGATCATTATAGATGTAACCTGTTGATCTACATGGAGATATGGAAAGCAATAAACTGATAAGATTAAAGCCCCCCATACACCACATACAATTACCATGCAATTTCTGTACAACCAACTTTTCTTCTACCAAAACCATGTAATATGAGGATCTTTGTACACCTTCTAATCACTATGTATTCTATCAGGGAGGTCACTATACTACATAGTTGTTGGTAGGTCTCATGGAAATTGTATGGAGGGATCTAAAGGTGTATGGGGGGCTTAACAGCTAGTTTTAGTAGTAATGATCAGACATGCAAATTATTTTATTCCTTTGTAACAAACTGGGATAAATAAAGGGTGATAAATATATTTATTTCCTTATTACACATTCTAAAATTGCATCATTAAATGTTAATTTTTTCTTTTTTTTGTGAGGGGAGGGTATTTATGCCATGGCCAATCATAGAACTTCAATGATTGGAAGTTGTCCAAACAATAAACATACATTGTGCTGTGATTTTTAGGCAGAATATAGAGTTGATGCCCCCTTGCAATGGCTTATCTGTCAAGAGTGTCAATGAGATCTCCAACAAATTTGTTTTTAGAAAAACCCTTACATCCACAAATGTTTTGTAAATGAGGTTGCGAAATGTTTGTTTTTAAACACCTGTGACAAAGGGACTTATTAAAGACCTGAATTCAATGATTTGGGGGTATATATGTTTTTCCTACTGTATGCCAATTTGTTATTATAAAACTATTTTAATACCATTAACATAAAGTATTTTTATATGGAAACCTTTTTGACAGGTCAGTCATGCATCATCAGCTCAAGTACTAAGTGATAAATTTAGATTTCCTGCTTTCTTACGTACCATTCCTAATGACTCTTACCAAACAAGGGCAATGGCAAAGCTTATTCAGAACTCAGGATGGAACTGGATTGGACTTATAACCATGGACGATGACTATGGGCGATCGGCTGTAGAGAGCTTTCAAACTCAGGCTGTTAAAATCAATATTTGTATTGCTTTTAAAGAAATCATACCTGCTCATTTATCTGACAGCTCCATACCATCTCAAATAGATAGGACCATTCAAACCATACTGAAAGAAACCAGTGTCAATGTCATTGTAGTGTTTCTTAAACCTTCACTTATCATAAAGCTTTTTCTAAAAGTTAAAGAGAAGAAGATAAAGAAAACATGGATTGCAAGTGATAGTTGGTCTGTATCTACAGGAATTAGTACCATACCTGATATTCAGAAGGTCGGCCAAGTGATTGGATTTATCTTTAAGAGTGGCGATACCACATCTTTTCAGGAGTATTTAAAAGATCTAAACCAACAAAAATTTGAGATGAATCGTTTCATGGATCAATATGCGCTACTTGTGTCTGGCTGTTCAAAAGCAAAATACAATGACATGTATGATTGTGTTACTAATTCTTCCATGGAAGCTGTGGTCACCAACACTAGGATAAATGACAAAGCTCTAAGACTGGACTTCCTTTCAGCCACAGTACAACCTGGATTTGTCTTCAGCACTCAGCTGGCAGTAACAGCTATAGCACATGGCATTAGAAATTTGTGTTTGAAAAGAAACTGCAAGAATCCCAATGCCTTTGCACCATGGGAGGTAAGATAATTTATTATATAATGAATATTTCCCATAAATGTTAAAATTTATTTTAAGTTACCAATATAAAGTACATAGAGCAGAAACCCTAATGCCTTAGAAGGTGTGAATATTAATGACTTAATTCATATTTACTAGAAATGCTATTCAAATGATAATTTACGGATGGCATTTCTCAATAGAAATGCCATGGTCCTGTAAAAAAAACATTAAATAAATTGGTCTGGCAAATCTGTAAGTAAATTTGAATTTACAGGAGACAATCATTTGATACCATTAGATTAACAATTTTAACAAAATTTGTATTTACAGAAGACAATCATTTGATACCATTAGATTAACAATTTAACAAAATTTGTATTTACAAGAGACTATCATTTGATACCATTAGATTAACAGATTGTATGATATTTTATGATCGAACCAATGGAGTACCAGGAGTAAGATAGTATTAAGCTGGGTACACATGTGTAGACATGAGCCAGATCGATGCGCTTCAAGCGCCGTGCATGCTCACGCCCATCTATTTGGCCCATATCATATGCTACCATCCTTGTTCTTGGGTGGCACCAATCAATCCTGCTCAAAAACAGGGATATCGGACATGACCATAAACCATAGTCAATGTCTGTTTCTTTGCATGGAGACCGCGGGTCTCCATGTAAAGCATCGGCTGAGCTGGAGACACAGAAGTGCTGTGTCTTTAGCTCCTCCAATATCTGACAGCTGCAGGGAACATCAAACAGCACCAATACCGAGCAGTGTGTTCCCTGCTTTAAAATTTTACAGTCTTAAAGCAGCCATTCATGGGTTGATTTTTATGTTGATCAAGCACTAAAATTGATGTAAATGCATCTTATGGGTTATATAGGTGTTTTGATCGATTTCTTACAATTGGATATTGAAGTATGTGAAAACGCTTTTATCTTTAAAAAAAAAGAGAGTCTGGCGTTAATGTGATACCCTTTTTGGCTAACTGAAGTCATTGAAAAAACAAGCATTCGCAATGTCTCAGATTCCTTCTTCAGGCCCTAACAGACTACTTAATAAAGTTGTGTATTACAATGATCCTTTACAAGCACTTAACCCACATTATAGTGAATTTACTACTGTTTCTGTGTAAATATATGGTGCGAAATACACACCATGAAATTTTAAAAGTTGTATAGTTCATGACAATGACAAACTGACATTGGTAATCCAGTTTTTGCCTGTGTTAAGGAAATTACCTAACATTAGCCTTCAGGATCTGTCAGGGCCCTAAATAAATAATGTTGAAGGGACTTTTTCTTATTTTATCCTATAGAAAATTGATGAAAGGGCTTGTTCACACTAGCCATGCTGCAGCTGCGGTACACAGGGTTTAATGCAAGGTACACAGGCTTCCATACAAAATGTTGTGCCTCCTGCAGTCTGCATTTTTTCAGGCTCAGCGTAAGTGTTTTGCATACACTTGTATGGGACAAGCAAGCGCAGTGCAGTCCAAAATGCATTTTTTTTGCAGGTAATGGACACAGTTAGTGGCTGTGGTAGCGTTATCACTACTGCATCCATTATGAGCAAAAACAATAACCACAGATGCAGCGCTTGTAAGGCCCCTTAATCTCATATATTTTATATACCATAATAATTATTTGTTGAGAAATGAGAAAGTACTGCAGAATGTCTGATCTTTTTGTTGCTTTCCATAACTTCCATGTACAGAAATAGTTTCTTCATGAAACAGGAGGTGATTGAAATTCTCCCTAAACACAAAAAAGCAACAAAACCATTTGTTTTTTGTTTTTAAATAGGGAAATAGGGAAAGGTTAACCTTTTGACAGGTTATTTTTACTGTTTTTAATAGGGAAAGGTTAACCTTTTAACATATTATTGTAATCGTCTGCATCTGTCTCATGAATAACCTCTTCTCTATTCTTACCCTGGTAAATGCTTTGCCTCCTATGTGGTAACACAGAGTGTAGCTCGCAGTAGATTTTATTCATTAATATTATTACTGAGCTACACTCAGTTTATCTGCTCTAGCTGAGCCTGCGCCTTCCTGGATCCTGACATCAGTAATCGCATGAAGTAGGTATTGTAATACAGGCATAGTAACCCTGGGTCCTCTCATTCCCAGCGCCAGTGATGATGCCAGAAATGTGCAGGGCAGCCCAGAGTGGGCAGGAAATATGAACAGATTGCATGATAATCTGTTAAATTTAGGGCTGCCATATAGGCACCAATGCCTGTGAGACGTATCAGCCTAATTTTCGAAGGAGCTGGAGGCGCAGCACCTGCGACCTGCGGTCGCCATCCAAACGGTCATGTGCGATAACTTTGTTTGATTCATTGATCCCGCTCGAAGGAAGGCATACACGGGTAGATTTCTTAATAGATTAGAGCACAACCGAGCTCAGTGACAGCACATAGCACTTGATTGTACTCTATCTATTTAGAAAACTACCTGTGCATGCCCAGCTTTACAGTACCTCTTTGGAACAGAAAATGGTAAATAAGCATGACAAACCAGGGAGAGATTTTCCATCACATTAACTCCTATTCACCATGGTTACCGGAAAAAGATTCTTATCTCTATTTGCCTCACTTCTCCCATTGCTGCACTCTAATAAAAAAGATATATAAAGTAATTTTTTTGAACTTTTGCTAAAAATGTGATTCCCTCAATAACCCAAACCCCTGCTTGTTACAGCTTCTAGAATCCCTGAAGGCTGTAAATTTCACTTACAAGGGTAGGACTCTCAACTTTGATTCCAAAGGTGATGCCAGTACCGGGTATGATGTGTTGATGTGGAAAACAGTCTCTAATGGAAAGATAAATATCACCCAAATTGCAGAATATGATACACAGGAAGATGGTTTTATCTTTAGCACTGATGATAAAGAAAATGAGTTTGAACTATTAAAGGTAAGAAAACATGAGCAATATTTCCTTTTACAAATCTTTACTCCCAAAGCAGACTATAGGGTAGACTGACAATATATTTGGAAAAGTATTTGTATACATGTGTTTATAGTGTTTTGAGGGTGTAATATGTAATATGCGCCAGCATATTACATAGCGCTGTACATAGCGCTGTACAATACATTAGAGTTGAGATGCAACACAATATAACCCACAGGTACAGGTTATGACACAGGAGGAATAGAGGACCCTGCCCGGTCGGGCTTACAATCACATTTTTTGAAGGTGGCAAAGGAGCAAGTCTGATGGAGTGAGCAGGAGAGTTCCAAAGAGTAGGAGCAGCCCTAGAGAAGTCTTGAAGCCGCGCATGTGATGAGGTTATGAGCGGGGATGTCATTAGTAGGTCACTGGAGGAGCGGAGGGGGCGGTTAGGGGAGTATTTATGTATTAGGTTGGAAATGTAAGTAGGACAAAAAGTGTGGAGAGATTTAAAAGCAAGGCACCGAACTTTAAATTGAATTCTCGGTACAATTGGAAGCCAGTGTAGAGATTTGCAGAGAGGAGCAGCAGATGAGGATCGGTTAGAGCAGTCTAGCAACTCCATTCATGATAGACTGAAGAGGCGATAATCTAGTGAGAGGAAGACCAGAGAGCATGATGTTGCAGATGAGAAATGATGAGAGCATGTACCAGGAGTTTGGTGGTCTCTGGGGATAGGAAGGGGCGGATTTTGGAGATGTTGCGGAGATGGAAGTGGCAGGATCTAACGATGTTCTCAATGTGGGGAGTAAAGGAGAGTGCAGAGTCGAAGGTGACACCAAGGCAGCGAGCTTAAGGAATGGGGGAGATGAATGTGTTATTTACTGTAAATGAGATGTTGGGGGAAGGCTTGGAAGGTGAAGGGGGAAAGAGTTCTGTTTTGCTTAGATTGAGTTTAAGTATTCTGTCAGCCATCCATGAAGAGATTGCTGACAGATGTTTTCCAGGACAGAGGGGATGGGGTGGATAGGTAAATTTGGTTGTCATCAGCATATAAATGGTATTGCAGACCAAAGGATGAGATGAGTTTGCCAAGGGAGGAGGTGTAAATGGAGAATAGGACCGGAGCAAGGACTGAGCCTTATGGGACACCAACAGGGAGGGGGGTGTGAGGAGAAGAGGTACCATTGAAATAAGTTTGGAAAGAGCGGTTGGTCAGGTAGGAGGATAACCAGAAAAAAGAGCAGAGTCACAAATACCAATAGAGTGCAGGGTCTGTAGAAGAAGAGGGTGGTCAACAGTGTTAAAGGCAGAGGACAGATTTCAACAGAAGAAGCAAAGAAAAGTTGCCTTTGGCCTTGGCAGTGAGCAGGTCATTCGCAAGTTTAGTGATTGCTGTCTTAGTGGAATGAGAAGGTTGGAAGCCGGATTGGAGGGGATCAAGGAGGGAATTCACAGTCAGATAGTCAGTGAGTCCTTTGTATGCAAGGCATTCAAGCAGTTTTAAAGAAAAAGAAAGAAGAGAGATTGGTCTGTAGTTAGAGGGAAGAGAGGGGTCAAGTGATGGCTTCTTCAGTATTGGGGAGGATTGTGGAGTGTTTGAAGGATAATGGGAAGATACCAGAGGAGAGGGAAAGGTTGAATAGTTCAGTCAGTGCAGGGGCGAGGGTGGTAGAATGGGTCTTAAGTAAGTCAGCGGGTATAGGGTCAAGTGGGCAGGTGGTGGAGTCAGAGGAGCAAAGACGGGACTTCATCCAGACTGACCAGGGAAAATGAAGTGTGGGAACAGAATGATGGGATTGGAGGAGAGGGGGTGAGGGAAAAGTAACAGGGTGATGGGATTGGAGGAGTGGGAGTGAGGGAAGAGTTAAGCTAGCCATACACGTGTCGGATTCCATGTCCAATCGATTAATCATCCGATCGATTCCGGCGATTCTGCCGGGAATCGCAGGTGTGATCAATTGGCCAATTAAGAGTATCCATCGCAGCATACCACCTTGTCCGAGCGGATTCCGGCACGATTCCGTGTGCGATTCCACCTCCGATTCCACCTCACAAATGGCAACTCCCCCTGATCCGGGCAGAATCGGATGAGACAGACCAACATGTTGGTTCTCCGTCGGATCCGATTCTGGGCCCCTGAACGATCGGACCTGATCGATCGGACAAGGTGGGCTGCATGCGATTCCGGCACGATAGTTTCGCGTGCACGCGCCCGGAATCGATCGTGCCGGAATCCGGTGCGAATCCGACACGTGTATGGGGGCCTTAACATGTTAATGGAGGGGACGCCGCTCTTCTCCCTACACACCGCCGGCATCTATTTGACACCGGTGGTGTGTAGAGGGCTGGGCAGAGAGCCAGAAATCATGGCGGAGTACAGTGTAATGGCGCGAAAAGCCCGTAACGCCCAGAGGGTTATTAAAATGTAGAGATTGAATTTTACAGACCTGCAAAGACTGTAGTTTTGAAATTCTACAGCATTAATTTCACCTCCGGAATTCATAAAAAGTCTCCATGTCACTATGTGAGGCTGAAATTGTGTTTATTATCATAGGCTTCCACTGAGCTTAATATAATTATTGTTATTCAACCAATTAGCCATGTTCCAATCAAAGTCCTTTCCTATTTTAAATGCCTTTAATGAACCAGCCTTACTGTTTTTCAAACCCAAAATAGCTAGATAACTGGCAAATCCAGGTGTTAAAAATTGGTTAAAAATACAGGATTCAATACCATTTGTATAAACTAGGCCTTATTTTTCTACTCTATGAAATAATGCTCCTTCATTGGGGCATTGGACCCATGGGCTAGCCTGACTTCAAGTTTTAAAGAAAAGACAGTAGTCATCTCCAGAATACTTAGTCACACCATGGAACTCAATAGTACATTAGAAACCCAATACACACTGCACCATGCAGGCAACAAGCCCCAGGCTCAAAACACTTTACATTCTGCATTAAAGTGCACACTACATCTGACAAAAATTCACAACTTTCAGCCAAACACAAACTACTCCATGTACACCAATACATTTCACACCATGCAACTCCATACCCACCAGCACACACTGCACAACACCATCCACCCAAGACTAGCAGCAAAAAGCACCCTAACCAAACCCCATTGATGATCTGCACACTTTCTTCTTGTGACCTTTCTCCCTGAATTACTGGCACAATTAGGCACAACGGTCTCCTTTTTATTAGATTTTTAGCTCAAGAAATAGGGAGAGGGGTCTCTAGGTCCTCTCAAACAGTCTTGTAAAAACTAATACTTTTATGTTTCAACATAATTTGGCCTTGACTTATTGTGCCTTTACAATATACTGTTCATTATTACAGAACATTCGTTCCCGGTGTTCAGAGGAATGTAAACCAGGTGAAATGAAAAAAACATCAGCAAGTCAACACACATGTTGTTATGAATGTGTTGCCTGCCCTGAAAACCACTTCACCAATGCTGAAGGTATGGGGTGTGAAAAGAGGTATTGTTGTTTATGGTG
>CM070035.1:94028187-94041215 GCA_036250615.1 Ptychadena robeensis | reverse complement strand
AACCACTTCACCAATGCTGAAGGTATGGGGTGTGAAAAGAGGTATTGTTGTTTATGGTGGTTGCCTGGTACAGCATCTATGTACAGTAGCTCCCCAGGCTGCCACTGCAATGTGTGTGCTCCTTCGCCGATTGCCCCTCTTCTGTATGCGCCCTGTCATTGGATTCATAAAATTTGCAGAGCCCCCCATACACGCATAGATCCTGATGTGATCCTGGATTGGACCATTGCAGCATGATGACATCATTATGCTGCAGCCGGACGTTCAAAGAGTTGGAGCGCAGCATTTGTGTGCGCATTCGACATCTGATACTTCAAAAGTAATGGGGATTGTAGAACATCAAACAAAACCCAACATTTGCACCATATGCCTGCTACCGTGTCCCCAACAGATTGGGAGTCAGAGCAACAGGACGGGCCTTTTGGCAGACATTATATAATCAAAGATAATAACCAAAGTAGAGGGATCCTTTACAGTGGAGGTAGATTTCGGTACTTTCGGTTTAAAGAGGAGATCCGATCTAGGTCTCAGTTTCGCTAGATTAAAGGGTCTTATTGCTGTATCCTCTCTGCAGTAGAGATGGTCGAATTTTTCGACTTGCTAACTTTGTGAGCTGATTGCAAAGCCCCTGAACATGGTATCATCACCAAACTTGCTGGAGATGTAGAGAAGGGTTGTGGGAACATTTGAAAAAAAGAAGTGTTGCTTTAGCTGTACTTAGTTGTACTTTGTGCATAAATTAAGTTCAAAGTTAAAGTCGAAATTCCGATTTTCTAAATTTTTACTTGACTTTGAACTTAATTTGTGCAAAAACTATTTGTGTTAGAGACATACCCTCAACCCTCTCTACATCTCCAGCAAGTTTGGTGATGATACCATGTTCAGGGGCTTTGCAATTAACTCGAAATCGGCGAAATGGTAAAATTTTTGAAAAAAAATTCGACCATCTCTACTCTGCAGCAATCTTGTCGGAAGTTTATCCGTCTCAGCTATGTATTGTTCCAGTTTTGAGCAGTTCAGTTTCAGTCGTAGGTATTGGCTGAGTGTGTATGTGCAGGGGGGGATACTTTGTCCTCTCCTACCACTACCCCGGTTGGGTCCGCCCACCTGCGGCTCCCCGCTCCTGCACTACTGCAAACGCGTAGACTATCTCTTGCATCACCATTGGTGTCAATACCACGTTTGAATACCTGATTAGATTTGATGTACTATGTATACTATTAGGGGACTTTAGATAAAGTTTGAACTTTTTACTTATCCTTCTACTTTGGTTATTATCTTTGATTATATAATGTCCACCAAGAAGTCCTTCCTGTTGCTCTGATTCCCAATCTGTTGGGAACACAGTAGCAGGCATATGGTGCAAATGTTGTGTTTTTTATGTTCTATAATAATAAAGGGATCTTGGTGGATGCCAAAAAATATTGATCTTCATTATAAATAGGGGGTGAGTTTTCCTGTTCTAAGTAATGGGGATTGTCCAGAGAAACATTGACTTGGCCGGTCGTGTTTTTGCAGACGTGGACCGTTCCAGGTGGACAGCTTCGATCCGCTTATAATTTTGTGGATTATCAGTGCAAACGCGCACGGCGATCGATTGGCCGCAAAATTGCCCATGAATCTTTGCGTGTATGGGGGCCTTAGGGCATTAAACCACCAAGACAGCCAAAAGAACAGCTCACCACATCTTCCAATCTCTGTACAATCTCTTTTGTAGTGTTGGGACCTCCATGACTGAATACATATTGATTGGATAGTTAAACAATGGCATCATATTACATAGTTTTTATTAAATTAAAGTTGATTGTCCAAACTTTGTCATATTGTAATATGTATGGTAAATTGTAGAACACTGTCATGTACTGACTTGAAAAGATTATATGCATGAGGAACAGTAGTAGATTGCTGAGGACTGCTACAAAGTATGATTTTATTAAATAACATTTATTGTACTTGTGTGTTTTTACATTAACAGATATGGTCTATTGTTATGCATGCAAAAATAAGACTCACTGGGCTCCAGCGAACAGCTCTATGTGCTACCAGAAAAAGATTGAATACCTTCGCTGGCATGATGGCTTCGCAATTGTCCTCCTTGTCATTTCTTTTATTGGTATTTTTGTTATTGTTGCCATTGCGCTGTTGTTCACAAAGAATTTCGATACCCCTGTTGTCAAGGCATCTGGAGGCTTTCTTTGCTATGTCATTCTTCTTTCTATTCTCTTCAGTTTTGTCAGTGCTGTTTTCTTTATTGGGAAACCAGAGGACATGAAGTGCAAAATGAGACAGACTATGTTTGGAATTAGTTTCACAGTGGCTGTGGCAAGCATTTTGTTAAAGTCAATCAAAATACTTCTAGCTTTTAGCTTTGAACCCAAAATACAACGTTTTTTAAAGCGCCTCTACAAACCATTCACCTTAGTTTTTGTATGCACTGGGATTCAGGTGATTATTTGTACTACTTGGCTGGTATTCTGGCCTCCACATATTAAGGAAAATTTTTCACTTCCAAGGACCATAATACTGGAGTGTGATGAAGGCTCTACATTGGCATTTAGCGTCATGTTAGGATATATTGCTCTCTTGGCATTTATTTGTTTTATTTCTGCATTTCAGGGTAGGAAACTGCCTGAAAACTATAATGAAGCAAAATTTATCACATTTGGCATGTTAATTTACTTTATAGCTTGGATAACATTTATTCCAATATATGCTACAACATTTGGCATATACTTACCAGCTGTTGAAATGATAGTGATATTGATCTCTAACTATGGAATTCTGTCTTGTTCATTTCTGCCCAAATGTTATATCATCTTATACAAACAAGACACAAACACCAAATCTGCTTTCCTGAAAATGATCTACAAATATTCATCCAAAAGTGCCAGCACACTTACTATCAATCATGTGTCCTCCAGTTCACTGCAATTGCCCGAGGACAGTGCCACTGTGCCCAACATATCAAGCAGACCTTCTGTGAGTTGTATAAGTAACAGCTTTTCATTCCATGAGAGACTTGTAGCTGCAGATATACCTCCGACAAAAGCCAAATGCCTCAGGAGGAAGAGATTATCGAGCATTTGATGAGACAATGGGCCAAAGCTTTATGGTATGGGCAGAAAACCCCCCAAAACCTGTATTGGTATATTCACCAAATGTTCCAAGAGTGCATCTTAATATTCAGGCATTCTACTATCAGTTGGTTGTACCTTTGTGAGAAAGAAGATTTCAGAGTACAGAACAATGGAATACAAACTACCTATATAATTATTCCTACCAATAATAACTGTCTGTTATGGTCATGCCAACATAACATGGAGCTTTATGTATATGACACGTCTGAACCTTTACAAAATGCAGACCTGCATTAAGTTGGGACTTGCCCATGTTACAACATGGAGGGGTTCCCCAAAAAATGTAATTCTGTTTGCTGATTATTTACTTACCTCTATGTATGTCAATATTTTAAGATTATGGACTGAATACACCAATCAGCCTCGACATTAAAATCACCTGCCTAATTTTAAATAGGGGCTACAAGTCCTCTTAAGGTATCAGAAACCCCAAAAATCTCTAAGCAAACAAAGCATTATCTTATCTACATTATCAAAAACAAAACAAGATTCTCTGACCAGAATAGTTTCTTTCATTGTGTCATTGATCTAGTTATATTACCTTATGCACCTGATCAATCATGGCGAGTATGGGTTCTCTCAATAGTCTGCATGCAACTACAGTATAAAAGTATTTAGTCAGCCACCAATTGTGCAAGTTCTCCCACTTGAAAAGATGAGAGAGGCGTGCAATTTTCATTATAGGTAAACCTCTACTATGAGAGACAGAATGAGAAAAAAATCCAGAAAATCGCATTGTCTGATTCTTAAAGAATTTATTTGCAAATTATGGTGGAAAATAAGTATTTGGTCAATATCAAAAGTTCATCTCAAAACTTTGCTCTATACCGTTTGTTGGCAATGGTAGAGGTCAGACGTTTTCTGTAAGTCTTCACAAGGTTGTCACACACTGTTGCTGGTATTTTGGCCCATTTCTCCGTGCAAATCTCCTCTAGAGCAGTGATGTTTTGGGTCTGTCACTGGGCAACATGGATTTTCAACTCCCTCCAAAGGTTTTCTATGGGGTTGAGATCTGGAGACCTTGAAAAGCTTTTTCTGAAGCCACTCCTTGGTTGCCTGGGTTGCCCTTGCTGATGGAAGGAGATTTTCACTCAAAATCTCACGAAACACGGCACAATTCATCCTTTCCTTTTACACGGATCTGGTCCATTGCAGAAAACAAAACAAAAGAATGATGTTTCCATATGGTGTTTTTTGGTTTCATCTGACCATATGACATTCTCCCAAAACTTTTCTGGATAATCCAAATGCTCTCTAGCAAACTTCAAATGAACCAACAAGTATATAACAAAGTATTCAGATGAACCAAATGAATTATTGACCAAATACTTATTTTCCACCAGCATTTGAAAATACAGTCTTTAAAAATCAGACAATGTGATTTCCTGTATTCTTTCCCCCCATTCTTTATATAGTTGAGGTGTACCTATGATGACAATTACAGGCCTCTATCTTTTTTATAAGTGGGAGAACTTGCACAATTGAGGGCTGTCGGAAAAACTTTCTTTGCCACACTGTATGTAGAAAAGTTTATATGTTTTCTGACACTTTTCTCTTGTGGCTAGCACTATGTATTTCAGCAATTTGGGCTCTGGTAGATATTATGGGAAATTGTCTTAAATAGGTAAGCCTTACTGAGACATGAGAACTCATTACTTTTTTTGCCAGTTTACTGGTTGTAAACATGGACTGCTTATAGATAAGTACTAACTGTCTAACCATTAGTTGCTTTCTGTTATATACAAAACCTTGACTGGTGCCATTTAAATAAGATAAACAATATTCACTCTACATGACAGTGGTTTTATTCTTAAGGCTTAATGATGTAATCATCAGATATCTAAAGTCGTTAGGATTGTCCTTAAGTTAAATTTGTTTTTATAATAAAAAAGTTATCATTGTTATAGAAATATAAAATACCTCCCTTACAAAGTGAGTATAGTATGTGTTAGTGGTTCACAGCCTTTTTTTCCATTAAGGCCTCCCTTGCCTGTGTCTAAGACAAGCCATGCCCTCCCAACCCCAACCCCTACCCGCATACATTCGTTAAAAGTAATTTTCCTGGAAGTGATGTCACAACGCTCCCACCCTGGGGTAATGTCCTCTCCCTCCCTCCTGTACTTGCATGCACACAGACCTTCTTTATACCCCCAGCAATTGTAGGAAGGCCAATGAAGCAGGGGTTTTGTCAAATATCATTTCACCAACCCAAGTCCAGCTAGAGATTACCACTTTTACTTTCAATTTACAGAGAGCGCAGAGGGAAGCACAAAATCCTTAAAATTCAATCCGTTATTCTCAAACATAAATGAAGGTTCATCTTCACATTTTTTAAATGTATGTCATTTTTAGTGATGAGCGGCATAGGCAACATTGGTATTCGGGGCATGCCTTGAATTTTATGGAAAACATTCGGAAAATATTCGCATTCGGCAATATTCAGGGTTTTTTTTATTGCGAATATCGGCAGTTTTTATTGCGAATTTCACGCGCACAATATATGTTTAACATGGCGCGAATTTTTATGCGAATTTTAAAAGTGACGATTTTCGCAATATTCGCATCAACCCAATATTCAATTAAAAAACTGTTGATGGTGTTGCTAAGCTCTTGTTGCAGCCTTCCCATTCGTCCACTTGCATTGAGAGGCATGTGTAATGGATAAAAAATACCGAATATCCGGAATTGCGACTATTCGGCAATATATTCACCATCTTCGCGAATTTCCGAATTGCCGATATTTGCGATTAATATTCGGAATCCGAATATTCGCGATCATCACTAGTCATTTTAAATAGTGCGGTAAAGTTCTTATCAAATACTTTTAAAATCTCTGTATATTCCAAATGGCAAGATTTTGTTTTCAGTGCTCAATAGTAAAACAAACCACTGGAGTCAGCCCATATGTCTTCCACTCTTTTGGTTTCCTAAATTGGTCTATTTAAGTTCAGAATGCAGATGACCATTCTGTAAAGGACCCATAATAATGCTCATTATTACTGCATATAAAAATCATACCACTGTAGATAGGATTATTACTAGCTGAAAATATATATTTTTCACATTACATGGGAAAAATACTTCCCATCTTGGTTATGAATATGAGATAGATGAGATAACATTTTGTTCATTCACTAGCTCCAGTTGTTTATATGCTGTCATTTCCTTAACTTTGAAGTGTTCTAGCAGCAGCAGATAAGACAAGTGTAAAAATATGTTAACATCTGGAAGTATGTGAGCATGGTAAACAATTTAGCTGTAAGAATAGTTAGTTAGCTAAAAAAATAAAGTCTCCATTATATTTATACATATGCTTATGTAGGCAAATTATTGGGGGGGGGGCAGAAAGACAGGGTCAACTTTTTGTAGCACTGTGGCAGCATGGGGTACTTTTTCCAGCATTAAGGCTGCCAGTGGTACTTTCCTCCTCCACCTGGGGGAAGCTGGGGGCACTTCCCCTCATCATGACAGTTGCAACGGGAAGTCTTCCGTATAGCCAAAGCAATGAAAAGCTGTTTGTTACCATTAAAATGATAAGGTAGTACCATTTGCTTCTAACAGATTGGACAGGGAGCACTAGTGACCACTGTAATGGACAGGGAACACTAGTTGCTGGCTAGCGATGGTCAAATTTTTTGACTTGATTTGTGAGCTGATTGCAAAGCCTCTGAAAATGATATCACCAAAATTGTAGAAGATGTAGAAAAGGGTTGTGGGGACATTGAAAAAAGAAATATTTCCCTAGCGCATGTAGTTTTTGTATAAATTAAGTAAAAAAAAAAAAACATAATTTATGCAAAAACTATTTGTGTTACAGGAATACTTTTTTTATTAGTATACCACAACCCTTCTTTACATCTCCAGCAAGTTTGGTGATGATACCATGCTCAAGGGCTTTGCAATTAACTTCAAGCATCGTCAAAATGCTTGAATTTTTGAAAAGAAAATCAACCATCTCTATTGCTGGCTGGAGAAATAAAACAATAAAGACAATGACAACACAAACTATATGGAAGTATATACTTGAATTGGGTACTGAGTCATACTTAACTGCCCCTACAAAAATTTTATAAAAAAAAAAAAAAAAGATTATATTTTGCGTTGGCAATGACATTGACTTTTAGTCATTGGATTGGAAGGGTAATAGTAGGCTCTGTCTGTGTGTGCAAAGCTTAAAGTGAATGAAAAGGCTGGAAAAATTGCCATGACCTACTGCCTATGAGCCATAGTAGTTTGTAACTTGCATACTTGTTCTAGATCAGTGACTCAGTAAGCACAAACAGGCAAAAGTACACTAAGTGTTGCAACATGACTCTTGGCTTTTTCGTTGGCTGCTTCTCCCTACCTCATTCTAAACTCTGCTGTACTGTGAATGCAGAGAACTAATACCAGCCAGATGTCATTCTGGAATGTACACTACTTGTGAATATATTCATTATTGTAATAAAGAGCTGCAATTATTTCAGACTGTTGTAAGGAATTCATCTTAAATATGTGATTGCTTCTGGACAATATTTCAAACATTAACCTCCCTAGCGGTTGAGACGAACCCTGTTCATTCGCTGAACAGGGTCCTCTCAACCGCAGAGGAAGCCGGCGGCGGGGAGACCCTATGCCTCCCCGGAAAGCTGCAGCGATTGTCTTCATCGCTGCAGCATTTCCGGGTTGGTGGCACTGCCCCGATCGCGTCACGGTGACGCGGAAGGGGGCGGGGGGCGGCGCCATAGACCTCCATGTTAATGGAGGAGCGCCGGCTTTCCCTCTCACGCAGCTGTTGTCAGTAATGACAACAGCTGCGTGTAGAGCTCCGGCGAGATGCTGGAAACGACAGGCAGTGTACTCTGTACACTGCCTCGATCACCCGTAATTTTTTTTTTTTTGTAGAGAAGGATTTTGTAACAAGTTGTATAGTGAAGTAGCACAGGAAAACAAATGTAATCTTTATTCACACTGGTACATACACATGACTTCAGTATCACCAAGGATCACTTTTGCACATTTTGTTTTACAGGAGCTTTCAACCTTTCTGTAAGGGATGAATATGGAGCAATACTGGATTTGAAATGGTTGTGATTGTTATGAAAACAACTTGCTATGTTGATATCAATTCTATGCAAACTAAAGAGTTCACAAACCTTAATATCATTATACTAAACAGCATTGTGTTATGTCAACAGGTTAAGTCTGAAGCACGTTAAACAGAGCAATTACATTGTCTCCAGCAAATGTTTTACAGTAAAAGGAAGGGATTAAATATTTGTCAGAATTATTCAATGGTTGTATTAATATAAACAGTTGTCAGTTAGAGTGTGCTGAGAGATATGTACTTAGGGGCATATTTAAAGAAAAGTCCAATCCAAGCTGATTTGATTTGAGGCCTCACCGACTTCCACCAGGTCTTTATACATTTGTGAAAGGGTAAACAAAGAAAATTGGCAACAATTACTGCCATCACATGCTGTATAAATATTTTTATAAATATCTTTATAAATACTGTATAAATAAATGTTTCGTTTCTTAAACCTCCATGGGCAAAGCAAAGGTTGAATGGGAATGTTTATTTGTGTGACCCCTACTCCGACGCCATTGATGGTGCACACTGCCCAGCCAGCGCCTGGCGGGCATTGCCAGAGGATGCCACAGGCTCATGGGGACCAGATAAGCCCTTAAGTATAGCTTGAGGTTAATGCTTTTGGTTAGGCAAATCTATATAGGGTTTATTTAAAGGTGTAATGTATAATTACATATGGATTTAAAGTATAAATAAAGAAAAAAATATGTATTGTTACTTTGTTACTGTTTTAAATAAAGGATGAAAATTCTAATTGTGATTACCATATACACTTAACTATAAGCGAGGTACATAATTTTATATACAAAAAAAGAACTTATTGACTCGAGTATAAGTCGAGGGTGGGAAAAGTCAGATAGTGAAGTTTTCTAAATGAGAAAAATATAGAGAAAGCACCATTGCCCCTAGGAATGAACCAAACTCAATAAAATTAAGAGCACACAGGTTTATTGTTATTACAGGATGGGGTTTCAAGGCACTTCTTTTGTTCAACCATGAAAATAAGTTTCAATTTAAAAAGTCTTTTTTTATTATTATTTTTATTGGGACCAATACATGGAATGGAAAGGAAACTTATTTTCATGTTTGAATATAATTTAATCTAATTGAATTTCCACCGTCTGCAGTAAAAATGAACAAATAGTCTACTAGACTGCGCTGCCATGCTGTTTGTTTACATTTCACCAGCCGATCGTGGGAATGCTGCTGATAGAATATTGAATACACATCAGACCACAGAGGCTGCCCGCGTCCACAAGGAGACCAGCGAATACCCTGTAACTGGGACCCTGACTCTGAGTATAAGATGAGGGGGGCTTTTTCAATAAATTTAATCGTATTTTGGGCTATAAGACACAATTTTTCACCCCCAAAATTGGGGTGAAAAAGTGCCTGCATCTTATGGTCCATATACGCGACCACTGCAGGAAATTGTAGTGGAACCAGTTGTGGGTGGTCGCCTCTTGGCTCCCTGCCAGCTCTCCCAGCAAGAAGATTAGCTGGGGAGCTGGAGCAGCTGTCAGATCAGAGATCTGGCCATGGCCGGATCTCTCACAGTAGTGTTAAATACAGCATAGAAAGATAGATTAAAGATGCCAGCCGTTCCAGTGGCAGCACGCTGTACACTGCATTCTATGTTTTACATTGCGCTTTTTAATTAAACCTATTCAAGGAAGCTCCGTTGAGCTTTTCTATATCCAATCTTGAGGCAATGTGAAGTTTGGAGGTATGCTGCTCTTGCTTGTGCAGTTGGTGAGGCACCCATACACCTTACAATCTTACCATATAATTTCTGTACAATCAACTTTTCTTCTACCAAAACCATGTAATATAAGGACCTTTCTAATCCTTCAAATCACTGTGTATTCTATTAGGGAGGCCACTATACTTCATAGTTGTTGGTAGATCTAAAGAAAATTGTATGGAGTGAACTAAAGGTGTATGCGGGGGGGGGGGGCTTTTGATTTCTGGTCTGTTTCATAGGTTTCTGAGGTTTACTGGATGATATAAAGCTTTGATGCTTAACAAAAACAACCAATATGCCTGATTTTGGTTCTTTTTGCAGCCATATGTTACACACAAATAAAATAAACCAATAAAAGGACTAAAAGCTTCATTTCCCAAGCATTTCGTATGATTAAATTTACACCTATTACACCGCATTCCATAACAATATGCAAATTGTATTAAGTGTCATAAAGATTAAATATTTCGTTTTTCAATTAAACTCATGAATGGTATTGTGCCTTTGGGCTCTTTTGATCACTGAAAGCAATCTTGAACATCTGTTATAATATGTTTGTCAGGTTAGCACAATTAACCTACCTAGCAGTCAGCCCCCACCTCACCATAAAAAAGATCAGCCTTATAATGGAGGAGAACGTTTCCCGCCCTCCCCTGCAACTGTGGGCTGGGAAACGGTCTCCTCCATTATAAGGCTGATCTTTGGCGCCCCTGCCCGTTCTGAGTCACCCATGATAGTAAAGGGGTGGTCCCAGGATTCTGCAATAGCTGAGGCGAATATTGTCAGTTTTCACAATGAAGGTAATAATGACTGGAGGTCACTAATCCTCTAAATTACAAATTTGTTGAGAATGTTAGGCGATATTTAGCAAATCCGAATATTGTCTATGCTACTCATTATTAGTTGTTAGGATCATCTCTGCTGCTTTCAGTCAACGTGGCGACCCCTGAGAAATGGTTTTTAACCCTGGAGGATCCCAACTTACAGGTTGCAAGCTACTGCTCTAGGGGATTAGAGCATCCACAAGCCAAATATCTATGAGCTTGGGTGGCAGTTTAAAGACATCCAGCAAGGAAATTCAAATTGAAACTCTCACAACTTCAATGGGTGCCTAAAGTGTGAAGCTGCAGTCAAAAAAGGGTCCTATGTCAATATGTAAATTAACCGAGGGGCATGGCCAAGCTGAGCAAGTGAGCGGTCGCGCTGCATGGAGCTCCTGAATCTGATCCTTCTGCCATCCTCTCCCACAGGTTGCCCCTGCTGCCTCAGTGTTCCTGCGCAATGAACTGTCAGAACAAATCCTCCGGCTCCAGCTCCTAATGCTGCAAATTTAACAAAGAACTGTTTTCACTTCTTTACAACCTATAAAATGTTTTGAAACTCTGTTGTGGGTTACTTTAGTTATCAAAACATGGGAACTTTCTTCTATACCTGTTGCCAACACTGAATATGATCTATCCACACAAAATGTTTTGATTTGATTTTTTTATTTTAATTTTGCAATATCTATATCTAGCAAGAGTATAAGGGCTCTTTCATATTATGCATGTTGGCTTTGCCTTAACACTAAAGCATCAAGTTGTGTGTTTCAGCCTTTTTGAAAATGCAATACAATATGCATTTTGGCTGCGACTGCATTTGTGCTTCCAATCACTTTAAATGGAAAGGCAAATGCAAGTGCAGACAAAAATGCATGCTGAAAAATGCAGTGGACCTCAAAACACACCTAATGTATATTCTATTGTGAAAAAGCCAACATTTCAATATTTGCATGATTAAGTTCAGTTCCTGGTAAAAGGGAAACATCAAGCTTTGGTAGAGCCTGGGAATACTACAGGATTGCCAAATCAGATATAATCATCTTCAACAAGATTACAAGAAGCATATTATCATAATAATAATAATAATATGATTCAAACATTAGCTATCAAGGAAATAGGAAGATGGGTTTTGACACAGCATGAGGTCAACATATGACTAATATGTTCTACTTCATTGGAACAACTGATTTTACTAACAAAGTATGTTTAAGGAAAAAGTGCTGTCAATAAGTTTGTACAGTAAACATAAAACCAGAAAGAATGCTGAGACTCATACTGGTAAATCTTCATGCTTCATGTACTTCTATGTGCCCATAGTAGATTGTAGTAATGATAATTCCTGAGAACCTCTGCCTGGATCAAGCAGACTTTAGTGCTTACATATTTCTAACAAGCAGTACAAGTACTTTACAACATGTCCTTAGATATCTTGTATTGTGTTATAGTTCACAATACTGGCAGTATGTATGTGTGAAAAAGTAATTGCCCCCTGAACCTAATAACTGGTTGGGCCACCCTTAGCAGCAATAACTGCAATCAATTGTTTGCGATAACTTGCAACGAGTCTTTTACAGCGCTCTGGAGGAATTTTGGCCCACTCAACTTTGCAGAATTGTTGTAATTCAGCTTTATTTGAGGGTTTTCTAGCATGAACCGCCTTTTTAAGGTCATGCCACAACATCTCAATAGAATTCAGGTCAGCACTTTGACTAGGCCACCCCAAAGTCTTCATTTTGTTTTTCTTCAGCCATTCAGAGGTGGATTTGCTGGTGTGTTTTGGGTCATTGTCCTGCTGCAGCACCCAAGATCGCTTCAGCTTGAGTTGACAAAAAGATGGCTGGATATTCTCCTTCAGGATTTTTTGGTAGACAGTAGAATTTATGGTTCCATCTATCACAGCAAGCCTTCCAGGTCCTGAAGCAGCAAAACAACCCCAGACCATCACACTACCACCACCATATTTTACTGTTGGTATGATGTTCTTTTGCTGAAATGCTGTGTTACTCTTACGCCAGATGTAACGGGACACACACCTTCCAAAATGTTCAACTTTTGTCTCGTCGGTCCACAAGGTATTTTCCCAAAAGTCTTGGCAATCATTGAGATGTTTTTTAGCGAAATTGAGACGAGCCCCAATGTTCTTTTTGCTTACCAGTGGTTTGCGCCTTGGATATCTGCCATGCAGGCCGTTTTTTCCCGGTCTCTTTCTTATGGTGGAGTCGTGAACACTGACCTTAATTGAGGCAAGTGAGGCC
>CM070035.1:93994190-94020966 GCA_036250615.1 Ptychadena robeensis | reverse complement strand
ACCCTCTCCCCTTTGTCGCTGACTTTCTCTTTTATTCGTTTCCCGTGGGTCTTCCCAAGATGTAGGGAAACCTTGTGACATGTTTGTGCTGCTATATTCTCTTGTGCTGACATCACTGCTAGCTTGTGCCCTGGGGTCCACTTCCCCTATACCACTGTCAATTTGCATGTCTGCGGCAGCCGGTGCCTCAAAAGATGGCCCCGCGCCATAATGCTGCTGGCCCCTTTGCACATATTCCCCTTGCTGTCCTCTGCTCACACCTGCCCACCTTGTAGCTGCGGCCACACTGCTGGACTGGACCTTTTTGCCGGGGGGTTGGTTGTTGGTGGGGGGCTGCCCTCCCTGCACGGCTGCGGGGAGCCCTGGGTTGTGTCACTGAGGGAGAACTTTCAGTGTGGTTGCACTGTGCAGCCCGCGGCGGGCTGCAGCTGGGATGTCTCCCCCCAGACCTGGCTTGGAACGTGTCACTCCTCTCAGGACGGCTGGAGCCGCTGTGTCCGCTGCCACTTCCTATACCCTGCGTGTCTGTGGGGGCTGAGGCTTGGCAGGGAACGTCCACCGCCCCCCCCCCCCCCCCCCGTCTGACTGGCCTCTGTGGGAGAGAGCTGGGCGCAAACCCAGTCCTCTCCCTTCTGTGCCGCTTGCGCCCGGAGGCGCGCAATAAGCAACTCCAGCGGCGCCTCCATGACCTAATTGAGAAAGGGGACGTCTTACTCACCTAACCACGTCCCCTTGCCTGGCGAGGTAAATCCAAAGAGGGCTTGCCTCTTCCCGCCTCCTGCTTAAAAAGGGGTGGGGTAGTCCGCTCCTCCCCCCCTTCCCCCTGGGCCCCGCCCACATCGGTGCGATGGACCAATGGGAGGGGACCAGCGCCATCAGTCAAGTTGCGCTTCCCCTAGCCTGCGCCTGACATTATAGAAGAGATGTTTTAGATCCCGTCTCAAGCATTAGGCATAAGGAAGGCACCTGAGACATCATGAACTTTTTCTTCTTGTATGACTTCAGTTAGCCAATAAACAAAATCACACATGCATTTTTCCACATTTCAGGCAACACATAGAAATGCATGAAACTAAGAGGCATATGTGCATTGTGGCTTTTTGTGCTGTAGTGTATTTTTTCAGGCCATATAAGTATTTAAATGCATCTTGCAGCTAACACTGATAGCAAGTTCAGTGCATAAAAACACATTTAGCCACATGTTGTAGTCTGTGGGGATGACAACTAGTTCCTAAACCTCTCCTCAGTCATCTTACTTTATTGGCTCGGATGAGTCAACCAATGCATGCAGAGCTCATGGTGAAGACAAATAAAGCACAATAATGTGTGTTAAAAAAAAGCATAACTTGACGGATATAAAACAGATCAAAAACGTGTTACACTGCAACACATAGGTTGCAACAGCCGTAAACTTCAAACCTTCTTCATTAATCGGTACTCTACTTCTGTTCATGGTAACGTCCAAAGTTGCCATTTCATTTTGCATCTTTGTTAGTATGAGCTGTAATCGATTGCCTTGTTAAAAGAATACCCTTCTTTCCTATAAGGTGAGAAGTATATCTTGAGCAAAATATACAGACTTTGATATCTGTTCTCAGGGCTGTGGTCTAAACAGTAATGACGTTGTTAAACACAAAAAAAAAAAAAGGAATTTGGCACTTTTCCACCATGCAATTTAACTCAGATGGGAATATTAAGGCAATACGTATAACACACCAGGCACAATTTGGGAAACTATGAGTGCTGTAGGATTAGCAAGAAGATACATGAAATTAGGACAGTCTGTTTATGCATTTTACTCCACAAAATACGATGGAGGTAAGTCACATAGGGAAAACAGAAATCTATATGCCTAATCTGGTATTTGTCTATTTAACATTTGTTTGAACATACCCGTGGTGCACACTAAAACTTAAATGGAAAAGCATGAAAGCCTAAAAAATGTATTCATCAATGCCCTTGTCTACAACAAGATGTATATTGTATTGTATTGTATTTATTGTGTCAATGGGATTATTAACTAAAGATTTAAAACCTGTTTACTTTGAAAATGTGCTTGCTCACTAAATGAATTAAATGAAGCTATGTTCATTTTTATTACACTTTAGTACAAAAGTCCCAATTTGTAATCTCTCACTTACATACTTTTGGATATTTGAAGTAAACAAAGCTTTATTTTAGTCACAAAATTTAGAGAAGTTTCACTGGGCACAACATCTTATAGTATCAACCAATTTGAATGCTGTCTAGCAGTCATTTCATGCTAATGAGAGATTTCAATTATAAGGGTGTTCATAATATCGTCAAGAATTTTAACTTGCCAATGTTGTTTTTTTCTCTATATGCATCTCTATATGTTAAACATGTTATATATTATTTGGTACAAAAAGTAATGCAAATGTTGGGGGTGGGGGAATAAAAATAAATAATTCTTGATGATCCTCCGAACTTTGGCATAAAAAATTCTAACTTTTACAGTAGTGTATATATGATAAAGTGAAGTTGTGTGGAGCTGTAATCTCAACTCAACCTGCAATATCAGCTTCAGCCACCAAATCTCAATAGAGATCACTTGTTATTAAAGCACAAGCACAGCTCCTCACACATTGGGGAGAAGGGGGGGCAGAGGGGGAATGAAGCTGCGTGCATGTCTTCCTTTCCTCTGTAGTATGTGAATGCGCTTAGGAGCGATAACAAAGGTCAGCAAAGCTAGGTTTCAGTCCATTTTGCGTATATATATATATATATATATATATGTATGACGACATTAACGACTAATGATTTTGTAAAGTTGAGTCATCAGTCACTAAAGTTGTGGTCGTGTTGACTAGTTGTGGTTGAGTTGATTAGTCCTTCCCTTCTCTTACCTCCACTCCAATACTGGCAATTAGAAGCAGTGCTGCATACAGAGATATGCTTGCCAAGAGAAGCTAGTGCTTTGCTCTATCTGTGTGCGACGACCGACCTCACGTTTGCACTCAGAGAGGTGACTAGTTGATTCCTCTCCAGAGGACAAAATTTTAAATGCTTAACACATTCATAAAAAGTTCAAATTGTTAATTTTATTTCATATTTTAAGACACGCAACATACTTTGCAAACTGTATATAGTCCTGTAATTATTCCCCTTTCTTGTAATAGAGCGAACGGGGAACACTGGTTGTGGAGATCCCTTCTCAGCTCTAGGGGGAACCGTGACTTCCTTATATTATGTTGTGATCAATCAATCATGTCTGATGGGAAACTTTCTTTCTTGTATCGTACATAAAGCAAGGAGGTTGAATTTTTTCACGATATTGTCCTCTCCAGAGGGGTCAACTATGCCTCTAAGATTGACAAGTTGACTAATCGACTCGTTAGTTAATGCCCTAATATATAAATATGTTATATGAAAATTACCATTTTAAATCATGCATTTGTATCATTATGTACTTTACTACGTCCAAAGTAAATCTATTATGTTCCCATTTCTAGATGAAGCAAAGAACATTTTTCGCCACAAGCCAAATAATTTTGATAAAAAAATACTACAGTGGACAGGACGTTTCAAATCCGAAGCGGAGATTCCACCAATGATTCCGTAAGGTTTTATCCAGTAGATATTGTAGTAGACAAGCAGAGCTATAATTGAGATTGTACATTTTCAGGACAACTTAAACCTGAACTCCAATCCAATTTTTATTATCCCCTGCTGTGGGTTACCCATGGTGAATTGTTCATTTAGAAAGAATTTTTTTTATCTATACTTTATTTTATAATCATTCAAACAGCATTATGGGTCAGAGTTAAATCTGCATGCATCATGGAAACTCCTAATCAAATTAGTCTCAATAAACAGCAAGCAGACTTGCCAAAAGGGTTGCTATGAAAACATTATGTTTACATGAAGTTTACAAATGTCATTTAGGGACAGCATAGTGTTTTCAGCGCCCATTTGTCCACGCATCACTATACACTATATAGCCAGTAGTTTGTGATTACCGTACATTGGTTTCTTGTAGTATACATTTTTACTCACCCCTTTAATCCCTGGTGAATCCCTTTGGAAAGCTTTTTGCAAGCAAGATCTTCTTCTCCATCATCACTACCCAACCTCACCAATACTCTTCTGCAGTGGTTCCCAAACTTTGGGAACTCCAGCCCCCCCCCTCCCCCTATTCAACAGTTTCGGATTGAGGGCAATGCCACACTAGCCATATTTGCATTGCGGTATCATGTACTAGTACTAGTGTGAAATGGCCCTCAAACTTCTTTTGAAATACAATTTTTTTTTATTTTCACACCATACAGAAACATTAATCATTCACGAAGAGACACACACACTACCACTCATGCAGAGACACAAATCATTCACATAAAGACATATATACAGACATACACATTATATGCACTCTACTTACTGTCTGCAGCTAGATCCTCCATAGCTGGCTAGTTCCTGTTTTCCCTCCCTCAGCCCCCTAGCTGCACCCCCCTCCTTCCGGAAAACCTCAGCGCCCCCCAGTTTGGGAACCACTGCTCTATTAGATTAATGGGCCCGTGTTTTTGAAACTCATATAGCTGTTAAGTAAGCTGCCCACTTACTTTGTCTATATGTATATAGCAACTACCGTGCAACTACCGTGCAAAATGCCGTACAGTTGCTGCATATTAAGCTGATAACAGCTTAACCAAAGCAGAAGACAGCTACTGATCAGCAATAACACCCAGGTAGAAAGTCCAATGAAAAGGGGATGTGAAAGTATAGTAAATGCTACAGCAGTGTTTTCATAGACTACATTGCTAGTGATCCTTGCCATATACGTGACAGTTACAGCATCAGTCCTGCCAAAAATGGTCTCTTATCAGAAGATGAAAGCTTCTGTCGACCTTACATTACCATCCATTTGTGTGTTTGTTCTGTTCTAAATTCAAAATCAATTACAGTTATAATTTCCACTCATTAAGTAATTTAGGATGTTCTGGTGTTCCAGTCATTTTCACAGAACAAAAAATAGATTTTTTTGGTTCTATCCATGTCAATATTTTTATTTTATGCCATTTTTTTTAAACTTGATGCTTTACACATTCATACTAATAAATTAGCACTATATTCCACCCTCTTGTCATTCAAAAGAAATCTGTCCCTTGGAAAGTAGCTTGATTTGTTGCACTTTCATTTTCATATTATAATTCTTTTTTTATGACTATTGGATCTCTCAGTGTCTGAAATTAAATTGCAGGGTAAAGCTAGGAATACACGTGTCGATTTTTTTTTTTTCAGATTTGTAACAGCTGAGCGATGTGCGTGTTCACGGTGCTCAGCTGTGCTAAAATTTGTCAAAATATCGACAGGTGTATTCAGTTTAACATGTTGGTAAACCTTGTTCGATATCCTAAACTTTCTGCCTGCTGGCACACGATATAGGGAAAGCACGGCAGTGGCGCGATGGAGATGAATATTGAGCCATGTATTTCCGGCTTAAGAGTTAATATAAATGATCTTCAAAGTCCTGGAACAAATTGTTATGTTATAAAATATGTTAATGTTATAAGAATGATAAACTACAACCCCTCTAGCTCTCCCCTTTAGCTTGCCCTTCATCCCATTTTACCCTGCATCTGTATACATAACTTATTTTGTAAATGTGACCTATCCTCCATGTTTTGTACTCCATGTCCCACACAGCCCAACTCCACATTATAATTAGGAATTAAAAAAAAAAATTGAAAGAAAAAAAACTGTGTGCATTGGGGGAGAAACCCGAAAGCTGAAAGCCCAGTGACAGTCGGGAAAGATTTAACTTCCCTGGTGGTGAACAGAGTACTCTGCTTTGAATTCACACCCCTTTCCTTATCACCAAGAAGGCTTATCACGCCCTGTATACAAATTTATGGAGATACAGTTTTCCTATTGAAATTCATTATATGGTGACCTCCAGCTGCCACTCACTGTACTGCAGTTAATTAACTCTTGGAATACTGACAGCGAAATATTAAATCTCTCAATTAGTGGCAGGGAACAGCAGCAACAGCATAGCAGCTTAGAGGTAAGTAAAAGTTTAATTTTTTATATATATATATATATATATTTTATTTTTTTTATTATTTTTCAGTATACATTTTCCAGAACAGTATTCCAGAGTGTGGCTTGGGGTATATTTTAATTACCAATAATGCCAAGTTGCATACATGATCCAGCTGCTCCAGTGCTTTACTCAGGTTCCCCTTCCCTGACCCCAGTGATGACACCGGGGAGATGGGGATTCTTTCTTAATTCACCTGTATGAAAATAGGCATCCCATACATTTACATCCCCAGCATCCTTTATGATGTGGTGAAGGGGGGTGGCAGAGCAAACGGCAAATACAAACAGATTATATCAGGAAGCCAAACCCAGAATAAATGGTACCACCAGGGAGGCTAAGTGAGTAGAATGGTACTGGTACCATTCAACCCAGGAAAGACTGACAGGAAGGTGAGCAGACAGGAGAAAGTGCTGGACATAGGGTGACATATCATTAGAATTAAGTAAATGAATCAGAATGGAGTAGAATGGAATGCAGTCAGAATTGATTCTAATATTCTAGTTACAGTATATTATACTATTTTTGTGATCTGAAAAACATGATCTTTGCCTCTCAGATAATGTTTCCTTTTTGTTTAGGCTGGAAATGCTGGTTAAAGCACGGAACAAGGCACGCATTAAAGCTTGCTACATTATGATCGCTATCACTATTGTATCTTGCTTTGCTGTGATCATATCCGGTAAAAGGGTAAGAAAGCTTCAAACCAAATCATTTCCAGCAGATAACACCTGTATTAGCTGTTCTATCTGACTATTTTTAAATATCACACAATCCTACGGCAAACAAATACACATTAAAGGATTTAAACATCACTAGGCACCATCAGGATCTGTCTGCTGTGCAAACTTTACAGATACCAAAGATTGGACATTCACTAATTGAGGGAAGGAAACACAACACAAGCATCTTGATTTATATTCCATATTAGGAAAGTTAAAGCAGAGTTTTAAGAATGTGAATGTGTCCAGGTGAATTTACCAAGGATTCTATGATACATGTTTGAATTTGGCAACACTGAACTGGGAGGTAAATCCTGTAAGTGGAAAAAAGAAAATAAATAAATCACTTAAAATTAAATCCCAACATGAAGGCAACATAAAATAAAAAAACTCAAAGACAAAAAAGCAAATAACAATAATGCTATAATAAGGCAATAAGGCATTCATATTGTAACTCTAGTGACATAGTTATGGAGGGTAAATACAAAACAGAGATATGGTTTACTGAAACTTTGACTGGTACTTGTAGTTCCACATGCTTGGTATCCTGTAAATAAATAGTGACTGTAAAACAATAAGAAACTACATTGATATGGAATGTACTAATACAATAATATTAATAATAATGCAAGAGTCTTGACTGAAGTACTCTTTTCACATTGTGAAATTTATCAGCTTGCTCTTTTGTGCCTCTTTCCCTATATTCCTATTATTCTTGAATTCTCACACTAAGGGCTTGTTTCCACTTGTGCGGAAGCCCGCGGTTGACTACAGGGCGGACGAAACTGTATGCCCATGTAGTTGAATGGGCTAGTCCCTGGCGGCAAGCAGGGGGCGGTCAGGGGGTTACCACGGCCGCCCAGCACTGGCCGTGGCCATAGAGGTGAATGGCCCCAGGATGCGGTTCTTAGCGGGGGCGAACCTAAGCGCCTGCAATCGTGCGGCCGGCGGCCACACAAACCCTTATGCGGTATACTTTATTAATTGATATAGTTAACTAGAGAAAGGCTATATTTATAAGTAGTGATGGCCGAACTTCGGCCGTGTCCGTCCGCGAACGGGCGGAGCGGACTTTTAAAAAAGTCCGCCGTCTGCCCGTTCGCGGACAGATTCAAATTCCCCGCCTCTAGGCGTCACTGACGTCACATCCGGCACCTGGAACGCATAGTTCCTGGTTGTAGTAACCGGATGTGACATCACTGACGTCACATCCGGGTTTACAAGCCGGCTTTTGACTGAAAGACCGGGTTCTCTACCCGGTCTTCAGTGAAATATTCTTCCTGCGGCGGGATCTCGCTGCTAATGATCCCACCGGAGGAAGAATAGAGGGCTCCTTCTCACCGGCGAACAGGGCGGGTCAAACACCCATACTGTCCGCCGCCACCCATACTGTCCGCCGGCGAGAAGGAGGGCGAACATGCTTGTTCGCGGCCGAACTGTCCGCCTTGCGGGCAGTTCGGCCATCACTATTTATAAGTCATATAGGTTTTGTTAACTTCACAACTTTTTAGGGCAATAGAAAATCCAAATATTAAGTATTATAAGATGAATTACTAAACGTTTTTTACTATTAATATATAATATAGTTTACCTTGCACTATGCCCTATGGGTAGTTGATTTTGATTTTAAAAAAGTTAACTAGCTGACTTTTAGTGATGGCCGAATTTTTTGGACTAGCTGACTTGAACATGGTATTATCAACAAAAAACAAGTATTGCTCTCGCATATGTAGTGAAATTGTAGATTAAACACCCCTGAACATGGTATCATTGCCAACATTGCTGGAGAAATGTTGGTTTGTGGGAACATTACAAAAAAGAAAGAATTAAGTTCAGTCAAGTTGAAATTTTTCCAGTGGAAATTTCAACATAACTTTGAACTTAATTTATACAAAATATCTCCATCTCCAGCAATTATGGTGATGATACCATGTTCGGGGCTTTGCAATCGACTCATAAAGTCAGCTAGTCAAAACAATTAAACCATATATTTCCGTGAGATGTATATTTCACTGACCCAGCCTACTACAAACACTTGACCCATTCACCTACCATCCTATTGCTACCACCCCAGATGGACATTTTGTTGGGGGCTGTTCTCGAATACATCGAGAACTAAACAATCTCTTCCAACAGGAACACTTTATTTCACCCTTTTATATCAAAAATACTACAATCTATAGATGGATCTTGCTGCTGCTAAAAAAATCTCCAGCCACAGCAACTGCATGGGGCCAGGGTCACATAGTTCATGTGACATGTTTGCAGGTGTTTTTACAGTGTTACATTTTCTAAACATTTGCTGAATGTTACATGGTTGCCTCATGTTGTGTTCAAAGGGTGTTTAGTATTTTAATGCATTTATTGACTTCAATGGGAATGTTCTTCAGACAGCATTTTTTAAGCATTTATACAGCCTTTGCAAAACTGTTGAGAGTCGTTTTTAACTGCTCAGAGTTCCAGTTTACATGTCAGCACAGAGTTCAGGTGATTTTTTTTCTATATTTTTTTTTTGTTATGCAAGGCCCCACATTTCACCCCTTTTTTTGCATAGCACCTGGCAGGCCTGTTAAACAGTGTGCAACTGGCTTAAAATTTTCTTGAAAACCACAAAGTGTTCCTAATATGCTTATAGTGGAATTGTGCAGAGATACATGTTCCTGCTTGCCACTGAGTATGTTTCTTTTAAGTGAACACACACAAATGCACACCCAGTGTCATATACTTCTGTATGCACTGTAGTAACATCAATATAAACCTGGAAGAATAGTGTGAGGATAAAAACCACAACAATTTGTTGTGAATACTTGTGCGTTATTGAAAAAAAAAAGTGCCTTGCCCCTACACTGTTGGGTGGTTTCCTTTGGCTTTATACAGCTACTGAAAGTATCAAAGTACCATTGGTTGCCAACTACATTAACCTTTGCCGTATCGCCTGTCAGATAGTCCAAAAAACTTTCAAGCTCCTAGTGGAGATAACTTGATAAAAATATCCATCCTGAAGAAGAGGCATAAATAGCCACGAAACGCGTTGATAAAAATATTTATTGAATAATTTTGATTAACGGACATTGGGCACCTTGCATATGCCTCCTTATTTTTACTGGGACTCATCCCATACTCTCCAATTAAGCTAACTATATTGACCTGGCTTCACCATGTTCACACTCACTTACCAGGAACACATATGAAAATCAGGAAATGCCCCCAAAAATTTGATTTCTAAAACTGCAGGATTGATGTATGGGTTTTACAAATTTTGTTTGTTTTGCAGGCTGCTGCACGCCATGAGTCCTTAACAAGTATGAACTTGGCAAAGAAGGAAATGTGGCGTAGAGAAGCAGAAAAAAAGCCATGAACCCATTTTCAAGCATTTCCATCATAAGCTTGTTGGTGTCCACAATGTAGTAGCTATTATGGATTCTTTGTTTTCATTGCTTCTGTTTTGTCTCTGTTTTTCATTTTAGCCCACTGTGTAACTGAGCTGTCATAGACACTCCACATGTAGCTTGAGGGCCCAGGTAGCCTTGTTTCCATTGATGTGGTCCCGCGTGGCCGCAAGCACAAACAACCGCATCCATTGGAAACTTCAATATAGTTTCCACTAGTGCGTTGTGCGGATGCGGTTTAGGGCGCGTTTCTGAACGCTAGCTGCAGCATTTTGAAACGCATCCGCAGCATTTTGAAACGCAGCCCTTATGGAGCCACAGAGAGGGCTGTATTAGCAGCAGTTTATGTATCTATCATTATTACATAATAAGTCTACAGAATCTTTTTACAACTGTAGCATGTCGTTTTTCCTTTTATCACATCTTGCAGTATATTAAACATTGCTGTTTAGCACTTCTTAGGATGGATATTATGTTAGATTCTCTGGGATATCAGGGATCCCAATTAGAGTCCTTGACACAGTTAGATGAGTATAACCGGTCTATACCTTTTGGTTTCTTCATTAAGGGCCCTTTTGCACTAGCCGTGTTTGTATTGCAGTACCACAGCAAAGCGCGGTTAGCGTTAACCCAAGCATGGGGCTACTGTAAAAGGTATTTACGGTAGCCCCACTTTTGCGATTACAGTGACATGCAATGTTCTGCGTTCCACACCCTGCTGCATTTTGTTTTGTACAAGTCTATGGTAGATGCAAGCACAGCGCTGTGCAAACCGCTGTTTGTTTTCAGCGTTAATGGATGCGGTAGCGTTACCACTAGTCTTACTGCCAGAAAATTGTACCACTTCCGCATTGGCTGTAGTGTGAAAGGGCCCTCAGGGCACATTTATGCATCTGAGATGCATGGTGTTGGAGCACGGCAGTATCGTTCATTGTGGCTGGCATCCAGGGTGCACTTTTACAACACACAGCAGTGCCACATTTAGGAAAATTTTATTAGACAACCCATGCATTTGGTTTGGTTTCCTTAAGGGTGCTTTCATACTAGTCATTCTGCAGCTGCAGTACCTCAACACAGCACGGCTAGCGTTAACAAAAGATACACAGGTTTTACATATGAAACCTCCATAAGATAGACCCGCGCTTGTGTTTCAGGTAAAGTGCGGCATTTGCAGGCACAGACAGTGCAAGTGTCTCCCATACACTTGTATGGGAGACGCATGCCCAGTGCACTAAAAATCACAAGGTTTTTGGCGGTAATGGAGACGATTAGCCGCCATGCTAGCATTATCCCTAGCATGACCATTACCAGTCAGGAATCACATCGGTTTCAGTGTGAAAGAGCCCTAATGCAATTCAAGTAACATTTCTCCATATGTATTAACTGCAATAAACTGCTCTGCAGTAAATGAGCCTTGCATGGTCTAAAGATTATATATTTGGCTCACAAGTTTTTTATTCTATCATTTTAAATGAATGCCACAAATGTATCCTTTATTTGTCATAGGAATTCAAATATGCTAAAGTATTACACTTTGCTTGTTTTTTTACAGATGAAATGTTAAGGCAATACTTAAGGCCATAAGGTGTCCTCAAGGTGGGATTTGTGGGACAGTTTTGGGCGCTGTTTTTTCTGTGGTTTAGATAATGCAGAGTGGACACTGTCCCTATAATCAGAATGGTAAGTGTCCTCTCTGTGTCTTTTGCCCCAGGAAGCAGTGGAAACAAGCCATCAAGTTTTATCATTATATCCTATGAGAAAATAATGCTTCAATTGTACACATTTTTTCAATAAATATCAAGGTTGGCCTGCAACATTTTTCAAGGTTTTCATTTTGGCCTCCTGTGTATTTGAGTTTGACACACTGCTATATGAAAACTATAGTAAACCTGCTTTATTCATGGAATAGTTATGGTATACTCTTAGATATTCATATATTATTAATAAACTTTGTGTTAATACTGTGAGGGGGGGGGGGGGTGTAAAGGGGCTTACAACACTTCTCTACATCTCCAACAATTATAGTTATGATATTGTGATATCAAATCCTGACTATACAATATAAAATATCCTTCAAGTTAAAAACCCCTATTGTTAATGATCAAAAGTTGTAAATATCCAAATATTACTGTTCAAGGTCATAGATCCACCTTTTATCAAAAAGCTGGGTCTTTGTGTCTCCAAGGGTCACATAACATGGATAAAGCTGGGGGATGTGCCACTTCAGGAGGTCATTTAAGTCACATTAGGGGAATGAGAATGGTCTTTGATTGTACTTTAACATTTCTTCTGAAAACCATTGATGTATAAACCTTATATTTCCTATATCAGAGTTTGTACAAATCAGCAGTTTGCTCTTTTAGATTTGGGTCGCTATGCTGATCAATTAAAGTGCGACCTTTAATGGAGGTGTCTCCAGCGGCACCGCACGGTGCCGCTTTACAGATGCGGCAGCCCGTAGCTTCAGAATACACAGAGTGGACACTGTCCCATTCATCAGAATGGGAAGTGTCCTCTCTGTGTCTTTTTTCCTGCTGCGGACACACATCAATGTTGACAATGCTGTTAGTCCCACCTATGTGGCTACCATAGAAAAATGTATGTCAGTATGGCAGAGCAGGGCAGCCGTCAGGGGGGGACAGGGGGGACTCCCGTCCCGGGCCCGGGCAGCTAGGGGGTCCGACGGTCAGCACGTGGGGGCCCGGCGTGCTGACTGATAGGTACAGCAGCCTCTGCTCACTGTACCTCTGCCTCTGCACAGCCCGGACTGCCACTACTGTGTGCGATGCGCTGCCGGCCGTCCGAGCTGTGAAGAGGCAGAGGTACAGTGAGCAGAGGCTGCTGTACCTATCAGTCAGCACGCCGGGGTTAAGGTGGCCGCTGCACAGAGCTCCTCTCATCCTGCTGGTGCGTGGCCTGTAGCTGAGCGTACGGGAAAGTCTATGCGCAGGTGCGTAGACTGAGAGGGTATTTGTCACAGATACCATGTTCAGGGGCTTTGAAAGTAGCTCACACAACAGTCACTTAGCCAAAAAATCAAACCGTCTCTGTTGCTGATTGACATAAATCTCTAACTGTGATTAGTTACTCTAAATGTTATCTATGTATACTTGCCTTGCATATTAACAATTCATTATTAAAAATAAAATTGGTATTCTACAGTGTGTTGTGTCTTATGCTGCTTCACCACTATGGTGACCTTTTTTACCATAAAGAAAATGAGAATTTTTTTATAATCAGGGTCCCTCATAAAAATACAATTTCAAATCAGGTGATACAGCTATCATACTATTTAAAGTGGACCTACCACCTCCGATTCTGCCTTCTATAATCGGCACAATAGGGCAAAATCAAATCAAATGTGAAAAAAACTTACCTGGTGAATCTTTTTAAAATTCTGCAATGCTCCACCTTCCCTGTGGCAGCCCCAAGGTTAGAGGCCACTTCTGACGTCTACTTTCCCAAGTGCCCACAGCCAGTCATATTTGAATTGGGTGATGCAAAGGGGCAGTGTGTTGCCAGATCCGGATTGGTGGTTGGAGTGAGTGAGAGTCTCGCTCCTTCATCTTGCAGCCTGGAGGACTGGACACTCCATGCATGGTGGCACGGAAGCCGGCAGGAAGGAAAGGTAAGTATTTATTTTTTCTTTTTAGTTGCTGCTGTCTCTGGACAACGACCCTATGAAGGTGAGTAAAATGTATGTTTATTGTTTATGGGGATTTTTTTTTTTTAAATCCACTTTAAATCAAATATAGAAACTTATTGTGAGTATAGTAGAGGGTTAGGCTACACCCAGCAAAGATGAACCCAACATATATGGCAGAATATTAATTAATTCTAAATGTATAAAAAAGTAAATGGACATTTAACATCAAGAACTGTCCCTGAAAATATGCATGCACTTTGGTCCCTTTTGATCTGTTAAACATACTAAGCAGTTTTTGTTTAAATGTTATCTCTGTTGATTCTACCAATATGTATTTTCTGATTTGTACTGAAGCTGTACTCCATGTCAGGGCTGTGTCCTGTTGCCTTTTTCATTTGTGTATTTTTCCTGTTTCATTTTGCATTTGTGTATTTTAAAAAAGTTGGAAATGGCTAGAACGTTTCAACTCTTCTATTCTAAAGGTGACCATACACGTGCCGATTTTTCGGCCGTTTTTAGCCCTCCCGACCGATCCGGTCGGGTAGGTCGGTCGGGAGGGATTCAGAACTGTTTTAAAATCGGCTGAAAAGTCGGTCGGGTCCCGACCGCGGATGCCCGATTTTTCGGGAAAACGGCAGCTTGTATATGTCATGTACAAGCTGCCGTCATGTACAAGCTGCCGTCTTCCCGAAAAATCGGGCATCCGCGGGCGGGACCCGACCGACTTTTCAGCCGATTTTCAAACAGTTCTGAATCCCTCCCGACCGACCTACCCGACCGGATCGGTCGGGAGGGCTAAAAACGGCCGAAAAATCGGCACGTGTATGGTCACCTTAAGAAGAGACAGGCTCAGCTACCGATAATACAATGATAAGGATACGTCTTCTGCGCCCCCTTGTGTACACAAACCATTACTTCATGTTACTGAGAAAGCTATTTCCTGGTTTGTAACACAAACCTGCCCGCCAATAATATTATTATCATTATAAGTTAAAGGACGCGGAGAACCGTGTCAAGAGAAACAAATACATAGTTATGTATGTAACAATAATATTGTAACATAATATTATTATTATTTTTATTATTATAATATTGTTTGTGGACTCCAATAAAATGGCCGACGTTGCACAGGTCCATCATGCTGGGCGGGACTTGTCGTTTCATGTGGACTGCTAATGAGGGAAAAGAAACTAAAGCTGATTTGTGAGAGAGCTCCGTGCGGGGGACATGACTACGGGTAATTACTATATGTGTTGTCACCATTATACTCATGGCTCAGTGTTAGCAGTGTAGCTCCTAGAGAAGACGTGTAGGAAGGATTCCTGGTTACATTACCTGAGGTAAAAACAAACCAGGTGACAGTGAGGTGGACCCATATGCTTTAGGTAGAATCTTTAGTATAAACCTATTGCTACCTTGAGCCCCAAACCCTCTGTATTTCTTTAAATGTTCATGTAATGTTTTGAAATATTGTGCTTTTATAGAATATACTGCAGCTGGGAGTTACATAGGTTTAGAACTAAAATAAGGGCCTTTATAATAAACCATAGGCATGAAAATCTTCATTCATATTCATTCCCTGATTGCCACACAGTGTATACGCCTACATTGGGTGTAGTAAATGCCCACTGTATATACCCAAAAGCAACAATCACTGTTCTGCACATGCAGGGTCTGCTCCATGGAGGGCCAGGCCTTCCCAGTTATGCCAATGTGCCCCCTTTATTAGGGCTCCCCCACACTTAATAAGGTTGAGATGGAGGAGTGCCCCCCCCCCCCCCTCAATTACGTGCTCATGCCCTCCTGTTCTTGTCGTTCTGGAGCTGGCGCTGTGATTGGGACCAGGATAGAGGGGTGCATACAAGACCAGTCACCCTCCACAAGAAGAGAGAGCTGCATGCGTCTAGTTTGGGTTAAGAAGGTTCCCTCATAGTAACAGCACCTAAGATGTAAGATCTAAAGCCCCCCATACACGTTTAGATTGTGACACGATTTTTCGGCCGATTGACTGCACGCACGGTCAATTGGCAGGAAAAATCTGGTCAAAATCGTCCAGCACCCTTTGTGTGCCAGCTAGGGTATGTCTGTCAGGTCCTCCTAGCGGCTTGCCAGCTCTGTGGTCACAGCACAGCCTGCAAGAAGGGAGAGGGAAAGGGAGGTGGCACAATGCATATGGTGTGAAATGACCCTAAATGTATATCCTTGCCTCATCACCACCCCCCCCCCTATTATGTGGTGAATCAGTAATGGGGGGGGGTTGGAAGAGTTGTGGCAGGGAGGACTTATGCAATACTAATGACTAGGTCATACAGCTTCCAGTGTTTAGTTCCTTATTTAAACCACTTGCAGCCATTCTATTAATCTATTAATCTATTAATCACATTTTTGTGTTGTAGCCCATGCCACAAGCAAATTGGAGATCAACTGTATATACTTCAGTACATTTTTTAGCACTCAAAGTGTGCTGAAAAAATTATGTTATGGTGTTACTTGAGTAATGAGATGAAAATTGCTAAATTTTGATTTGCTGATTCGTGAGTTTATTACAAAGCCCATCACCAAAGTTGCTGTAGATGTAGGGCAAAAAAAATGTAGTATGTGTGAAAATAATCTGCTTATACTCGAGTATCTATATATATAATATAATTTCACACACACTCTCAAGCACAGACATTGGCAAACTAGCGCCTGGGTGTCAGATCCTGCCTGTTGTACCCTTGATGAAAAGATACTTGGGGTTCCCTCTGCTCCCTGCAATGAACACGCATTATGCCAAGAGGGGTCTGAATGTCCACCTTATCTCTGCTCATTGCAGTGAACAAGTGGAGGGAGTCTTTTCATCTCCGGATTTTCACTAAAATATGGCAGTAACATTTTTTTTAACTTATGTTTTCTTTTTTTACTTTCCTTTAATTTCTTTTTTGAAAGCATCAGGGCTGTGGAGTCGAGGAGTCGGAGTCGGAGACATTTTTGGGTCCCTGGAGTCGGATCGGCAAAAAAGTGGTGGGACCGACTCCGAGCTCCTAATACAATGTTAATGGATGGGGAATAAATTTGGTTTTTTTTAATTATGAAAAAGAAAGTGTGCCTTCAATAGTCAACAGGATTGTACAACAGTCATATGACATAATGACTTCTCTGCTTGATAAGAATAAAATGCGATGCAGGCCATACACTTACAGCGCCCGTGTTGCCCTCGCCTAAAGGCGCTCCGCACACGAGGTGTTAACCGAGTGGTGGGCCGACACAACCAGCTCGATGCATGAGCTCTAGAGTGCAGAAGTGATGAGGTTCATCCTGCTGCTCTCCAGAAGCTGACGCAAGACGCCGGTCTTCACTTGCGAGAAAACTAACAGGGCATCGGCCAGAGATTAGTCGGACATGTCCGTTGTCTCTGGGCCGGTCCGAGCTGTGGGGTGGACGCGATCTGTCACGCACCATGTGGGCTCCCCCGATCGGCAGGGTACACCGACGTCCCATCTCCACCCCATGCTGTCTGACAGCGAAAAGTCGGTCCGCCGCCGCTCGGTTGCGTGTTATGGCGGGCCTTAACTCTCGCTGATAATGAGGTAAATGTTTGTTGTTTCAGACTAGAGACGCTCTGTATAGGGAGTGACGGGAATGGATCGGCCCACTAGGTAAGGAGGTGCTGAACCGTTAAAGGGCATTTTTGGGTAAAACCGCTGTCTGTTAGTCATTGGCGCGACACCCGGGGAATTTGATGTTCGCGAACCTCCGCAAATGTCCGAAGCCCCATAGACTTCAATGGGCAGGCGAAGACATTGACAGAAAACCAATAGGGGGACCGCCTTTCCTTCGTCTGGCCACAAGCGTGTTGGAAAAGTTATTGTCAAGGGTTCTACCACCTGTGTCAAGTTTCTGACCATGACGGGAGGGTGTGTCCCACAGTGGCACAACCACTCCCAAGCTAAATTTTCGTTTTTTCACGCAATAAATCCGCACCAAGGATTTCTACCCACATGATAGTCCATGGGGATTCTGAATGCATCAAGTAGGTGGACGCTGGAGAAGGCACAACACCATGTGTTGGTAAACCACCTGAACAACCTGTGAATGAGCTCTGCGTTTCCACGTTGCCCTACAGCTTAAAGGTTGAATTAAAATTTTATGGAGGACACGTGTGGAGATGGTCCAGTGTGGGGGAGGACACTGGTGTGAGAGCTGGACAGTGTGGACCTGTTGGCGATTGACACGTGCTGGGTCCGGGGGGAGATGGACAGTGTGGATGACACTGGGGGGTGGCCGTGTGAGTGACACGTGTGGAGTGACGACGTGGGGGAGATGGACGTGTGGCGTACACGGGGGGAGCTGGACATTGGGGGAATGGACAGTGTGGAGGACACTGGGGGTGAGACGATGGCTCAGTATGGCGGACACTGGGTTGGTGATGGACAGTGTGTATGTACACTGGTGGAGATGGTCAGTGCTGGAGGACACTGGGGTTATACGGTCAGTGTGGCAGGACACGTGGGGGAGATGGTTTCAGTATGGTGAAAAATGGGTGGTGACGGTCAGTGCGTGGAGGACACTGGTTGTGTGGACGGTCATGTGTGTGAGGCAGCACCTGGTGGTGACGGTCAGTGGTGGGTGAGGACCTGGGTGGGTGACGGTCATGGTGTTGAGGACCCTGGGGAATTGTCAGTATGGTTGAAAATGTGGTCTACTGTGTTCAGTGGTGGTGATGGATCACTGTGTGGCTGCCACTGGTGTGTTGGTTCAGTGTGGAGGACACTGGGGTTGAGATTGAATACCTTCCGCCATGGACTGGATGCGATGGGTATTTCAGTGACGACTTGTAGCATTCAACCAGAACACTGGCCCCTAGCTAATGGTTTCCCCTATAGCAGCATGAGGCGCGCTCTGTTTTCCTAATGTCTCTCCTTCTTTCATTCACAGCAGAATGGTTGTAATGGCGTCCTTGTAACTGTGACTATGTTTATTAATTGTGGTGTGGGGTCTGTGAGGTGTGGGGTGGCTCACTTGGGCTACGATTATGTCTGCCTGACTGTGACTCGCATGGGTCAAAAGTTTCTGCAATGTTAAAAGATAGGGGGCGAACCCGAACTTGCGCCATATTGTCGCACGTACTGGGCCGACGCGAACATGGCGATGTTTCGCCACGTAATAGTTTCTCCGGTGACCATTTCGGCCATCACAACTGTCCTCATGCTGAGGCGACAACATAACTTGATTTGTTAGCTTCACTTTAACATGACTATGGGTTCCAGGGGAAATGCTAAGTGAATCTGTTTTTGCAAGTTGCCCCTTCGCCCTGCCGTCTGGTGTGCTTGTTCTGGAGCCTTCCCCTGCCCTGATCTTCATCAGCCAGAAAGTCAGAACACTAAAGCTTGGCACACACGGGTCGTATCTGTAACAGATTTGAGTACAATCATTAACTTGTGCGCTCAAGGTTTTGTTGAGTTGTCCTCCTAACGTCCTGGTGTTACAAAACCTCACCCTTCGTGTGTGCCTTCCTTCTGGCGGGATCAATAGAGCCGGCTCCAAGGAAACTTGACTTGAACGGGGTTCCAACATGGTTTGAAAGACCCCGTTTCCCCCCCACTCTCCAACTACTTTTGCCTTGGAGGATATGAGTTCCTTTCATGGCAGTTTTTTAAAACATGCTGCGGGCTCTTGCCTACTCCTCCACTAGTCCTGTCCAGCTGTCAGTGGTGAAGGGGCAGAGCCAGCAACGTGCCTCACTTGTGGAATGCTTGTGTGAGGACGGCTCTGCTTCCTCCCCATGCTTGTGGCCTGTTGTAACTCAACACCTGCAGCAAGCCTGGGTGATACACGGGTTCGTCCCTCCATTGAACAGGCGAAGTCGATGGTGCCACCCTGTGGTGCACATTGATTTCTCGTTCAATTTGATCCCCGATCAATCACAGCGTGGTGTGCCCTAGCTTAAACGGAAAACAGCAGCAGCAATCCTCTGCCTAACTACCTTTCTCTGCTTTATATTGGCCATATACAAGTGTTGTGTTTCCTGGCCTGCATAGTTCTGTGGTTAATGTACTGTCGCCTTCCTTTCCTTCAATGGGATGGATTACAATACATTAGCAATATTACATACAGAGGAGCTCGGAAGAATCCTGGAACTGAGGAGTCGGAGTCGGGGAATTTATTGACCGACTCCACAGCCCTGGAAAGCATACAGAAAATAAAAAAAAGATTACAATGTCCCTGCTGCATGCCCCCTTCATAATTAATAAAGCCAGGTACGTGAGGAATTGTGACACCTATGGTGATCGGCCATCACAGGCTCTTGTCCGGCCCCTCTGTAAAATAAGTCAAAAAGTTTGCCCACCTGTGCTCTAGCACATGTAGTGTACTTAATTTATGCAAAAACATGAGCTAGAGCAATACTTTAAGTGATACCTTGTTCTTTGCATGAACTCCCTTATCAGGGTTCCATATTAACCTAAAACAAAAGCACATTTGCCATGTGTTTCTGTCCATTAGCAGCTGCATATCCCCCCTAATTCATTCCTTTTTTCCTGGGGGGTTTTTGTTGGAAAAATTAGGTTCCTCTGCTTATACTCGAGTACCTATGGTATTCTGCTGCTTATACTAAATGGATTCCAGCGGCCTGATCATTGCTGCAATCAATATTGGTGAGGGCACTATATTGGGTAACTGTAGTAATCAGAGATCAATTGACTGGTTTGGTAAAATAAATTTTAATATCTGGTGTTTATCACTTCTGCTCTTTTGTTAGGTCATCGTTTGAACTTGGTGTGTCACCTCCAGTATGCTTGTCTGTAGCATATGTACACAAGAAGTACCAGATCTGAAGATGAGATGAAGAGTCATTTGCTGTTGGTACACATGGAAGGAGACACGTGCTGCCCATTCTGCACCATTAGTGGACTGACCTATGATGAGCTCAGCTACCATATCAATGCAGCTCATAGTGATACATTGGAACCATGGAGTAGTGACGAGGATGAGCCAGGAGAAATTCAAATACTAAACTCCAGCAATTTGGAAAGTCCACAGACTAATATGAAAGATTCAATTAGCCATACAGAACAGAAGAATTATACGCCAAGATTGCCAGCCAATTCAGAACAGAACAACAATACACAACAGAGCACTGAGATAGAATGTATAGAGATAGAAGAGAGTGATGTTTTAGGGGGGTCCAGGGGGGCTTGTAGTGCTGGGTATGTAGGTCCTGAACAGTGCAATACTAAATTTATCAATAATACTAATAAAGAAACTGAGTACCAAGCCTATGCATGTGCACGTAACATTGACTACAATGAGGCTACTGTACTGGATTGTCCTTTTTGCTCTGAAATAAAAACATCAGTTGAAGAACTTGAACTCCATGTGAAGGTTGAACATTCAGCTCTGATAGACACACCTACCAAAGGTAATTGTCCGTTTTCTTATGTCACAGTTGTTACATTAAAAGTAATTAAATCGATCCATGTCCGTAATGGCTTAAGCTGGGCATAGACGGGCCGATTACTGCCTGATTCGAAAGCCGATCGGCCGCCGTGCGCACTCCCGCAACCGATCGGTGGTCGGGTCGGCAGGTAATCAGGTGCGCCAACTGGTCATATTGACCAAGAATCTGCCGCATGTTGAATCGCACAGTGATCCGACATGATGGTAAATTCAGATTGGATCCCATTAGTTCGGATGGGGAGGGCAGAGGGGACACAAAGGGTGCCAGGCCGATTCTCAGCGCTAGGTAATCATGCCCGCTAGGTCGGCTCGGCAGTCAATGGGAAAATGGCCCGTCTATGCCCAGTTTAGATGGATTTGGAGGAGATTTTTGGCCAAATTAAAAGTTTAGGGATTAGATTTGTGTCTGTTTCCACGGCAGTCGATAGACCGGAAAGTTTGGTCGCAAATCTAAGCCTGTATAGGGGGGGAGTCGTGTCTCTGGCATCAGATTTCTAAACAGAATTACACCCTCTCAATTCGCACAGGGTTTGTCAGTAATGTACAACACTGGTTAAACATTACTGTTGCCTACATCACTGAAGAACATGGATGGTTGAAGATACCACATGGTCAAGAAGTACCAGGTATCTTACTTTTCCAGATTTCTTAATGCAAAGGAGTTTGGTAGTAGAGGCAGCATAACAGGTATGTATTAATTGTTTGGTCGGTAATGAATGCCAGAGCATGACTTCCTAAGCTTCCTTTTTTATGTTCACTGTGTTGTTTCATGGCAGTCAGAGACCTATATGCATCTGATAGAGACATGGATGCTCATATTTTGATGTGCATGTCCACTTGATTAATGATTCACTTCACTTATGTGCACAAAATTTGCACATTCCACTTGATATGATATTTAATCTCCCTGGCTGTAATTTTGGAGTGTGGCTAGGAGTAGATTTTCATATCTAGAAGAGGTCACCCTTAAAAAAAAAAATTGTGACACCAGTGAGGTTAAGTGAAACTTCATTTTTTTTTTTTTTTTTTTTTGCTGTTCTGAACTGCTTTACCACCAGTAGTATGTATTGCCTATCCAAGCTGCTGTATATGGGAGGTAATTAGGCAGATAAAGTTGCAGTATTGTTTTTTTACTAATCCATTTGTTTTGCTATTTACAATTTTACATTTGGTAATCCCATTGTTAAATAATAATAATGTATATGTTTACTATCAAATGTAGATGTTTTAGGTTAGCATGCATGCTTGCTAACGATAACTTTTTGCTTCTGTTAGATACTTCCAGGCAGCAGTTTGAATGCCCCATGTGTTCTCTTATTTGCGCTAGTTTCCAAATCCTACAAGAACACGTCAATCTGCATTTGGAAGAAAGCATCCCTAATGAAGGTTGGTTTGTCATAATGTCAATTTTTTTAAATTCCATATAATATTTAAAGCAATCAATATCCTACTAGTGTTTATTTCCTTGAAACAAATCAGAAATGTCTGGATTTTCTCTCAATGCATTCTTATTGAGTTTGCTAAGAGAGTGTTGGAAATTAATTTCTTGACACTAATGTGGGGTAACACTTTAACCCCTAATAGTTTGGGGAGGTCTCAAGGTGATCACCCCAATCCCACAGAACACCAATATGTTTTTTTTTTTTTTTTTGGCTCAATTAGTATAGATATATTTGTATCAATGTAAAAAGTTATTTATTTGCACATCAAAGGACCTATATATTACAATACAACACATGTCATGCCTTTGATACGTCTTTTTAAATTGATGCAAATGTGTTTATACCAATTAAGCCAAAAAAAACCCTATTGGTGTTCTGTGGGATCGGGGTGATCACCTTGGGTCCTCCCCAAACCACTAGGGTTTAAAGTGTTAATGAAGAGTGGGGTTGGCTGGGGAACATCCGTTAGTTGTGAGTATTACTTATGTGGGGTCATTTTCTGTTCCGCTGCATTCTTCATCACCAGTCACAATTCAGCATTGGTGTTTGGTAATTGACATCCATTTTGCTTTCCTTTCTCTTCCCCATTTATATTAGGCATTTCCCAAAACATTTTTTCTATTGGGATGTAGCCACATTGGTTGCTCAAAGGAATCGCTGCTTATTGACAGTGGTAGAGAAGTCTGTGTACATAATCATTAGGAGAGGGAGTGCTATTAAAATCAAAGCAACCCCAGAGGGTTTTTCTTTCTTCTGGAAAATGGATTGTTAGATTCTGCCAGTTTTGGGGATTCAAAATTTCTCTTTGGAGGAGGGTAGGGAAGCTAAACCCAGTGAATTGCTTTCACCAAAGGTGTTTAAAGTTCACCACACACACATTTCGATCTTTCTGTAAAATTTCCTTCAGATCTGCCGACAATTTTGTACTGCAGGGGCCTCCTTGATTGGATAGTTTAGAAGGGCCCTCATGTTACATGTTGGTTGGGAGTCCAATGCCGGTAAAAGATTGAAGTGGAAACATGCCCTAAGGATGCTACTGGTTATGGCTTATCCAAGGTAACTTATACCTTGGGTTTATGACTGGAGCAGCTTGAGAACCATTTAGAGGCGGGTACTCCTAAAGAACAAATTTTGGATGTACAAGGTATATTGTCTAAGGCCACAAATAACTGATGCCTAAGCCCGACCAATTGACCAATTACATCTTGAGATGCACCTTGACATAAATTTGTACTGTAAAAACATGCAATTACCCCACTAATGGTACATCTTCACTTGTATACATGATTAATGCCTCTACTACTGAAGCAAAAAAAATGTTCATAGGAATTTTAATTTGGTCTCTCGAATTTAGATTTGGCTGTCTTATAATTATACTATATTATATAATTATAGTGTTTTACTAATTAGTCTGTATCTGTTGAGCAGCAAAGTTATCATCTTAAGTTACCCATACGCAGGTTGTTATCCGTGCACTCGATCGCGGGTCAATCCAACAATTGATCGATTGATACCGCTTGAAGAAAGATTTAAGCAGGGAACACACATATAGATATGGGCCAGATCGATGACTGCTTCAAGCGCCTTGCGCGTCCAAGGCCATCTATCTGGCCCATATCTAATGTGGCCATCCCTGTTTTCGAGCGGGACCAATCAATCCTGCTCGAAAACAGGAATATCAGACATGACCGTAAACCATGGTCGATGTTCATTGCTTTGCATTGGGAACGCCTGGCACCATGCAAAGCATCGTCGGAGCTGGATGACACAGCAGTGCTATATCGAGCCGTGTGTTCTTAACTATACACGGCTCGATTTCGTAACAATCGAGCAGCATGAATACTCACGTTGCTCGATTGTTCTTGAATCTATTACAAAATCGAGCTGTGTATAGCTTGGTACACACGGCTCAATATAGCCTTTAGGGTGCATTCTCCAGATTTTGCTCGCCTCATCTACATAACCTAGGAGGATGGCCTTTAGTGCAGACGGCTGACAATTTTAGTGATGCTTGGGTAGAGTGCATAGGAAATCAAAGTATTTGAACTGTAGTTGTGGTTTCTACATTTACATGTAGCTTTGTTTTTACTAGCTTCTTCTGATGACATTTCCAAGGATTTATTGCTGGCCAGACAGCTACAGGCTGAGGAAGACAAAAAAAGTAGAGCAGAAGAGTCTGAGAAAGAGAAGGAGGAGTTTCAGAAGTTGCAGGTATACTAATGTGTTTCTTACAGAGAAAGTAGTGTCAACAGAACGTGTGTTTCTTTTTACTTTTGTATTTTGCTGTTTGTCTGTAGTTAGGCTTTGACCTCCCTAGCATTACAGGTAGGTGCCATTTTCGATGCATAGGAAGATTTTGTTTTGTATTACCCACTCCTCCCCATGAAACACAGTGAGGTTGCCAGCGATTGGGGACAAAAAGAAAGAAGCTAAAGACACCCAGGAGGTTAAAAGTGAACAGCATCTTTTACAGCGTCAAGTTCTCAAGTGAAGTTTGTGTGTTCATTCTGAAGAACATGCAGAATCCCAAAGGGTTTTAATGTGTTTCCTTTCCTATTTTTAGAAGCTGTTTGGCTTAGATGACTCTGGTGGCTATCGTCAACAATCTGTTCAGAGTCTAGAAAAAGCTGTTGCAAGGGGACGGTTAAATCCTATGGAGTATCACCTACACAAAGCTGAAATGATGGAGTCTATAGCTACTGGGTTAGAAGATGGCAGAACTAAGACATCAGGTTGGAGCTTGTACTTTTCATTTGTTCTGTATTGCGATTCTTCTTTGTTCTGATGGCTTGCATGCAGGTTGCGTTGCACTTAGACCACTTTAATGCAATCTAATGAAGAAATGTATAGCAAGTTTCTGCATTTTTGAATATTGTGTAATTTTCTGTATCAGTCCAGTAAATTTTGAATATTACATATATATTTTCTTCTGAGCCAGTAGGTAAAATTCACATGCCTCCATAGCTCATGATAAAATGATATATATTGAAATAAGGATTTATTGTCTACTGCATTTAAAAATAAACTCCACTCTTTTCAGAAACTAATTTTTGGTAAAGATACAGATTTTATCAACCACCTATGGGTAACTGCACAAAGACAGACTCGGGGGAAGTGAAAATGTTGCATACCCTGGGCATTGGTGGTTTTCATTTGATCGCAAAGTGGAAATAATGCGTTTCCAAGTGACAAGTTCCTAATGTATTGTTTCCAAATGAACAAGTAGTTTTGTGCTAACTGCCATATACATATGCTGTGCAGTAGTGTTTTCTGTATTGTATAATGTTACTAAATACAAGATTTTCTAAACCTTTTTTAGGGCTAGTTCATATAAATAAATAAATGAATGATACTTAACGTTATATCACTTAAACCTTTCTTTAAAAAGGGATTTTGGAAGCTCTACGACAATATTATAACAATGCTGCACCTGAGGTCAATCGTGTCTGGCTCTGCTCTTCATTGGACCATTTCAGTAATGCTGCAGGAGACAAAGGATGGGGCTGTGGTTTCCGAAATTTTCAAATGGTTCTTTCTTCTATATTGACAAGCAACTCCTATAGAAACTATTTACAAGGTAAATGCATACAATTTACTTGCCATATCCTTTTTCCATACTATCTATTTACTCTTCTACTCCTTTCCTACTTGATATTAGCACACTATACAGAATGAATGAGGATTTGTAATTTTTTTTAATTTTACTCAGGTGTAGACTTTAAATATTGCTGGCATTTGTAAAAAAAAATATATATATATATATATATATATCTTTTCTCTAGTTCCTGTTAAGTTTCATTTGAAATATTTCAGATTACAGGTATATTCCCTGTATTCCGAAAATTCAAGCTTTGATAGAGAATGCTTGGAAGAAAGGATTTGATCCACAGGGAGCCTCTCACTTTGGTGGAAGATTACAGGGTACAAAGGCCTGGATTGGAGCTTGTGAAATATATTGCCTCCTGACATCTCTGCATGTAAAGTAAGTTTATAGTATGTGGGAAAGAAGTGAAATGCAATTCACAAATCTCTCTATAATTCCTGCCCAAATTATCTAAAACTTGGGGGGGGGGGGGGGG
>CM070035.1:93982245-93994143 GCA_036250615.1 Ptychadena robeensis | reverse complement strand
GGTTTTTTTTTTTTTTTTTTTGTCCGATCAGAACTTCTTTCTTACCAAGAAAATAAATTTGGATATAGAGGACACCGTACACGGTTTTTTAAAGCGTTTTTGGGGAATGGATTTCAAATCTGAAAAACATCTGGTTGTGCTGTAGGGTTTACATAAAACTGCAATATTTTTTTTCTTTAATGTGTGACTTATACTTTCCCGCTCTTTTTAGTGGCTAGGGGTTAATGAACTGCTGTGACTCATACGGCCAGTAGGGGGCACCAGATATGTTGAAAACATAGTTCCATAGAAGTTAGGGTGTGACTGATTTCTATCTCCTGAAAAGATGGGGGAGAAGTGATGAGTGAAATTAAGGATTACCTCATAAGAGTTAAGGATTATGTTATACTTTTTTTTCACAGGTCATTTGTATTATGTGGTGTTTGTTTGTGTTTGTAAGGGACCAGTACATAAGGGGAGTTTAGGTGTGTTTAAGGTTAAAATACTTTCTAATACCTAGTCATATTATCAACCCAGCATAGTTATGTAACCACAGACCTATATGATTTATATGTTCTATGAGATGTGTAATGTTCTCCAAGCAAATTGTTAGTCTTTATTTTCCATAGATCTCGAATTATCGATTTTCACAAGCCAAGCAGTTCATCAGGAACACATCCTCTCTTGTTTGAATGGGTTCTAAATTACTATTCATCTGATGCTCATTCTGCAGGCAAAGTTGTGTGCTCTACTAAACCTGCCATTTATTTACAGCACCAAGGTATTGTGTGTTTCCATTACTTTAATGTGTCTGGTTCTTGCTTAGGGCTGTTTCTGAGCAGTTTGTAGTGGAAATGAATTGGTCAGCCACTTCAAGCATCATTAAAGGTCCCCACAGAGGTGAAGATTTCATAGTTAGATCGACTTAAAAAGATCAATAATAATAGTCATCGCAAATATATTGCATGTTAAAAAATGTGTCAGATCGATGGAATTGAATAATTATCGGACCTAAAATTTTTATCTTGAAAAATCTTTTGTATTATTATTGAGCCTTAAAAAAAAAAAAAAAGATTATTTTCAAACAAATAGATGTTTGATTAAAAAAAATAGAACTTTATTATTGCATCTAACATCAACTTGTTTGAAATCTTCACCTCTGTGGGGACCTTAAGGCTTAGGCTCCACTGTCCGCTGGGATCCACTGAAGCCTCCATTTCATTCCCATAGAGGTAATCAGCAGATCCACCGCTCTGATTGGCTATGGAGACAGTCCTATCAAAGCCCCATTGCAGACAATGGGCCGCTTGTGGACTCCGTTAAAACCCCTGCATTCAACACAAGGGTTTTAACAGACAGTGAAGCCTAAGGCTTTGTTTCCATTGAAGCGTTCCCGTGCGGTCGCAGCCGTGCGGTTGTAACCGCGCGGCTGAACGCATGCCTAAAGTTTTCGCGGCGCGATTTTTTTTTTTTTGTATTGCAGATGTGGATGCGGTTGGGGCGTGGATGCCTTTTAAAACGCTGCAGCTAGCGTTCAGAAACGCGCCCTAAACCGCATCCGAACTATATTGAAGTTGTCCAATGGATGCGGTTGTGTGCTGGGGCGGCCACGCGGCTGCAACCGCACAGGAACGCTACAATGGAAACAAGCCCTAAGCCTTGAGGCTAGATATATCCCAAGTCACATTGTTTTAACTCAACTGTAGGTATTAGACGGTGGTTACACATACAGGCAGGATCAACAGTCTATGGCTTCTCTACTAGTATCTTCACAAAACCACACACACAACTGCTTTTTTCCTTCATACTTTCTTTAACAGAGTTACAGCCACCCTTACAAATCTCTAAACTGGCATAACTAGATAACCTGGGACAAAGCTTCACTCTGACCAGTTAAGAGTTGTAGCTGCCAAGTTTCTTCCTTTACAGGTCCCCTTCCACACTTACTTTCCACTTTTCTTCTTACTGCTCAATACAGGTCATAGCCGCACTATAGTGGGAATTGAAGAGCGGAAAAACAAATCTTACTGCCTTCTGATATTTGACCCTGGACATCCACCAGAAAGTTTGCAGAGACTGACGAAGCATGATCTAGATAATGCTGCGATGAAACACCTTCGGAAACATTTAACAGGCTTGAAACATAAGCAGTACCAGATTGTGGCTGTAGAGGGGGCCCTTTCCAATGAAGAAATGGCAGTAAGTAATGATGTACATCAGGTGTTTTGGTAATCGTTTTCAAGATAAAACAGTAGAGACGCATCTAGTAAAATGGTTCAGTTTGTTTAGAAAAAACTATATTCGAAAGCTTATGTTTAAAAAAAACAGGCGGTCAGCAGGGGCATTGAGGGCAGCACATTTAATTGTTGACCAGGGATTAATAAAATCGGCAAAGCACCCATTTAAGGTATCCTCTGTCTTTCTTTGTTGTCTTTTAGGCTCTCTTTCCACTGCGTCTGTTACCATGCTTTTTGATGCGTTTTTTTTTTTTTTAAGCTCATCTATTTAAATGCATGGTATCCGACACGATGAAAATGGCACCTCAGTGTGATGCCCAGCAAACGCTTTGTGTCATTTTCGCCAGGGGCGGCTGCGGTAATTTACAGTTTACAGGATCGTGAAAGCACTGCCTGTGTAAATGAAGCCTTTATTCATGCTCTGGGTGACTTAAGCATGTCAGCTGCTCTGAAATGAGCAGCAGTTGTACATATGTGTTATCTGTATTGGCGACTACTCAATAATTTCAGCTGCCTTTTTGGGGAGCTAAACTGCAATTGGTTACTGTGGAGGGATATTTTCACTCTTGATGCCCCATGCATTCATTGATCTTATATATTTTTAATACATTTCTGTGGCTGTTCTTGTATAAAACAAATATTTACTATACTCTCCCTCCAATAGTGATGTATTTGATTTCTCATTTTTAAGGTACGTTTACAAATGTCAAAAACCTTCAAAGCGGAGAGGATTCCATGAGGAAAGCTGGAGCGCTTCAAGATCAGGATTGTGGATAAATATTTATTTTGTAATGTGTACATTGACTTTTATGTATCTCTAACCTCCTATTTTTTATGTACTAATATTTTAATAAACCCAAATGTGCAATACATTTTTTAAGAGGCATTATTAGTTGTCTTTTCCTCAAACTCTCTTAAGATTATATAACTCTTGTATCTTTTGTATATCATTTTTGTTTTACATGGCTAGTCTGGGCTGGGATTTTTCTACAGTGCACAAAAAATGTCAAACATCCCCCAAAATATTTGCTTTTATTACCAAATTCTGAACTCTTACATATTAGCAGTATTTTTTTTAATTAGTGCCATCAAAAAAGAAAAATCAAACAAAGAAAATTTGGTAACACAAATTATCCCACATTAAACCAGATCTAAAACACATAATGCAGAACATTGCTATGGAGACCATAAGCACACATGTCTTCCTAGGAAGAATTGGCTGACCCATCATGCTGTAAGAGAGGTAGGGCACTTATTCTTCCTTGTATAAGGGATGTTGTGAGAGAGTTGCTCAGTAAATGGGGTTCTGTGGCAAAGGTGCTGGGTAAATGGAGGAACTGGGTAAAAGGTGGTGGTGTGGCAGAGGCCCTGGGTAATGAGTGGTGATTGGTAAATGAAGGTACTGGAAAAAGGGGGTTGTTGGGTAAAAGTAGATACTTTGACAGATGTGTCAGGCAATGGAATGTACTGCATCAGAAGTTCTGGGTAAAGGGAGATGTAATATGTAGAATATATGGGTTAACGCAATCCAGACATTCCTAGTTTGAAACCACTATTCAAGTAGACAACCACTATAGAAGTATTTAGGAACATTGGGGAATGATCGGTCACCCATTTTAAGTAGTTTTTTTGTGCCCCACCCCAAAAGAATCAGAACAATAAGAAGGGGTAAAAAAACTCTATGTATACATAGGGTTTTTGGCTAGGGCTTTAGCGACACATATATTTGGATATGACTATAAATCATTATTGGTAAAAAATAGTTTTTATTAATACATGAATAAAATAAATTCTTCACATTCATAAAACATTTCATTATACACAACATGATTCAATCTAACAATTTTTTACATCGAATATCCCAGTGTCGGCCTTCGATGCGTTTCACCCCTTACAGAGGGGCTTCCTCAGGGAGGATTAGGATTAATTGTATATCTAAAGCCCCCCATACACGTTCCGATTTTTCGTACGAATTTTGCCCGACCGATCGGGTCGGGAGATTAATCGATCGGGAGATTAATCGGATTCGGAATTATGTACCCGACAGATCTCGATTTCTCAAAATCGGCCAAAAAATCGGTCGGGACCACTTCGGACCTTTTTGGTCGATCTGCTGTTAATAAATAGGGTCGGGCTGATGGAACGGTGATAATTCGAATTCCGATTTTTCGTGCCAGCCGACCGACTGACCATAACATTTTAGGTGAAAATCGGGTGACAGGATCGGACGAAAATAATTCGGGAGAATAATCGGAACGTGTATAGGGGGCTTAATGTATAGAGAAAACACACAAAGAATACTGTTAATATAATGGTCTTCATAGGAGATTCATGTTTACTCACTTATTCCCATGTATGTGCACTTACATTGCCTGTATGATGGTGTCAGCGTGTTCTGTGAATCATAAAAATATACTGATGCAGAGATGGCACACCTAATAAACAATATGAGCGAGGGGGAGAGGAGGAAGCATGGGGGGATGGGGCTTTTAAGGCACTTCATTCATTTCCAGATTATCAACTGTCTCAGTTAAAGTCAAATCTTTATTAATATTAATAATGACCACATAATGGAGTTTAAAACAATAAAGTCATACAATATCAACATATATACATGTATACATTTGCCTTTAACAACAATACCACTGGCCAACATGGACATCCTGCTGAAGTGGGGAGTTATAGACACAGGGAACCATTCATAAAGCAACCAAAGGTATTGTTGTTACGGGCAAAAGTGTACAGAAATGCCCGAGGAGTGACGAAGGAATTGTGTTGAAATTCCTCCCTCCTCAGCCTGCCTTCCCCTGCTCTCCCCCTCCCTTCCCCCCCCCCCCCTTGACCTGGCATCTACACAAGTTTAATGGTTTGACTGCCCCCTGGTCCGTGTAGGAGTTCGTCCTTAGTGCCAAGCGATATACATAAGATATCCACAACCACCTCAAAGTAGCAGGGTACCAGCAGGTCCACTGAAGGTACTACCTGCTACCCTTCTCCTTGTTATGAGAAAGTCCTGACGGTAAAATCTCCTGAGGAAGCCCCGTAGAAAAGGGGAGAAGCGCGTCGATGTTTTCAGGACTCGTAAAACCTATGGACCTAATTGATTAAATAGGACTCGTAACCCCTAACACTCCTGTCCCTCCTTGGCGAAGGAACTGGGCTGTTGGGTGTGAATGGACGCATAATTTGGTGACGTTTGTTTTTAAACAACTATCTATATATGTTGATATTGTATGACTTTATTGTTTTAAACTCCATTATGTGGTCATTATTAATATTAATAAAGATTTGATTTGAACTGAGACAGTTGATAATCTGTAAATTTAATGAAGTGCCTTAAAAGCCCCATTCCCCCCCATGCTTCCTTCCCTCCCCCTCGCTCATATTGTTTTTTCAGTGAATTCATAGGGGTGTTGGCACATTTAATAACCTATATCTGATACGATATGTAGGGCGTTACATATCCTGTTCTTTTTGTATCTTGGCACACCTAATAGTTAAAAGTGTGAAACGGTGACCGATCACAACAGGAGGTTTACCAAACAAGAGGTGCACTCCAAGGTCTATAAAGGGGCAGAAGACCATACAACATATATTAGGAGCTAATTAGAGGTGCATATTCATTGTCTATAGTACCATCCGGCACTCACCTTGATATTTAGTACTGGCAGTCCTATCTTTCTAAGTGCAGGAAAAAAGGGGGAAGGTAAAGTGGGATGGTCACAGTCAGACGTGCGTCGTTTGCTTGAAAAGTCTTAGGGCTATAAGCCAATGCTGTAATGGACAGAATTAGGCTTAGAGGCATCCCTCATTTCATAATGTTAGCTACATAGCAAAGCTTTGAACATGGTGACAGCAATAGCCGGGGCAGTGATAGAATTATGAAACCACTATTCAAGTACACAACCACTATAGAAGTAGACAGCAGTGGCACTAGAAGATATTCTGAAAAGGGAGAAGAAAGGACCACAGTGTAACTGGATGAATGAATGATGTGCAGCACCCTTCTGGTCCCATCTATAACGTTACTGAACCTCTCACGCATTCATGCTGTCACTGGTTCTATTAAAGGCTATTTATTAAAAATGCACTGCTTGACTTTACAATGTCATTAGCACTTTAAAATGTCAGTATTAAGGACTGAAAACTGAGGCATGCTTTGAATATTCTGGAATTGAGACATCTCATTATCATTTGTGCAGATCTATGTGTCGACAAACCACAGCATCAGAGATGGAAGACATCTAGGTAAGGGGGTACAAGTCGAGGGCACTGTGGTTCTGTGTGACACGCACAGAAATTTGGGGTGTCACTGACTAATAATGGCACCACAAAAGTAAATCCTGCACCTTGTGTGTTGTGATACAGTCCCATATCAGATTCCACAGCTTGAAAAAACAGGAACAGTAAACGGCAAAGGTACAGGGTTCAGTCTTAATCAAATAATTATTTTATATGGAATGGGGGGGTAGAGTTGCTGTCCAAGGATTTCTATAAATGTTTGCTATCTGACCCTGTGTGTGCTACACGTGTTGTGTACAAGTGAGAGCAGAAAGGTACGGTCTGTTCTAATATTGTGTAGTGCCTGAAGATTGGCATTTTGAGATTGTTTAATGAACAGGCTCTATTGTTGAATTTGTAGGTTTGCCACGATGGCAGAAGAAGCTCTGGAAGAGGGGTTGAATTCTTTTATGTTCAAACATAAAGGTGTTTATTTTGAAACAGGACTTACAACACCTGAAGTCATAGATTCTTTGAAACACATGGAAATTAGAGACAGTGATGTGTTTCTAGTCACATATCCAAAGTCAGGTAATTATTAAAAAAAATAGTTACTAAATTAAATTTACTGCAACATTCATTGGTACAGCGCATAATATATGAACGGTTGTGATCTTGTTCATATGGGATTGTTCTTTTTGTGTCATTTTCCTTGTGTTGTGTAATCCATGTAGAAGTGAGAATTCTTAACACAACAAAATACTTTTTACAATGCATTTTAAATTAACATGCTTGATTGAAGTTCTACTCTAATTGTGAATGGGATTACAAGGGATGATCAGGTGATTTTGCATGAAGTTTTTTTTCATGAAAAATAGACTAATTTGTAGCATAACTTAAATGTGCACAGCAAGTTGTAGCTGCTGTCACTGCAATCATGGTACAATGTGATTGTCAACGTTTGCTGTGTTGTGTTTAAATATGCATTGCATTAGGTTAATCCAGCTGTAAAATGTAAAACATTGGGGTTAGGGTGTTGAAGTGCACTTCTTAACATAGCTGGGGATATGTGTTGAGCATATAAGGCTTAAGCTAGGCATACACGGTTCGATTTCAGAGTTCGATTGACTTAAAATTTGAACGTTATCGGACATCGATTGTACAACAATCAAACTAAAACCGTAGCATTGTGTTTGTTGGTCGGGTTGATTGTATTTAATTAACACATTTATATATGACTCTTTCCTATGTTTTTTGATCAAAACTAAAATCGTTGCTTTTGGTCGTATAGCGATCGAACCGTCCATATGGTACTACTTTTGATGTGATAACAATCGGTGTCCGATGAAAAGATGAGGATCTAAAATAGAATCGAGGATGGATTCTACTAGGATTGAACTGTGTATGTCTAGCTTTAGACTCCATTGTGCCTTTATCTCTCCTTTTAGGTATGTGGAAGAAGCTTCTCTATGGGCTAGGACATGCCTATCTCCACAGGCATGTCTAAGCACAGAAGTGGGCAAACCAAGGCCCAGGGGCCATATCCGGCCCGTTTAGCTCCTTAATGCGGTCACCTTGACCCCTCTGTTTGTTCCCAGCAATGAGCGTGCATAATGCTTATAGGAGTCTGAAGGTCCACCTTATCTCTGCTCATTGCAGTGAACAAGCGGAGCCAGAGTGTCTTGTGATCAACGTTTTTTTCTTTTTTTCCTTTTTCTATTACCTTCCTGACAGCATGATTTTCTTGTTGAAATTGCACAGAAAATGAAAAAAGATTAGCGTCCATGCCCACAGCATCATCCATAAAGCTGGGCAAGTGAGTAATCCAAGCACGTCTAGTGGAAATCAATGCATTCCAGTAACTTGTACAAACCGCATTCTAAAAAAGCGATGGGTGGGATGTATACAACGTTTTTTACATGTCACACCTATTGTCCATTGGGCGCACTTAAGCGAATGCCATAGTGCCAATGGAGTATTACATTTAGAATACTTCTATTTAAGCTGGCCATACACGTGTCGGATTCCATGGCCAATTAATCACTCACCCAATTGATTCCGGCGATCTCAGCGGGAATGGGAGCTGCAATCCATCAGCCAATTAAGAGGATCCGATCACTGCATACCACCTTGTCCGAGTGATCGCGTCCAATTGATCGGGGGCTCAGAATTGGATCCGACAGAGAACCAACATGTTGATCGGATCCTCTTAATTGGCTGATGGATTGCAGCTCCCATTCCCGCTGAGATCGCCGGAATCAATTGGGTGAGTGATCAATTGGCCATGGAATCCGACACGTGTATGGCCAGCTTTAGAGATGGTCAATCAAGGAGAACATGCTGTGCTTGATTGGCTCAGTTTCAGTGTATATATTTTGAATGCCAATGTCAATATTTCAATATCTCATTGACCACCTCTATTTATTTTGACAAATTAAAGTTTTATCAATCCAAGTTTTACGGTTTTTAAGTTTAAAACTCCAGTTTCATGGTCATAGCATTGTCAAGCCGTCTTTAAAATGCCCTGAAATTTTCAAAAGTATAGGAAAAATTCCTCACTTCCTTACAGTGGAAACGTCATGGTTTTTCTTTGAGACTTTTGAGCAAAGTAAACAGTCAGATAACAGGGTTGATCACAGAGCTCCCTGTGTGTCACAGAGCATGAGGAACTCCCATCCCAATCTCTATGAATGAGGTAAAGCTAGTAACACACGATTCGATTTAAGCATACAATCGATGTAAATCAATGAAAATTTACATCTATTGTACCAAAATCGTAGCCCGGACACATGGTACAATCGACGATAATTGATGAAGAGCTTTACATCGATTGAAAAGTAATCGGACTAGTTGGAAAATTATCGTCGAATTGTACCATGATCGTACTACTTTTTCATTTTCATTGTACAATTGTATTCGATGAAGTGATAGTTTACTGTTTTTTAGGGCATCAATGGCATCAACGACTTTAGTCAATAATCAATGTTTTCTACATCGATATTGTACTACGATTGTATGACACTATAGCACACACGGTACAACCGATAAAATACCAAAATCGAGGTTCTTCATCTAATCTTACATCGATTGTATGCTTAAATCGAGCTGTGTGTTCCTAGCTTAAGTGTGTTACTGGTAGATGAGAACAGTAAAGATGAGAATGGATGAATGGTAAACCTGTACTGTTAAGCCGGCCATAGACGTATTGATTTTCTGTTTTCCAAGTGATCGACCGTGTCGTTTGGAAATTGAAGCCTGACCCCCCTGAGAGATCGACCATCTGAAACCGGATGGGTCCATTTTTTGTGGTTGATCGTTCATCCAACATGCTACGTTGGTGGACACCTTTTGGCCTTATCTATCTTCCTTTCTGCCAGCTACTTGGAATACAGAGCTGTCAATCCTCTCTTTTAACAGACAAACGATTTAGGGCCCAAATTGGTGGGGAACCATTTATCCTTAGTGGTGTGCTCGTCAATCTTTGTATGGTTGACAGTCGATGACTCGATCGCATGTTGTGGTCGAATGGGCGACCGATCACACGTGGATCTAAGTGTCTATGGGGGGGCTTTAGTCACCACATACATTTTTATAGCTCTAACATGTAACAATAAAATTATATTTTTTAAATTATATTTTCAGGTACAATATGGACCCAGCAAATCCTGAATCTAATCTTTCATGAAGGACATAGGAATGGATCAGAAGATATTGACAACATGACAAGAGCTCCATGGATTGAATATAACCTATACAACATTGACTTTGATAAGCGACCATCTCCTCGCCTCTTCACTTCACACCTCCCTTACTATCTCTTGCCAAAGGATCTCCGTCTCAAGAGAGCAAAAGTAATTTATATGGGTGATATTTTCATCTAGTAATGTTCTAAGGGGGGGAAAAATATGAAAAAACCTTTCAGAACCAGTTGGACCCCATTATTCTACCATCCATTTGCATGAAAGTGTAGAGCAGTGGTTCCCAAAATGAAGGGGGGAGAATAGGGAAGACAAACAAGGAAGAACTAGCTGCAGACAGTAAGTAGAGTATATGTAATGAGTGTGTATGTCTCTATGTGAATGATTTATGTCTCTGCATGAGTGTACTGTTTGTGTCTGTGTGAATGATTCTCTATGATGGGTGTGAGAATTAAATAAAGTGTGAGGGCCATTTCACACTAGTAATAGTACATGATCCTGCAACGAAAATACTGCTACTGTGATATGGACCTCAATCTGAAACTGTGTAGTTTGAATTGGGGGGAGGGGGGCTTGATAATGTTCATATCTAGAAAAGGGGCCCTGCACTGCAGGAAAAGTTTAGGAACCACTGGTGTAGAGGGACTTTGAGGCAAAAGCAGTAAGATGTTCCAGTAAGGGGACTCCCTGATCCTCTGTTTGGCAGCACGCTCGCCCTCACACATGGTAAAAACTATTGTAGTTTAACCATATTTATGTTTTTTTTTATTATAACTCCTTCCTTCACATCTTTATTGTCCCTTTAGCTACATACCTCTTTCCTAATGAAGCGACGACCTGTCACGTCATGGATCGAATAACAGCAGATGAAATGATTATCATAAACAATTATGTCTTAACTGTACAGGCTAACGTGTTAACACATGTTAATGCTGATTTGTGGTAGAATAAGAGGGTGCAATTGGTTCTTAACGTTTTTTTCATGATGATTTGGGACTTCGCCATACTCATTCTGTGATACCAGTATACATAGTAAAATTTCTATTTATTGTACATTTAAAAGAGATATTATAGATGATATTTTAGTTTCCTACCTTTTGATCTTCGTACTTATTACTCCGATGTGCCGAAAGATGATTTTATTTTACATGGTTAGGTGCTAAGGCATTTACATTTAGAGTAGGTTATCACTATTTAAACAGCTAATTGAGAACTGTTGCTAAACAAGCCTCAAAAACTAGAAATATTGTGCTGAGCCAGATCCCCAAGCTGGGTATGTGAAAAGCAAGATTAAGGACAATGATGGCATTTCTAGGATATATTAGAAGGAGCAGCGGCGGAATGGTGGGTTCCATATCTGGAAATGCAAATTGTGTCCTCTATAAACCCATCTTCCTACATTAATATCGCCATTTATTTGTAAGGCCCAAAATACACTTTCGGTTTTGCTCCCATTTTGCATGAACTGAACTCAAAGATCAACTCAAAGAACCCATTACTCTGAAATATTCAGAAATCTGTGTTTGTTATGATCGTCACCCCCGCAGATCCTGGGTTGGTGCGGGGGTACCAGGAGCAGGGAGTCTAAGCCACAGAGGGTCTTCACCCGGAGCCCCCCTAGCGGGAGATAGGCAGGAGTCCCTTGAAGGGACCCTGTTGGCTTTTCCCGCACTCGGATGGCCAGGTCCTGCTTCCCTGGTGAAGCAGGCGCCCCAGAGAGTGTCCCTTTAAGGGGGAAGGTCTGAAGGTAACCAGGAACTGGT
>CM070035.1:93954668-93975405 GCA_036250615.1 Ptychadena robeensis | reverse complement strand
TCCAGGTTTGTGGCAGGGGTCATACACAGGAGATCAGTCCAATCAAACACGGTCTAAGGGCAATCCCTCATTGCCCTTTATTTTCCCATTGACTATAATTGTAGAAATCCTTTGTGTGGATTTATTGCGTGAAAAAAAAATTTCTTGGGAGTTTTGCCATGGATTCCCCTCTGTCATGTCATTGTCCAGGTGTTAGACCCCTTGAAATAACTTTCCCAACACTATTGTGGCCAGAAAGGGTCCCTTTGTTTTTTAAAGTTCTCCTGCCCATTGAAGTCAATGGCGCGTTCGCAAACGTTTGCGAACGTTCGCATTCGCGAACGGCAAAATCCGGGTTCGCGCCATCACTACTAGAGAGACCCGCCAGACAGCGCTGGCACACAAAGGGACCTCATCACGCACAGTCGATCGGCCAAAACATCGGGTCACAATCTATACGTGTATAGGGGGCTTTAATGTTGAACTTCATTTATGCATAAGCTTAAGCAATACTTTTTTTTTTATTTATGAAGTCCCCTAACCCTAAACCCTTCTCTACATCTCTAGAAATGTTGGTGATGATAACATGTTCAGGGGCTTTGTAATCAGCTACTTGAAATAAATCTAAAAACAAAATCACATTTGCTGTGTGTTTCTGTGCATTAGCTGCTGCACCACCCCCCCCCCCCCCCCCCCCCCCCCCCCCTTTATATGAGAGTCATTCCATTTTCCCAGAATTAGTAAAATGAGATACCTCGGCTTATATTCAAGTGTATACGGTAATTTATTTTTATTCATGTGGCAGTAAATCTGCTCTGAATAAAGGAAACAATTATCTGTAAAAAACAAATTCCTTTGTATCTATCAAATGAAACACTGAATACAGTTCCAGTACAACTTGTATACAATGACTCTGAATATTTTGCCCACGATGGTCACATTTCACAATCACAAAGAACACTGTGCGCTGGCCAAAGCTAAAACACTACAGGGCAGAGGGTATTCAGGGACAGCAGCTATAAACAAATACAATAAAAAACATTTCCCAGAAACTTCAGCTATATTTCATCTATTTTTTTCATTTGAACCCAAAAAAAAACATTTGAAAAAATCCACAATTCAAAATATAAAAGTTTATTTTTAAAAAAATATTTGCTCATTTTAATATTGATGCCAGCAACATGTTCTCTTTTCACAGGGTTTATATTTTATTATTATTATTTTTCTACCTACTTATTGTTATCCCTTGTCTAACAGTATCTAAAGGCCCCCATACACGTCTAGATTTTTCATCCAATCAACTTAATTCAATACATTTTTTTGTTGATTGATTGAAAATCTATGGGAGCCCACACGGTAAGATCAATCTAAAACAATTGGGGAAAAAATTATCAAAAAGAATTGGACATGCTGGTAAATTTTAATTGGTTGTATTGAAATTGAATACACTTTCAGTAGATCCCAAAAAAGTTGATCAAATATCTGTTACTACAGTTGGCATACATACAATCAATCACCAATTTCCCTGACCCAATTTTTTTAATCTTTTATAAGGTAGGAATACACGGCTCAATTTTTTCCTGATTTTTGCACAGCCGAGCGCCGTGCGCGCTAATGGCACTGAGCTGTGCAGAAATCTAGGAAAAAAATCGACCTGTGTATGCTGTTTTACGAGCAAGATCGATAGATCTCGCTCGGCCGAACAGGTTACCAACATGTTGGTAAACCTTGTTCGATATCCTATACTTTGAATAGGGAACCGCGGTTCCCCATTCAAAGTGTAGACCGGCTGACAGCTGGCTCCCGATATCGGGGAAGCCGGGCAGTAGCGTGATGACGTCATCACGCTACTGCTGAGCTCTCTGTCTGTTGGCTCAAATATAGAATAAATACCAAAGAATGGAAGGAGAGGTCAAAAATAATGCCCTAACCTACCATTGGTTTTTCACTTGCTGAAAGGCAAGGCTGGGGGACTTTGGCAGGGCCACCCTATTTTACATACATCACCTCCATGTGGAGGATTTAAACAATATTAAACAATATTAGAAAAGTGTAAAAGGTCTCAAAATATCAAAGGGGTAAACATTTAGACCATACATGAAGAAAGAACAAACAGTATGTGGTGTGACAGCAGGATGATACCATTCACATAGCTGTCACCATCCAGTCAGTCCAACATGTATCAACAAGAGTAAATAAAGATAGAGTCCAAATGGTTATTTCAAAAAGGTTAAAAACGCCACAGGAATGGGATCCAACATATAGAGATCTCCAGACCAAACGATGTCCGATTCCGAGAAAATATGGTTTCATTAAATACCAGTATACTGTCTTCAAAGCACCACGACGCACGTTTCGTGAACCTTCATCAGGAGGTGTTTATGTATTCGAACTAGATTGGAATGAGCAGGGTGATGTGTAAATGGTTATGGTATGTGGATCTTTACTTGTAATAAAAGGTGAGAGTTACTGACTCACCAGTTTGTAGGATAGAGCCTCGTATAGGTCCGGATCATTGGGTGGAAACATGGAAGGAACAGGGGGCCTTTCACTGGAGGTATCCAGGCACGGAGAGCAGGGGAGAGGTGTATCAATGGTATGATTGGTTTGGTTTTAAGGGGAGTACATTTTGAAAGGGTAACATGTTGACTAGACCATCCCGTAAGAGAGATGAGTAAACTATCTCAAGACGAGTGTAAAGCTAGCCATACACGTGTCGGATTCCATGGCCAATTGATCACTCACCCGATCGATTCCGGCGATCTCAGTGGGAATCGGAGCTCCGATCAATCAGCCAATTAAGAGTATCTGATCGCTGCATACCACCTTGTCCCACGGATTCCTGGACGATTCCGTGTCCGATCACTTACCTCCCCAATGGCAACTCCCCCTGATGTGTGCAGAATCGGATCAGAAAGACCAACATGTTGGTTCTCTGTCGGATCCGATTCTGAGCCCCCGATCAATCGGACGCGAACGATTGGACAAGGTGGGCTGCACGCGATTCCAGCACGATCGTTTCCCGTGCACGCGCCCGGAATCGATCGTGCCGGAATCCGGTGGGAATCCGACACGTGTATGGGGGCCTTAAGAGGTTGACAGTGAGGAGGGGGCGTGCCTTATTAGGGTGGGGAATCCTCATGTTGAGTCAAATTTAAATGTATCTGTGATAAGAGGGGTGATGAAAAGTGATAAAAAAAGATTCAAATATAAATAAAAAGAATCCCAGAATTTGGGCATATCTCAAATTGCATACAAGCGAGTGAAATATAAGAGTGAAGGGGTGAATATTTTAGTGTGGATGGGTGAGTGATGGATTTAATGGTAATGCCCTGTGATTGTGAGAAGAGAGGGAGAATAAATGTATAAAAGATAATGCAGGTAAGACAATACCTGTTAGATAGGTAGCTGGTTTCAGCCGGTCAGCTGTAAATTAATAGAAGGTAACTTGGAGTAAGTTGGGGGTAAGGGATAATTTGAGATTGCAGGTACAAAGTATAAAGTATCAAGGATAAATATGATTAGGAAAAGGTAAACAGTTACAATTGTTGGGGTATATAGAAGTATATCGATGTAATGGGTACAGGCACAAAGCTAATTCTAAGTGAGAGTAGGTAAAAATAGTAATGAAATACTTGATTTGGTGAGCGTTTGACTAGCTTAGGTGATTAGTTGTATACCCATTGTAGATATGGTATAACTGGATTAGAGGCATGATAGTGCGTGCATAGCCAGATGAAACAATGAAGGCTTACATACCTGTGGTAGGTTGTAGGTAGACAGTGTAATAGATGGGTGATGGCGGTGGTCACTTTCTCCCCTGGATTCCCCATGCTCGTTTCCCCCAGACAGCCGAGGCTTTAATGCCCCCAGCCGCTGCGCCGGACGTGTACTGGCAGGGTTGGCCCTGTAATTCCCGGGAGCCCAGGCGTAGCTAAGGCAACCGAGGGTGCGTCCAACCAACTGCGCATGTGCGCTGACAGTGCGAGCTGTCAGTCTGTGCGAGTGGAGCGGTCCCCGGCTGGTCCAACCCATCCATAAGCATACCGGGATCAGGTCCGCAATCCCCATGCCAGGCTCCCCCCTGATGTGGAGGAAAAAAATCTCTAAATGGTGATAACACCGGGCGGGTACCCTCCTCCCCATCCGCCCTCAAATATAGAGCCGTGTATTCCAGCCTTAAGTTGATTGAACAGAAAATCTAATCGTGTATGGGGGCTTTAGTTGTTTGCACATGCATTTCTAATGCATTTAATATGGTTCTCTAGGGTTGGTTACATGGGTAAAGATCCCCATACACTTTACAATCTTACCATACAATTTCTGTACCATCAACTTTTGTTCTACCAAAACTATGTAATATGAGGACCTTTCTAAACCTTCCAATCACTGTGTATTCAGGGAGGACCCAGCACTACATAGTTGTTGGTAGATCTAAAGGAAATTGTGTGGAGTGATCTAAAGGTGTATGGGGGGGGGGGGGGGGGGGGGGCTTAAGGAGGATGAATGTAGCCACCAATGGACACCAGTATTGTCAGTCTGTAAAGAGGGTAGAGCTGAGATTTAAATACATTTGATCATTAGCACCCCTTCAGTGGTAAATAGTTTGTGCTAAAGAAAAGAAGCCATACACAAAGCACCCTGCAATCCCACCCCCGGGGGAGAAATAGCTTCAAGTCCTTCAACCAGCAGCAGACTTACCATCTGTGCATATAAGGAGTAATTTAACAAGATCCCTCGCTGTCCCTCCTCTTGCTGACTCCGCAATGCTCTCTGATACCGAAACTCACCACAGAGATAGACAGTTAAATCTCTAAACTCGGCTCTGCATTAAAACGAATTAGACACATTTTTTCATAGGAAACCATTATAAACGCCCCCAGTTGCACCCTGACCCTGGAAAATAAAGATGGAATCCAGCTCAGAAGTCAAACTTTAACTATGCATATTTCAGATTTTGAGAATACATTCGCTTTAAAGGGGCAGAGCCACCCATATGTATAGTGACATGGAGCCCTTAGGAAAAGACTGGCTTGCAGAACGAACACATAATATAAATAAAATCTAAAAGTGTTCATCAGAGATAGACTATCCTATATGACATTTTCTTCAGCCTCATAACTTGACAAGGATCTGCAAACAGCAGTCATACAAATTCCTTCGGAATTTATAGGTACCCATAGATGTTTAGATCCCCATTTGTTTTGCCAGCGATCAATCACAGCATGGTGACGTCACCACTGAAACATGGATCACCACTCGATATTTGTATGGGGACCCTGATGTATCAGGGACTTAGTTTTGTGCACTGGGTTTGCGAAAAAATGTTGTTGTTCTGTCTCACAGCGCCAATAATTTTTTTGTTTTATGGCAAATGTCTAAAATCGGCAGAGGATCAAATACTTATTTAACTCACTGTATTAAGCAAGAATGGGGCAACATTTGACTGAAAAATAACATGTCTCTTCATTTCCCAAGCATTTAGTTTTTGTTTTGTTTTTTTTACAGATGATGCAACACATTGTTAAACATGCCCCCCTTCTACTTGTTGCTAGCGACAAATCTAATTGGAGCTTAAAAACTAGACATTTGGCAAATCATTCCATTTTAGCTAGATTTTTTTTTAAGTGTTGTACTACCATAATACTTATATATATATATATATATAATGAATATAATGAAGAAGTTGGCACTTCTGTTACAAAGGTTTACCTGTTGCTTCTGACGCACAAGTGTAGTTTCTTTCCTGAACAGGGTGCTTAAATTTGCTCCCTGGACAGTAACACAATATTGTAAAATATATATTGTACAGTAAAGACGAATTCCCATGTTTTTGTTTTCTTAGTCTTCTATGTAAAAGAATAGAGATTGTGTTACCCAGTTGCCTCTATCTACTGTAAAAAAATTTAAGAGAATGGATAAATCACAGCGGTACTTATTCAAATCCCATTTTTGAAACTAGTTAAAAAATGTTTTCAAAGAACAAAAAGCAAAAATGACAAACAAAAATGTTTAATAGCTAGAGTGATTTTTAAAAGATACACTAATGTTATGAACATATAAAAAGCAAGAATTCCCACTGGATATCTCTGCTGCTCTACGCCAAAACAACCCCCACATACTGGTAGGATAAAAGCAGCGGAGATCTACTATGTGGCTCCTTGCTCTAGTCCCATGATGGTGAACCTATGGCATGCATGCCCAGGATGGCATGCACAGCCAATTGGGTTTGCAGGCGTAGACAGACTGTGTTTCAGGATGTCAACAGTGTGTCTCTCTCTGGGGAGAAGGGAGGTGATTTTTTTGGCTGGTGAAATGTAAAAATACAGCAGTGCCCTCTTGTGGCCAAATTGATCAAATTTGAGGTATTTGCCCTCTTTTCTTTTATTGTCTTGTTGACTGTTAATGTTACAAAAAACTTAAATATAAATATGTTAATTGATGGACACTTGTGTCTGTGGCGATGTCATCACGATTAGTCAACTCGGCTATGACAGCATCATAAAGAGTACAGCCACAGTCTTGAAACTGCCTGTTATAAAAAGATACAACAATAGCGCTGGCATGGCATTGAGGACACTACAAGTTCCTTCAGTCCTGTGGGGTTTCTGATCTCCTTGCTTTCTCATTTCTGTATCAAGGCAAATTTCAACTCTATTTTACTATGGTGCCAATAACAGAGGTGCTAGCAGTAACCACATCTGATATTGGCAAAAATCTGCATCTCCCATTGTTTAAACTAAAATCTTAGTATTCAGGTTAAATTTCTGTATTGGCCCTTTAAGATAAAAAAAAAGTGGGTTATGTGTTTCCGTTTGAACACGGCCTCAAAAAGGTTTTCTATCCTCCTACTCCCCTGACCTCCCTCCCATCTGCCCAGTTGGGGAAACCTCACTGCTATGTTGTTCATGCAGCGGCCAGCCCACACGCTAGAAGGGCTGTTGATCTCTCACAGTTTTCTTGGCTCCTCTCTCTTCCTAAACGCATGTATGCACATGTGAGCAGCGCTTGAGCAAAGTGGCTGTAGAACTGCAGTTGCTGTCCCCTGACTCGAATTAAAGGATTTATGCCAATAAACCAAAACCTATTCCATAGCAATTCATAAAAAAAAATGTTCAACCTCAGTGCTCCAGACAACAGTATGTGGCATGTGGGTCAGTAAATGGTAAATTTTGTTTCCTCGCCTAGGTAGTCTGCATCCTTGGATGTCACATAAAAATTCATAAAATGATATAAACTTGTCAGGGTTGTGAAGTTGACTATTGCCACCTTGTTCTATTTTAATAGAAGGCCACAAACTAGAACCACCATCATTTACCTCAAGTTTCTAATTTTTAAATGGAAAAAAACATCCCACTTAGTTGATTTTTAAGTCGATTTATTCAGCAACAGCTGTGATAGTTATCAGAAGAATATTCTCCTAATAATTAAAATAGGACTTAAAAAAATAACAGCCATGGATATATACTTGTTTTAGCCACAGATACTGTGACTCTTATTTTTCCAAGGAGTGCTAAATCCAAGACATTTTTCAATCACTCTCTATAGCAAGCGGATTATAATCTGGATCATCTTCATCATCCAATTCTAAATCATCCAAATCTTGGAATAGGGATTCATCAACCTCGACACTGTTTCCGGCTGTAGATAAAAACACAATGTGTCATTTACACCTTGTAAACATATCACCATCTAATTTTAATCTTATAAAACATACAAATAAAGACGTTACATGTAATTAACCACAGAGGTGGAAATGAAATTTCAGCCAACTGTACATTCTGGAACTTGTAGACACCTAAATATTCTGTTCACCTTCCAAAAGCAAGGTTATAAAAGAGAACAGGCCTTAAATCTTCATAAGATAATCCACTGGGGCCACCCAGTGTCATTAGGAAACAGCAGTGACAAGGAGAGGCTAACATTTTTAATAAATTAAGACTCACACCTCTGCGTCCAATGCTACACCAAAAGAAAACTAAATTGCCATATACTGTATAATTTAAAGGGAAGGCATACTAAGCTTAATTCTAATAGCATACACCATTTTATATCCTCTACAATGTCTAGGTACATTGTTACCAAAAAAGAAACTTGCTTTGTTTACAAATAGGCAAATAGCAAAGTCAACATGAGCTTTATACAGAACTGGACTTATCCATGACCACAAACGTTTGTGACACCAACCTTCTTCCAGGAACTTGATGTCTGAGGTATCTAGGTTATGGTCTGTTTCAAACAACTGCTTTCCTGAATGATCAATGGATAAATTAATAGGTTAAATTCAATAACATCAACACAGGAAGAAATAAATCAACACACTTTGTATAAACCAGTGGTTCCCAAATTTTCCCTGAAGCACCCCCCCCCCCTTTTCTATACAGGAACATTATCGATCCCCCCTCAAAATGAGGGCCAGCACAATATGGAAATAGGTTGTTTTAAAAGACGCAGTACCATTGGCCGATCCTTTATGGTAAAAAAAAGCATCAGAGCTGCTAATGTCAAATGGAATGCAAAGACATGCAAATATATATATACACACACAGCATCATGAAGAAACATTTATCATTCACATAGAGACCGACACATATAAAACATGCACTCTACCTACTGTCTGCAGCTAGTTTACCCATTGTTGTCTTGATTGGCGGACAGTGGAATGGGAGGGTAGGTGGACTGTGCACAATTCGTAGAAGAGAACTCTATAACCCCTCTATTTGACTGACAGTTGGATTCTCACACAGAAGGCTCCAATTGAGAAGCATTCATCTAGTTTTAAAAGTTACAAGCCCCCCCCCCCAGCAATGTTCCCTTAAAGAGGTTTCAAAAGTAGCTCCTGGGCGTTTCGCCCATAGCACGCTTGTTAACATCATGCTATGGGTGAATGTAACAGACTACAATGTGGTCTACAAAATGCCCCACCCTTGCCCCTTCACATCCCTGGTGTCATCGATGACATTGGGGATGTAAGAAAAAAAAATTACTTACTCCCCACATCTTCGGCAATGGCGCAGAAGAGGCAGACCTGTAAATGGTTGGTAAGTTCACCAATATTTAGAGAATCTCCATGTGCTCGCCAGGGATAGGAGAATATACCCAAGATGTAGCATGGGTGGGGGGGGGGTTGCAAGATAAGCAACAAAATTAATTCACTAACAATTTACATTCCCAATATCTAGACTTCATAATCAGCATCATATCCCACATTTCTGGACAGATATTAAAAGAAAATTCCGTCAATCACTGCAGTACAAGTACATCACCTCACGTACTGTCACTGCAGATACAGATGCTTGCCGATGCTTCAAGATATTGATAAAGCATCTATGTTTCTTTACAACACTAATAACACTGCTTCTGCGCCAATCAGATGCTAAACCTTAGTAATGAGAACTGCCTGAGTTCTCACCTGCTGAACTATTATGGAAGATCGGATGAGAAGTAGTTTTCGCCTCATAAGATGCACATGACCACCTGAGGTCCAAAGACTATTTGGCTGTGGGTGGTTGCGCATTCTGTGCACACCCTCTGCCTCCACAGTCAAGCAGCTATTCTTTCTTCAGTCTCTATATATAATCGCCTTAAAGACCAAGGGGATGATGGTCTAATCTGAATAACAACAAAACATTCCAGCACTTACTCTGCATACCAAACTTACCAGTTAATTTACTTTTTCCAGATTGCTCTTCTTCCTTCTGTCTTTTCCTCCTCAGTTCTATTAATTCTACATCAAAATTGGCTTTCCAACTGAGAAAGTTTTCAATTGTTACAGGAGTTCCATGAAAACGAACCTAAAAGAGTTCAATGTTAACATTGGACACCAAAAACACATGTAAAATATTTTGTATTGTAATAGACAATATTTATTTACACTACCTCTTATTAAATTGCAAGTGCTCCAGGCCAATTTATTTGATTAAATTATGTCATTTGTTACTTGTGACATTTGCTTACTACAAATTATTCCCCGGTCATCCTTTAGAATGTGGTATTGCTGCAAACACAACAGTGTTGTCGTGTTCACTTCATGCCTTTTATTTGCTTTGTCTAAAACAATGTATTTAGGGCGAATACTGCGGTATTTTGGTCATTATGAGACATTATCAGAGGACTTCAGCTTTTACTTTCTATACCGAGAGCAGTCAGCTGTCTGCTTCATCCTCTGGCCGAGGCTTCCCTGCACAGTATTATCTCACGTGACTCACTCAAGCTAAGATATTCTTCATTTAGTTGTCAAACAAGAAGTTCAAGGCATTAACTAATTAACTGACACTACAAAACGTTATACTTTTTACATTATCAGGACCCCACCTAACTACTGTAAAAAGAAAAATGCAGATAAGCAGCAACAAAAATGTTGAATACAATATTTTTATTTATTCAAAATTCATGTTAACAAAATGTGACCACACAGTTGAAAAAAGTGAAATATTCCAGCCAACTGACTTTCTACAGCAACATTTCCATATTTAAATCACTGCCAATCCAAATAACATGACAGAATATGAAACTAAATTCAGTACAATAGTTTTGGCCACTTTAATACAGCACAAAGTGTAACCTCCCTAGCGGTCATGACAAACCCAGAGCCAGGAACACATGACCACCCCACATCCCTGGGGTGAAAATTTGCAGGGATTCTCTATTTTCCTGCAGCATTTCGGGGTTGCCCAGATTGTGTCGTGGTGATGCTAAAGGGGCCGCCATAGACCTCCATGTTAAAGGTCTCCCAGCCCACATGTACAGAGGCGGGGGGAGGGCAGGAATTTCGATCAGAGAAGGTTGTAATCTGCTATCACACGTACCGCGCCATTTGTAACAGCGCTGTACGGACAATCACAGAAGAGTACAATATAGACTGATAGAAGGGTTAGGCATATTAAAGCCCCACACAGCTATCAAAGTGAACATGATGTTCAGATAACTCCCTCTATCCCTGCAAAGCCCCATACTTCTAAAGTTAAACATGTTAAACATTACTTGGTTGTTTACAAGGCATTAACTTGCCTCCAACTAAACTAAAATCCTCCCTTATGATATTTGGCATGACAAATGCAAGGGAGAAAGGCAAGTCCAGATAGAAATAAATCTTGACTAGGAGCAATGCCCCTTGTTCAACAGTATCATAAACTTCAGGTCTTTCAGGCCAGCGCACTTCATGGCGATTGTGTTTAAATCGATTGCAGCCACCGTATGTTGCGAGTACGATAAATCAATCCCGCTGAAAGAAACTCGATCAAACAGGAAACCAACATGGTAAACCCCGTTTGATTTATCTATAGAACAAGATAGAGGGCACAGAAGTGCTGCGCCTCGATTCTCCATCCAAAGTGCAGAACGATTATGTCATCACACTGCGATTGAGGGTTTGTCGATTGCATGTGCATGGGCAGCTTTAGCCTAAGGGGCAAATATTAATGGAACCGGCATGATGAACAGCTTTGGTTCCTACAACAATCCATACATTTTTTCATCAGAATGACGATCTATATTAACACTTACCTTCTCTGCTTCCTCTGCCGCTTTTTCCTTCTTTTCCTTTTCCTCTTCTCTTCTAGTTTTTACTTGGTCTACTATTTCATTAAGCTTATCTTGGACTGCAGAAACTAGTGTGAAGATCATCACCATTCCTAGATTCTCCTGAGTCTGCAATTAGGAAGAGACTCAAAATTCCAGCACAACTCGTATGTGATATAATTATGAGAACAAATGGACAAACAAGATTTCTAATGATCACATTTAAGAAATGACAGCAAAGAAAATAAATCAGTTTGTGACTATAGAGATGTTTTTATGTTCAGTCAATAGGACTCTACAGGACTCAGGTAGCCAAAAAGCATACTACTCTTAAGGTCCCCATACACGGGTCGGATTCCGGGCGCGTGCACGCGAAACGATCGTGCCGGAATCGTGTGCAGCCCACCTTGTCCGATCGATCAGGGGCTCAGAATCGGATCCGACAGAGAACCAACATGTTGGTCTTTTTGATCCGATTCTGCACAGATCAGGGGGAGTTGCCATTTGTGAGGTGGAGTCGGAGATGGAATCAGACACGGAAGCGTCCCGGAATCCGTTGGACAAGGTGGTATGCAGCGATCGGATACTCTTAATTGGCCGATCGATCACACCTGCGATTCCCGCCGGAATCGATCGGATAGGTGATCGAGCGGCCATGGAATCCGAACGTGTATGGCTAGCTTTACACTTTACAGAAATGTAAAGATCATTAGTAAATCATTCAATCCATAATAATTAGCCTATTTGTTATTTTGTATGTTAAAACACATAACAGCAACCAACATATTATTTTTCCTGGGGGAAAATAAAAATCAATGCCCTTAGGACAAGACCAGTGACAATATAAAGCACATTAACAAAGTATTCACAGCGCATCACTTTTCCATATTTTGGACATGTACATAAGTATTCACAGCCTTTGCCATGAAGTCTCAAAACTGAGCTCAGGTGCATCCCGTTTCCCCTGATCCTCCTTGAGAGGTTTCTGCAGTTTCATTGCAGTCCACCTGTGGTAAATGCAGTTGATTGGATATGATATGGAAAGGCACACACCTGTCTATATAAGGTCCCACAGTTGACAGCTCATGTCTGCGCACAAACAAAGCATGAGGTCAAAGAAATTGTCTGTAACACTTCAAGACAGGATTTTCTCAAGGCACAAATCTGGGTATGGTTAAAGAAAAAGTTCTGCTGCTTGAAGGTCCCAACGAGCACAGTGGCCAGACAGAAGCCACTCCTTACTAAAAATGAACATGGCAGCCCACCTGGAGTTGGCCAAAAGTTACTTGAAGGACTATCAGACCATAAGAAAAAAATTTCTCTGGTCTGAGGAGACAAAGATTTAAGTCTTTTGTGTGAATGCTAGGCATCATGTTTGAAGGGAACAAGGCCAATAACATTCCTACAGTGAAGCATGGTTGTAGCAGCAACATGCCGTGGGGATGTTTTTCAGCAGCAGGAACTGGAACACTAGTCAGGATAAAGAGAAAGATGATGTACAGAGACATCCTGGAAGAAAACTGCTCCAGAGCGTTCTTACTAGGGTGAAGTTTCATCTTTCAGCAGGACAATAACCATAAGAACACAGCCAACATATCAAAGGAGTGGCTTCAGGACAACTTTGTGAATGTCCTTGACAGGACCGGTACAGCCAGAACCCCGACTTGAATCCAATTGAGACCATAAAATGGTTGTGCACAGACTCTTCCCATCCATCCTAATGGAGCTTGAGAGGTGCTGCAAAGAGGAATGGGAGAAACTGGCCAAGGATAGGTGTGCCAAGCTTGTGGCATCATATTCAAAAAGACTTGAGACTGTAATTGCTGCCATCAACAAATTATTGACCGAAGGCTGTGAATACTTATGTACATGTGGTTTCTCAGTTTCTTTTTTTTTTTAAATACATTTGCCAAATTAGCTTTAACATAACAAAATGTGGAAAAAGTGATGCTCTGTAAATACTTTCTGTATCACCTGAGAACAGAAGTCCAGAACAGAAATGTATCTGACAAGTTCAGTAACATAATATCTCCCGAGTCCTAGGACAGTAGACTATAGAAGTAGTTCAGATTTGGAACAGGTTAAGGTGAGTAGAAACACATAAAAGAACAAGGTAGGCTTTAGCAGAGATCTTTCCAGCTGAGTCCTCAAGAAAAGAAGAACTCCACCCCTCATCTGTATATGCCAAGCTACGTTTGAGTGGACCTAAGTATTAAAGGTGATAATGAGCCTTAAATTACAACTCTACCTTAGAGCTTTTTCAAACTACAGCCGATGTGGTTAGGGTGCAATGTCTGGCTGGTAATGGATGCTAGCGCTAACCACGTCGATCACCTGGGAAAATACTATTGTTTTCATTAATGCAAATGCGGGGCTAGTGTGAAAGAGCCCTTACTTTATAAAACACTATTTTGGGTGGATTGAATGTTTTAAACCTCAACTATGTTTCCTCTATCATGTGGATCTATGCCATCCAAAATTAGAGACCTACCTGTTCTTGCAATAAGGCCAGTACACAAGATGAATCACTATCATCAAGGTTTTCTTGGGATATTATTTCATAGAGAGGAGCTTCATCTGGATAGGTGCCTACATATGTAAATTTAAGTGTTACCACCACATCTGAAAAGAGAAATAAATTGTCACTAATTAGAAAAACATTTACTACATTCAGTGATTTACTTTGATGTTTATTAAAAACACTGTATACGTAACATTATCAGAAGGCACACAATACATGCAGCTTTACAGCCAAACAAGTTTGTAAACTCACTTTCTTCTTCTTCTTCTGCTTCAGATGACACAGTGATCGAGAAACTTGATGGAGATGTGGACAGGACTGTAAAAAAAATAAAATGTTTTCATGTAAATGTAATAGTAAGTCAATAGACTTTTTTTTGCCACCCTTGTCCTCTCTAAAGACATTTTAGCATATCCTGAAACAAAAAACAGAAAGGAAGCAAGCCCAACTGGAAGCTATGAGTGATATCAATAATCAAGCTACAAGAACATATAATGGTATGTGTACATTGGGGACAACCATAGTTGTTTGGAACAAAACTGCTGCTTTACATTGTTCCTGAGGGTGCGAGTTACCTGTGTTCAGGACACATGAAGGGGAGCGTTATTGTATCACAGTGACAACTCGCCCCCCTTTACAGAAGTATGGGCATTACACACTGCATTAATGTCTTCCACACCTAAGGAGACAGACTTTAGCTTCCACAAGCACAGTTAAAGGAAAGAAGTGCTTCAAATCTAGGGCTGCCATTCTCATTTTCCTGCTTATCAATGTTGATCTTTAATGACATAACCTCTGGTGATGCTAGGAATAGAAGGTCCATTCACATCAGCGTTTTTATGGATTCTGCATCTTGGGCTATCCAGATTTTCTATGGTGGGATAAAAGAATGGACTCTTGCATACAAAAAAAATTGAATGTGCAGTGAATTTTGTTAAGCTGACCATACACCTTTAGATCTTTCTGTCAGATATCCTTTAGATCTACCAACAACTATGTAGTATGGGGCCCTCTGCAATTGAACACAGGTAGACTTGGTGGTTTAGAAAATCCCTCATATAACATGGTTTGGATAAAACAAAAGGAGATCTAAAGAAAATCTCACAGAGAAATCCAAAAGGTATGGGTGCCCTTAGACCCTAGGTGCCCAACCTGCAGCCCTTTGGGCGTTCCTTGGTGGCCCCCCTTGGTCTTCCACTTGTGGCCCCCCGAAACTTACTGTTGTTGCCTAGGGCATAGGAAATCAGCTGTCCTCACCCAGGATCTTCTTCAAGCGGGAAGAGGAGGTGAGGGACTCGCTTTGGCTGAGCACATGAAAGCCATTTAGCAAGCCAGATAGCGCCTGAACAAGTCCCTCACCTCTCTTACACTTCCTGCTCTAAAAATATCCTGTTCTCAGAAGATGGGTGCCTATGCTCCCACTATTCCACCAATGAATAGGGGATTACTGTATGTGGCACATAACCTCAGAATAGGGGCACATGTGCCCCATAGATATCATCAAAGGCTTTGGAGATATCTATGAGGCACATAACCTTTGAGGATATATATGACACAAAATGTGCATTACTATACTACAGTGTTCCCTAATGCTTGAAGTATAATCAAAAACAAGTTTTTGTAAAAATAATGTCTTCTAACTATGCCTGCTCTCAATGTTTCATTATAAAATGCTTCTACCAGTCAGTTAAGATTGAAAATGTTATGTGCGGCCCTTTAGTGATGCCGAGGGCCGCACTTGTGGCCCTCCATATAAACTCAGTTGCCCACCACTGCCTTAGACGGTAGAACACAATAAGGGTGATTTTCTCTGCAATAGAAGACCTGTCTATATTTCTGCAGAAAAGGCCTGATCTGAATTCTCCTGATGTGTGCCAGACCAGTGACTCAGGATGACAGCCTGCAGCCATCTGGTACTGCCAGGACTACAGGGGGGACTATGAGATCCTGAATAAAGAGAACCAAATCAAACAATTGCTGGCAAATCTCCATTTACTAAAAGAGTGACAGCGGCATTAGATTCTTCCTGGCATAAGCTGGTCATACACCTTTAGATCTCTCTATCAGATATCCTTTAGATCTACCAACAACTATGTAGCATAGTGTCCTCTGCGATTGAACACAGGTAGACTTGATGGTTTAGAAAGTCCCTCATATTACATGGTTTTGGTAAAACAAAAAGGAGATCTAAAGGAAATCGGAAGGTGTATGGGGGCCCTTACCTATGGCTTGTGACACACCCTGAACCATCACTGTGTCCTATAATAAGATATGGGCTGATGGAAGGATACATAGTACTCAGTAGGGCCAGATAGTGGGCATACTCGGAAGTGTTCGGTGCAGAACATTTTTAGCAGCAGAAAAGTGAAGTGTTGTGCTTAGTTATGTTTATCTTTCATACACAGACACTTTCACCCCCCATAGCCATGACTGTACCAGGTTGTCACTGAGGAGTACATACATGAGGCGTTCTTCCATGGGACCCCGGTCTATGGCATCACACACCAGGGGCCCTGGAGCTGCTGGCAGCACTTACCTGTGAAAGAGTCAGCATAGATGGACTCCAGAGCCTCAAGCTCATTGCGTTGTTCCTCGCCGTAATCCGTCATGGTTAGCGGGCCATTGACCGCGGGCCGAGCAGGGAACACAGGGTACAGCTACCTCCTCCAGACCCGCTTACTACCTGCTACAGCCACCCAGCCGACCACGCTCAGCGAGGGATCGCTCACTCAGGCAGCGATTGCTCTAGTCTATCATCCAGCCCTGGAACTCCTCCAGGAACGCGCAGGCTTCTTCTGTCAAAATCACAGCCCGCAAGTTGTAAAAGCCATGGATAGCTGGATTGCAGAGTTTCTGCTTTCATGTATGTGTATGCAGTAATAGGGATTGCCGACAATGCGGAAATGTCAAAGACACAAATAATCTATAGCAATCTGAGATCGATTGTTTATGCCTACGATGACTGGGGTTGATGTCATCAATAAGCGCCACTTGCATGTGTAGAACGTCTGTGTGTGTTACGTAGCCCGTGTCAGTTTGATTTGCGGTGCTTATGGTCCTTACATGTCATAGTGATCACACAGTGGGCGCTCTGGTCTCTTCTCAGGGGTTGTGTGTGTAGGTGGCGCCATCACTTCACATATGCTTGTGTCCTTTATTCATCACAGCAAACAAAGAAATATACACTTGTTACCTATTTTCTCTACTTGTTTATCCGTACACCATCTAGTCCAATAAGCAAAACTCATGCCTCAGTGCCATGCCTCAGCACCCCTAAGAGCAACTCAATACATCTCCATAAAACATGGAATATTGATACTTGTCAACTAACTTTATGTCATTATATCTTAAAACTAAGAATGTGACATAAAACTAACTGAAAAGCCTGCCATACACGTTTAGATTTTTGTCTGATCGACGTTATCACGCGCGGGTCTTCATTGTGTTCTTGGCTCATTACTTTGGCGGGAACGCGATGGAGGTGATCCACATACCTGTCTGCAACAGCAGCTGTTTTGATAAGGGACAGGAGATTGACATACTGCACTACCTTGCAGCCAGCGAATCGGCAGAATGAGAACAGCGGCTGCTGCAGACAGGATGTGGATCAGCTCCGCAGAGAATGCAGTGGAGACATTCCACTACTTTGGACAGGGATGCTGGTCCTTATCCAAAGTAATTACATCAATCTAAGAAATTACGGACATGTCTGTAATTGCTTAGATCGATTTGGCAGCCGATTTCGGCCAGAATAACATGTTTAAGCTTTAGATTTTTCGACCTACCACAGTGAGCGCGCATAGCAGTCGATCAGCCAAAAGATCAGGTGAAAATCTAAGGCTATGTTTCCATTACGTCGGGACCCCTCCGCTAAGCGTATACGCAGGGAGGGCCCGTATAGCGGGAGGGCCCAATGTAGCAGATAGACTTACCTGCTCGGCGGAGGATCTGTCTTAACGTTGCCGAGCCGCCCCGCCGATGTAAGGCTCAATGTAGTCGAGTACGTTCAGCCTCTGCACCGGCGGATGTGTAAAGCTAGCCATACACGTGTAGGATTCCATGGCCAATTGATCACTCACCCAATTGATTCCGGCGATCTCAGCGGGAATGGGAGCTGCGATCAATCTGCCAATTAAGAGTATCCGATCGCTGCACACCACCTTGTCCAAGTGATCACGTCCAATTGATCGGGGGCTCAGAATTGGATCCGACAGAGAACCAACTCTAAGGCTTTGTTTCCATTGTACGCCGGGACCCGTACGCTAAGCGTATACGCTAGCAGGGGTCCCGACGTATCTCACAGACCTTTGCCTGCCGGCGGAGACTCTGTCTTCATTGCGCTGAGCTCATCCGCCGGTGTCAGGCTGAACGTAGTCGAGTACGTTCAGCCTTTACACCGGCGGATGTGTAAACAGACCATCCGCCGGCAGGCAAAGGTCTGTGAGATACGTCGGAGATACGTCGGGACCCCTGCTAGCGTATACGCTTAGCGTACGGGTCCCGGCGTACAATGGAAACAAGCCCTTAATTGGCAGATTGATCGCAGCTCCCATTCCCGCTGAGATCGCCGGAATCAATTGGGTGAGTGATCAATTGGCCATGGAATCCTACACGTGTATGGCTAGCTTAAAAGACCATCCGCCGAGCAGGCAATGTCTGTGTGATACGTCAGAATCCCCGCTAAGCATATACGCTTAGCTGAGGGGTCCCGATGTATAATGGAAACAAGCCTTTAGCGTGTATGGGGGGCTAAAACAATCAATTCCATTTAATTAATATTTGCAGACAAAGTATGATGAATCCTATAGAAGCAGTGTGCTGGGAAATGCTTTAAGAATATAGATTAAAATGACGATCTGATTCTAAATGATTCTTTAGAGTACATGTAAACTTACTAATACTAATAGTTATTGCATCAAATAAAGATGTTTTTCAAATTTTAAATATTTTTGCACATTATAACCCCCGTGTCTCAGTAGATGTGTGTGTAAAGCTGGCCATACACCTTTAGATTTCTCTGTCAGAGTTCCTTTAGATCTCCTTTTGAGGACCCTATACTATGTAGTTGTTGGTAAATCTAAAGGATATCTGACAGAGATCTAAATGTGAATGGCCAGCTTTAGACATAAAAAATGTAAGTATCACATTTTGTTATGTTACAACCTTATTCCAAAATGAAGAGTTAAATAATTTTTATCCCTCAGAATTCTACACACAACTCATAATGACAATGTGAAAAATTTTACTTGAGATTTTTGCAAATATAATTAAAATACAAAAACTGGGAAATCACATGTGCATAAGTATTTACAGCGTTTGCTTAATACTTTGTTGATGCAGCAATTACAGTTACAGCCTCAAGTATTTTTGAATATGTTGGCACACCTATCCTTGGCCAGTTTCTCCCATTCCTCTTTCCAGCTCCTCTCAAGCTCCATCATGTTGGATGGGAAGTGTCAATGCACAGCCATTTTAGGATCTCTCCAGAGATGTGTAATTGAATTAAAGCCTGGGACACTCAAGGACATTCAGAGTTGTCCTGAAGCCACTCCTTTGATATCTTGGCTGTGTGCTTAGGGTCGTTGTCCTGAGCATATTGGCCTCCATCATCCATAAGTGGAAGAAGTTCAAAACCACTAGGACTCTTACTAGAGCTGGCCTGCCATCTAAACTGAGTGATCAGGGGAGAAGGACCTTAGGGAGGTGACCAAGAACCCAATGGTCACTCTGTCAGAGCTTCTCTGTGAAGAGAGGAGAACCTGCCAGAAGGACAACCATCTCTGCAACAATCCACCCATCAGGCCTGTATGGTAGACTGGCCAGACAGAAACCACTCCTTAGTAGAATACACATGACAGCCTGCCTGGAGTCTGCCAAAAGGCAATTTCAGATCATGAAAAAAAAGATTGAACTATTTGGTGTGAATGTCAGGCAGTGGCATAGGGACCAGGGCTGCAGACATAGCAATGCTATGGGGCCTGATCTCAGCTGCTTTTTTCTTTTTTTTTTTTCCTTCATTCAGCTCTCTCTGCGGACTGAAATCTGCTTGTGTTCAGCAGCTAAGCTCAGATCCCCCGGCAGCACATACTCACTGTTCTGTGCTGCAGGCGGGGGATGCTCTAAGCGGTCACCCCTCTCCCAGCCCAATTTGCATATGAATGTCCCGCGACCCCCCCGAAAATTGGGCTATCTTTAAAGAGCACACCTTATGACCAACACTATCACTGCAGGTACAGGGGGCTTGTTGGACCACCAGAGAGATAGGCATCACATATAGTGACCAGAGTCTGTGTGTCCAGTACAAAGCTTAACTCCCACTTTCCTGAATTTTGGTCTTATAACCAGAGCTCTCACTGCAGGTGCAGGGGACTTGTTGGACCACCACAGGGAAAAGTCACTGTTTTGTATAGGAGGGATGTGGTCTAACTCTCTTCCTATTTTTCCTACCTCCTTGCTGGAGAAGTTTTCGGGTGACAATCAAACCCATTTCTATTACCATATGTACCGTCTGACTGTATTACAGCGATGCTGAGAATTCACTTGGTCTTTCAACAGACATTTGAATAAATATTATAACTGGCAAATGAAGCTGTACAACCTTGGGGAGCACCTAGCGTTCCTTCTGTCATCTTTGAAATGAAGGGTGATTGGCTATTTGGGTTTATTATATATGATTCCATATCCTGAACCATCCATGATTGATGTAGACTGAGTATG
>CM070035.1:93941763-93954568 GCA_036250615.1 Ptychadena robeensis | reverse complement strand
ACAAAAGTTGATTGTATAGAAATTGTATGGTAAGATTGTAAGGTGTATGGGGGCCTTTACCCATTTCTAGAAATAAGAATACTACACATTGTTTAAATTAATATTATTCAATTCTTCCCTGCAAAGTTGCTATGACCTCTCCTAGTGCCGATGTTCCTTCAACTAATGTCCTATGCTGATGGGGGATTGCGCAAGTCATCTTGTTAGTTCCAGTACCCGTATGTGATTATCTTAGATAACCTTTACATAATGCACAACGGAGCTAAAAAAAATTCTTGTACCGGCATTATTTAACCTCATATTGGATAATTACTGCATGTTCAGCTACAGTATGTGCTCCAAGAATGAGGTCTCCTGACTGCCTGAATATACTGAATGACCAGGGTATTCCATCAATGCATTGTTTTTTCCCTGATGGAACGGGCATAAGATGACAATGCCAGGATTCATCAGGCTCAAATTGTGATAGAGTGGTTCAGGGAGCATGAGTGAGTCCAAACATTAACCCCACTGAGAATATGTGGGATGTGCTGGAGAAGGCTTTGATGTCCTGGAGTCAGACTCTGCTATGATCAATGCATGATCTTGGTGAAAAATGAATGCAACACTGGATGTACCCTTAGGCTAGGTTTACACTGGCGGTTTTTTAAAGCGTGACCGACAGGCGGACGCCACATTAGGGCTTGTTTCCACTTAAGCGGAAGCCCGCGGTTGTGCACGGCGTGGATACATCCGCGCCCATTCTGTTCAATGGGCTAGTTCCCGGCCAGGGTCAGGGGGCGGCCGCCGCCTAAAAACTCGGTCACCCAGCACTGACCGCGACCATAGAGGTAAATGGCCGTCGCTAAAAACCGCATTAGATGCGGTTCTTTGCGGCAGCGGTTCTTAGTGGCAGCAATCGCGCCGCCGGCTTCCACACAAACAAGCCCTTAGGCGTCCGCCGGACGGTTTTCGGGCTGCCGTGCCATAGGACCTCTATGGGGTCCTTAATTAGACGCCCTGTAATCGCCTGCACTGTTTTGCAGACGATCACAGGGAGTCGTTTCTCCCGCAGCTGCGGGAGCGCGCTGTCAGTTCTCGAGCTGAAAGCAGCTCGAGAACCGACAGTCTAAACTTAGCCTAACTCAGACATCAACGAACAAAGTACCCACAAAAAAATTTATGTTATAATCTAGAAATTTTTTGGGAATTTTAAGGGTCTTTATATTTTATGTATTTGTAAATTATAGCATATGGATAAAAGCATACATGAGAAAATAGAAAGAAAAAATACTTTAAACACATGTTCTGTATACTGTAAACACACAAGACTTTTTTATTATTATTGCATACTCCATAATGTAGTTTTTATGTTTAACAAAATACCAACTTTAAAAAAAATAAGTGCAGTTTACAAAATAACGTTTTATAGACTAATGAGATGAGTTGGGGAAATAGACATTTGTGGTTGGTTGAGAGTCAATATAAATTAATGATATACCAAGCTTGTGGGACTCCAAGTATGAGTCCCAGTATACTATATCACAGTGCTGTATATACCTCATTATGTCACTCCATATCACGATAGGCATAACACAAATGCAGTAAAGTGTATACCCAACATTGCTAGACATATTCATACTGTTTTTTTTGGCTGGGTCTTGTTCTAGTTGCTTGAGTACTGGATAACAGGGAGTCTTTTGTCATTTGTTTTTATGCATGGCACATTGTATAGGGTGGGTCACATCAGCTCTGGAGCATTAGTGCACACACTTTACATCAGATAGCCCCTTCATTTATTGGGCTGCCTTCATTTTCAGCATTACCCCAAGATCCATTGAGCTGCTATTTAGCGAATGCCAGTACACAATGCCTCATTATATCAATGTGCTTCGCTATTCCATGGACCTTATTATGATGTGAACAAACCCTAAATTTCTAACATATTTACAAAAATATTTTTAGTGAATTTAGCAATTCACATTCTCCAAGCTTTGGTATATATTTGGTTAGACCACCTAAAAATGCTATTATAGCTTGTTTGAAGCCAAAAACGAATCCCTCTTTTATAATGCAAATCAGCTGTTACATTTACAGTAATACTTTAAGCTGACCATACACCTTTAGATCTCTGTCAGATATACTTTAGATATACCAACAACTATGTAGTGCTGGGTCACCTGCGATTGAGCACAGGTAGACTTGTTGGTTTAGAAAGTCCCTCATATTACATGGTTTTGGTAAAACAAACAGAGATTGGCAGAGCAACCTAAAGGTGTATGGAGACCCTTATCAATTGTTATATTTGTTTTGTTCAGCTATATGCTGCCTGTGGAGCTAGTACATGGGACATTTGCAGCATCACTTACACAAGTAGTATCTTATGACTGCACACACCCCAATGCTATATTCATCTGCTCTCCTAAGCATTGCTATTAATAAGAGCAGTGTTCAAGGGAGGTGTCAGAAGTTTGGGCTGTTGTTTGAGAGTAAAAATGGTGATGCTAGATTCTAGATTTAGTGTATTTTTAACAAATAAGTGAAAATAGGCCTCTTTTATAACCATGTGCATCCTGACAGCAGTAGAGAGGGATGTGTTGGGCTTTTATTAAATTATCCCTGAGATTAAAACTTTAATTCTCTTCTACATTTCTTATTATGTTAAAGTAAATCCCTATATGCAAAGGCTGACATAGACGTCTCGATTTCTTGTGACGACAACACACACGGCCAGTCATGCTGAGAATCAGCCGCGCACCCTTTGTGTGCCGACATTTACTTTGGATGGGGGCGCTGGTCAAATTTAAAGTTTGCGAGTTAGATTTGAGGCCCATTTGGCGGCAGATCGACTCCCGTGAGCACGTGCGGCGATCAATCTGTGGTGAAATTAGCCGCAAATCTAAGCATCTATACCCAGCTTAATGTTTATCACCTTATGATTGCCATGGCAAATGTGCAGTTCTCAAAACTGGTTTACCTATGCAGGGCAAAGCAATAGATTCTTTTTTATTCTCCCCTTTCCAGTTCCACATATTTACATCTCTCCAGTTCTGTTCAGACATAAATAAATAATACAGTAGCTCTGTAGAAGTTGCTATTGGGTCAATAAAAATGTCTGTCAGTAAAAGTTAAAATAAGCTTGTTGTGGAGAGGATTAATGAAAACCAGTTGCCTTGCCCTGCTGGTGATTTATACATATCATCTGCCAAAATCCACAGTATACATTTTGGGTGACTAAAATACAAATCTACAGGTTTATGCTGTTTTAGCTATAGGTGGAACTGCAGCTGCTGGAGGCTCCGCAGGGACTGCCTCTACATCAATAGGAATTACTTTTCCATCTCCTAGATCTTCATCTGCCCATGCATGGAGAAGACTGTAATGGCAATGGTCGTGATTTACTACTTTAAGGAGATCCAGTCCAGAAATTGTCTTCCAATCTAAACTTGAAGGGATGCGAATTTCAGTTACCTTTTTACTCCCAGGTGAAAAGCCAAAAAACTTTTTGATATTTTCAAGAGCAAATATCTTTGAATGTTGATCCACTGCTTGCTCAAATAGAGTCTGTTCATTATTAACATAGCTTGTCCAGTACCTAAGATGAAGGTAGGTCAGTGGAGAACAGCATCTGGCTATACACAGAACTGAGAAGAATAAGACGGCTACACATGCAACCAAAAGCCACCCTGTAACCTGAAAGAAAAAAGATTTGAAAATGCTAAGATCATATTTTTATGTGACAAAGTAAAAAATAAATATCAAATCATTGCAGTTAGGTATCATTTTTGCGTAGATAGAGAGTATACTTGACCTTTTAAAATACCTTTCTGACCCTCCTCAGGTCTATAAACGATTATGAGGATGGTAAAGCCAGCCTATTGTATACATGTGGAGGGCCAGAAATAAGAATTGGTCCTATTGGTGTCACTGGTAAAGTCTCCTTCCCTGCTGAGTTCACCATTGCCTTCCTCTGGGAAGCCATAATCATAGAGGTCTACAGGCAGCACTGCACTGTGAACAGAAATGTCCATAAATCTCTGGCTGATGCCATTAGTTTCAATAAGGGTTGGCGTCCCCATTCAAACTAACGGCCAGCCCACAAAGGGTGCCCACCGATGCTGTGAACGATGGAGAGCAGCGTGATGACACACGTATCGAGTGGGGACCAACAGATGAGCTGTGGAGTGCAATGTCATCATGCTGCTCTCCATCATTCACCTTTGCTACCTTTAGTCAGTTTTATTATCACTACAAACCCTCAGCTACACTAAGCAGATACTGCAGTTAGTTACATTACATGCCCCCAGAAGGTGTATATGGATAAAATATAACAATATGGGCATTATTTTAATTTGCATGTTGTATCAATAAGGACATTCTACTACTCCATAGGTAGGTTTTGTTGCCATTTAGCATTGCGTTTGGAAAGCAATCGGCAGGAATCAATGGGTGGAAATAACAGGGTTCTATGAAACTCCCTTTGATATCTTCTTTCAAGTGACCACATGCCTAAATTGATATTGTATGTCGCTAGTGTAACAGTAAGTAATGTATACTGAGGCCAATATACTTTTATGCTGCTTTGATAAAATAATATTAATCACAGTTATTTTGTTTATGCCACTTGTATGATTACCTAACTAAAGTGAAACAAGCTTTGCACAATTTCATAACAAACCAATAAAGTCTGCTTAGCAAAGACAGGAGAGTTGTACAAAAATGTACAGTTTCCTGTATAAACTGTAGAACACTACCAACGTCCTCCCACATTAGCCAGCTTCCCCTACAATTACACATAAAGTTACCATATGTAACCACAGCAACAGAATGGAAGCAAAAACCCATGTGTACATTTTTGGTTGCAATGGGAATGGCCCAACAATAGTGGATGGTGGTCAGTTGCATTACGAATATACCTTCTGATGCCACAGATGTTGTGTTACAAACGTAAGTTTATTTCCATTTAAAAAAGTTCATTCTTATATCTGATGAGAAGGAACAACTTTCTGAATAGTAAAATTTTTTTAATAAATGTCATGATTGGCCTGTGACTTTGTCAGAGTTTTCATTTTGGCCCACTTAGTGTGTTTTTGTAATGCCTGTTAACCACCACAGATTAAAAATTACCCTGAAGGTCACATGCCTTAGAAAGAGGAAAACATAAAGAACAGATTATTGTCAAATGTCTATGATTCTAAAAGAATATATGAGGCTTCAAGTACTTCATAAAATCAATATAACAAGTCTCTAGTACAGCCCTGCATCAGCTCCCAGTGGGGATTTTCCGGTCATCCGTGACCCTACCTGGGTTGAGGTATTGTCGGATGAGCTCCCCTGACAAGTGGTGGTTCCAAAGCTACCAAGCACTGCTACTGTGGCCTCTGATACTGGAATTTAGCTTTTTGCTGTTAGCCGTTGTCCAGGTGTAAAGACTGTTAAGCACCATTTTTGCCTGTGTTCGAGACCCAGTTAGGGTCTCGCTGTTCAAAAAAACGTTTTCTGAGCATCAACAGCCGTCTCTGTCGTCTAGTTGATTCCTGTGTCACTACCGAATGACAGAGGGGTCCTGGAGCAAGGGATGAAGCTTACCTCAAAGTCAAGGCCTTGAAGAGACAATGTAGTAGGGCAAAAAAGAAGCCTATATGTATATAGTGTAGGAATTGGTAGCACTTGCACTTTCTGGAGTTCAAAGAAAGAGCAAGGATGCCGGTGTCATTTGGGAAGATGTGCACCAAGACATACTGTGTAGGTATACCAAATAAAAGTCCCCAAGGAAGTAAAATAATAATACACAATTACTAAGGACATGTTTGACTAGGCTAGGGAATTTGCAGTTACACTAAAATAAAAACTATAAATGCTCACATTCATAGGACCCTATAGCCTGTATTGTTTGTATTTAACCTGAAAACCTTAACAATAAACTTGTATTCCCCTTTAGTCCACTATGTCGCTGCCAGTCTTATGTGTTTGATACTTGTAAAATATACAAGTTGATAATTTCAGAGTCCTTATTATCCTATGCTCTCTACACGTGCTTAACCTACTCAGCTACACAGCCAACTCTGAGACTACAGAACCACCATGCTCTACATTATAGACCAGGGATGGGAAACTTTTTGACTCAAGGGCCACTATCGGTTCTAGAATCCATAAAAAGGGCCAGACCAAGAGCCTGTATTGGCCTGCATAGTATGTGTTCTTTGTGTCACTATTGTCATTGATGATGTCAGGGATGTGTGGAAGAGACATTTTAATCTTTTTAAATCTGCTGTACCCTGTTCAACAAAAATAATTATACAGGGAGGTAAGGGGGTAAAAAAAACCCATAGCGGACATATTTTAGTCAGAGTCAAATCTACTCGTTCTCTGCAAAGGGCGAATGTACTGGCATTACGTACTGTGATTGCAGGGAACGAGTTGAGGGCACTCATAGAGTCTTTTCAACGGATTAAAAAGCTAAACGAGCCAGATCTGCCCATGCCTGTTATAGACACTAGGAAGGAGGCAGAGAACAGTAGTCCTCTCCAGTTTCTGTTGTACTAATAGACAAGTTAGGATAATTTTGGTGACAATGATAAAATAAACGGCTAAAAAACTAATGGAAAACAATAATGACAAAAGAAAACAAATGCAGACACCACATCTATGGAGCAGTATGATACAATATTTTACATTGCTTTTCATGGGTTTAGCAATGCTTTTAAGGTGATCAGGATAAATGTAATAATTTGGTAAACATCCTAGACACGGTTGAACACTAACAAGACTTCACATCTATGAACCTGAAAAACCACTCTTAGTGACATGAATCCAATGTATTAGTCACACTTCAAAATACTAAACACTGTGTCTCCTCCTTGGGAGTGTACTGCCTGACAACTAACAGCAACACATAGGATGTATATGCTATTAAAGTTGCAGAAAAAATGGACTTCTTACTAAACTTGTTATTTGTTTAAGATTGTCATGATTTATGAGAGTCCTCCAGCCTTCTGTTTTCTTTTGTTGCAATTCCTAACTTGGGGCCACTTTGCCTTAAGGCCTCCATACACCTTACAATCTTACCATACAATTTCTGTACAATCAACTTTTGTTCTACCAAAATCATGTAATATGAGGATCTTTCTAAACCTTCAAATCACTATGTATTCTATCAGGGAGGCCAATATACTACAGAGTTGTTGGTAGATCTAAAGAAAGTTGTATGGGGCCATATAAAGGTGTATGGGGGGCTTTAGTTTCCAGTTCTTCCTTCTTCTCAGCATAATAATGAGACTCGGCACAGCTAGATAAATCACAAGGGATATAAAATGCTACTGGGTCCCTATACAAGCTACTTGTCTAGAAGCTGTTTTTTAGCTGGACAAGTGTGGTTTGGTTGAATGTCCCAATATGTGAGCTTTGCATCATGTCATACCCAGATGTTTCCTCATCAGAACTACTGCCTGTCATAATCATTCCACACATGCATGCCTTTATATGAAAATTTTCCTACAGACCAGTAATTAGTAATTAAGAGTTCTCTTATGATATGGGTATGTGATGATCTTAATCACATTACAACACAGCAATTCAAGTGTGTTCTAAATTATCTCCAAATGAAGCATAAGGCATCAATCTCTACATCTTTATTGTACATATTCACTGTCCCTTTTCATGCTGGTGACAACTGTAAATGAGGTTTTCAGAATTTTCACAGAGAGACACAGCAGGAAATGTGAAACAAAATACAATTGGGGCTCTGACAGTAAAAAGATTGAAAACTTTTTAACTTCACAGGGGTTGCTGCAACTTATTAGAAGTTGGAAAAACGTTTTCTGTCTTTAAAGTGTTAAATGTTAATGGAAATAAGTAAAGTTGGTATTCAGCAGAAGAGAAAGTGATACACATGCACACACTCTTCTCTCATGGATACAGTCCTTGCACAATGTATGGAAGAGCACATACTGCATCATATACAGGATGGTATACCTGAGACTGGTACTTGAGATCCAGAAGAACTTCTTCTCTGATTCTTGTAAAGTTGCTTAGGACTAGTTGGGGACATGGGAACTGAGCCAGAGTCCGTCTCCTGAGGTCCATGCTCATGTTGGTGAAGATGTCATAGCGCTCCACATTGGCAAACTCACTGGCAGCGCACACATAGTATGAACCATTCAGCAGAGTGACTGCCAGCCAAGTGACTGGTGCCACCAAGGCTCTGCCAAGGATGTTGCCCAACACAAAGCAGATGAGTTTATACTTCATCAGGATGCTCTGACTGCTCCTCTCCTGGATGGACACATCGTATGTGGTCCCCGTGAAGAGCCTCCATGTATTGTCATTAAATACAACACCCACAATGAACAGGAGCAGGGCAGGTACCCCCAGGAAGGCCACTCCATACCTCAGGTTATCGGTGGGGCTACATGGGCAGCTGAAAGCAAAGAATGAGAAGAGTTGCTGCCCTCCCACAGTCAGCAAGGCTACAACCGCATTGAAGATGATGGACTCCTTGCTTTTCAGGAAAGAAATAAGAGAAGCTAAAGACATGCTTTCTGCTTTACTGTCCTCTTCTCCTTTGTCTCTCTCATTGAGAACTACAGATGTTATGTGATCTTTCTGCCTTTTCTGGGTGTGCCAAACCAGCACTGCCCTCTAAGCCTCGCCCATAGTCACAGGAGATCCTGGAAGTCCATCACTAGACCTTCCTCTGTAATATGACTCCTAGAGGCTTCAGCACAGTAGGCAATGTACCAAACATGGAGCTGTCAGACTTCTCTAAATATTATCATACAGACTAGATCTGTATTATTTCCTACAAAGCTCTGATATCTGATAAGTATCTGTTTGTATATGTCTGGATGGAGGCACATGCAGTCCTGTCATCTCACTCTAAAATCTCAGTCACCCCATTTATTACCCTTCTCCCCCTAAATCTTCCTGGATTTCTCTCATTCACCCAAATCAAATGCACTAGTATTACAGCCCTGATAGGGTGTTCTTTGTAAGGTTTTAGCTGATTAGGTTCTAAACGTTTTTACATTTACTATTAATAATCTGGATATAATTCTTACTTTTTGTGTGTCATGTGAACAGTGCACAGTATCACATCACATCTTCTGTATCCTCCATGAGATCTTCAGTATAAGGTCCTATTCCAGGTGTATATGGACTATGCACACTATTACTTCTTTTGTTCTGCTCTTATGTTTAATTCTCTGAATCTATTCTTAATTTGTGTATATGTGAAATTCGGACAGTACTACTTACCTTGTACTGTACTCTGGATGTAATTCTCAGTATTTAACTTGTTTATTTCTTAATAGTTTATCTTATTCAGGTTATATGGACTATACACAGTACTACATCCCTTGTATTGTGCACTGGGTGTAATTCTCAGTATTTATTTGTATCCTGTATATATGGACTATGCACAGTACTACTTCCCTTGTATTGTATATTAGGTGTAATTCTCATTATTTATTCTTATCCCGGGTATATTGACTATGCACAGTACAACTTCCCTTGTACAGCACGCTGGGTGTAATTCTAAGTTTTTATTCTTATCCAGTGTATATTGACTAAGCACAGTACTACGTCCCTTGTATTGTACATTGGGTGTGTTGACTGTGTTGACCACCAGGTGGTACTACCTCCTGTCACGCACCCCCCTAGTGGTCAGACCGCGCAGAGGCCTCCCAATCGATTTCAACACACAGAGAGTCCAACTGGGTCGGTACAATCAGTGCACCGGAATCGCCGGAATTGGGCTGCAGTCAGACCATAAAGGGGGAGCGTGCAAATTACAGGACCAGAAATAACACAATATCTTGGTATCACTGCCACCATCCCATTTAAATCGGGAAAAGGGAAACCCATTCTGATTACTATTATAAACGTCTTCAGAAAGCTAGGGAAGCGTTCTCGGTATTCAAAGCAGGTATGAGGCTGAGCGAAATGACTTAAGAGTCATTTATTTCATGCAATACAAGTTATTAAAATATACAATAATTATTAAAATCAACAATTAAAGAGAGTGTATTCCAGGATAAAATAAAAGGGAAAAACAGAAGAAATGATACTTACCGTTTGTAGGGAAAGGTCCAAGAATTATAAGTCCAAAATGAAATGGCCACCAGCCCTGTGGTTCCCGGCTTGTGTTCTTCAGGTGATGGTAAAATGGAGAACTTATTAGATCATGCTCGCTTTGTTAAGGATGAATCCTGGGCGGGTTTTGAGATCCTGGCCCCATGGGCGTTATTATTTTTTTGGAGGGACACGACATCCCAAATAATGACACATCCATATTTTGGCCCATTGCCGTGGTACACAGATGATAATGGCATATCAAACTCCCCAGAAATTATCGTCACATTAACCAAACTTAATTAAATGGCATATCATTATGAAGAAAGGTTATAACTTTGAGCCAGTCCATCCGAAGTACTATTCTATTCAGGGTATCCGCTGGGGTCAAAAAGCACTCTGATAAGGTTTCATAACTGTATCAGGTATGATGTCCACTAAAATTATAACAGACATTACTAGTGTGGCCGTGCCAGATATTGTACTTTTCTTTGTACATCAAAATGTAGAGATACACTTAGAACCGTTACTTATCTTACTCCCCAGACATAAGGCAGCACCACCAAGCGGTGCTGGAGTTGACCTTTTAAGTTCCACTGGGAATAATGACACCTCATGGACACTTCTACGAACCTAAGTATCAAGCCATCACTTGTTTGAAGTTTACGACCCTCTTAGAGGAAAGACCACACTCTATTTACATATGAAAGGCATCCAGTGTCAATACAGGGAAATATATCATATTCCTACAGATTCAATAAAATGTGATGTATTAACCCATGGAGGCTGGATGACCTCACGGTTCATCCGTGACACCTCCAGATGGCGATCCAGTTGCGATTCAGCAGCATACAGGTAAATGGGGTGAACTGTCACTAGAAGAGTGACATATGCTTTTTTCACATATGCTTTGGACACATTATTTTAGTCACTGACGGCTGTGAGGGGTCGCTGCACAACACAATATGAGATACAGAAGTGGACATAGCAGAAGATAAGGACGCACTTAACCCCTATCCATGATTAGTATATTCCGCAGAGTCTTTCACACACTTAAGACAGGACATGTTTATACCATTCTACATCACATGACACTCACACATATACTTATTAACATGCACATCTGTTTTCAGGTTAGTTTTGTTTATTTAATAGTGCACATCTCTTTCTTTTCACAATGCATTTTTTAGGTGTGTCCCAATGTACTGGGGAGTTAACCTACCACTACGTGATACCATCATACCATCTACATCCACAGATGGTTGATTCCCGATACTATGCGCCCACCAAAAGTCCCCTGTTATTACGTGACCCGATATTCCCTGCAGGGGTATGTTGGGCGGATGGTCGGCCATTATAGCCTCCGGGTCCCCACTCCATCAGAGATGAGCTCCAGACCGACTACAATTGATTCACATCACACCCCCTTCTACTACTCAATAGGTGGATTAGCAATGTTTTTGACCACATAATACTAAACTTAGACCACTTGTTTTGTTACTAATAGCAATGGGATACACCATTGAAACGGACGTGACGAGAAAGTGTGGTTCCCATGCACCCACTTTTTGTTTACGTACATTGAGAACTTGGGTGTGGAATATGTATTTGATATGATTTGTATTTATTTTGTAATCATGTATTATAATTGCTGGAATGCCCACATTGTAACTGCCAAAAAATGTACATGTTTTGGATGAATTTTTTTTTTCTTTTTTACTCCCAACCACCCTGGGAGCAATAGCTATGCATCACAGTAGACAGAAATGTGTTCTATTCCCTCCAGCCAAGCCAAAAAAACACTTCCAAAAAGAGATCTTATCTGCATTAGCACTTGCAGTACCCATTCTCTGAACACACTGACCAACTTATGGAGGAAGACATTTTACAATCAGATAGCATGAGTTGTGTATTTACATGAACATTCTACATTTTAATTCAATACATTTTATAACAAAGACTCATATCTCCACCCATATGTAAAAAACTGCTCATGGGTGAGTTGTTACTGCCAGATTGTAAAATGTGTCTCTTCATAAGTTGGTCAGTGTAGGTAGAGAATGGGTAATGCTTGTGTATAAACAAAAGTTTAAAGCCCTGCAGCCAAGACCACCCTCCTGGCACTGGCATTTTTGCTGGATGGAATATAGAGTGAATACTGCATGGTCCAGACTTGCCTACTTTGCTAGATATTGACTTGATATCTGAATGGCTGTGTTTCTGTTTTTTCCCCTAATTTTCTCTCCAAAACTTTGTGTGTTTTATGGTCCGGCACAGCTTATAGTCAAAAAAATACGGACTGCTTTTTGAAAAATTATTCAAATGTTATACAATGACCTTGCATAGACTGAAATGTACCCACCATATGCAGAAGTTTTTGGTCAACACCAGCACAGGAAGACTGTAAAGGGGTGTAATCTTTTTGTCTGTTTAGTACACAGATACACTGATTTGTGAAGTTGTATGTTGGAATGGCCACCATTTGAACATAGGACTGAGCACAGACTTGGCATTTGAAGCATAGTAGGGGTGCATGACTAGTGAAAGGAATTGAGTCCCTCTACTTTTCAACTTTTCTCCTCAGTGGATCGCCTTTATCCATCAGATGCATTTGGAGACAGCTCTTTGTTAAAATGACACACACACAGTTGGATGAACTACACACTTCTTTATGCATTTGCTGATCAAAGAACTGTCTGACACTTAATTAAAGAAACAAAGATTAAAAAGACTAAAATAAAGGGGGGGGGGGGGG
>CM070035.1:93887464-93933362 GCA_036250615.1 Ptychadena robeensis | reverse complement strand
TGAATGAAAGAAAAAATAAAGAACAGGTAGCCTGGAAGAACAGGTCACTACGCCACTGAGTCAGGCTAAAGGGGCTAAAGAGCCACATATGGGTTGAGGGTTGTGGCGGGGGGTAGAGGGGATTTTTTGGTATCCCCCCCCCTCTACTGACACTCAAGGGGCAATATGCTATGCTAGTCGGGTAACCAACAAGCTGGTGGTGATAATGCTGTATTGTTCATTAATTGATATGTCCCACATTGTTTCTAGACACAATCCAAACGTGTGAATGTACTACAGCGTGAAGCGATTCCCCCTGAGCAGGCCGCGGCAACGCGAGGCCAAAATGCGTCAGGGGAACAGACCCACATGTCTGGCAGTATATTGCTTATGTATACTCACGTGGACTTCTTTTCTAATGGAATATATTTTTGTGGCAAATGCAATTGCACCTTGGATGTACTAGTTCTAATATGTTGGACATGAATGTTGTTCTTTTATTTGAACAATAAACCATTTTAGCTTTACCCGTAAGCCTAATTGCCCGCATTTTTGCCACCAAATCCTCCGAGGCTAGCCACCTCTCTGACTCATGTCTTTGGGTCTGTTCTCTGTCTAGTAATTATATTAAGATAATGTTTATTCTTTATAAATCAATGCTTAAGTAATCTGCATAATTATTTAATGTAGCACTAGAATATATTCCTATTATTCATTAATATTTTAGCAGGCAATATATAGAAACACAGTGATATCCTCTGAGCTAAATAAGAATTGCCACTGCACTCTACTTTAATAAGTTTCACCCTTCATATATGTGAGATAACTAAGGTTCTCATGTAAAATTCATTGTAGTGTGCTATCCACCATCTTGATTACAAGGCTCGATTATATAGTTTCTTCCAAGTTAACTGACTTAAATCTGCATATAGATTTACCTGGAATGCATTAATATTACTAGGTTGTCCTCATTGGTTGTCTGGTTCAAGCAATGGATTTGTACATCTGGTTCCTCCTCCTCAAGTCACCTATATTCATTGTCTTCCATTTCTCTTCTGGTTAGCAACTTAGCTGTTGCCTAACTTTGATGATTTGCTGCCTGCCTTGACCTTTAACCTGTGGCTAGTAAAGTCTTTCTTATAATGGCATTCTGGAAGTGTCCAACAAAGGTTTTACATTTTTTTTCACCTGAGCTTCTGATAAAGGCCATTCTATGTAATTCTAGGCAATACATACACATTGAGCCCAGAACATTTTCTTCCTGTCTGCGGCTCTGCTCTTTCTCCACCATCTTAGATAATCTTTATGGATTCTTACATTCATTTACAATCTTATATATCAATGTTATATAATAATAGTCCTGAGTTGTGTGGTGTCAGCATAATTTTTTTCTCATTCTAAAACAATTTCAGTACCCTAGTTAAGTAACCATGTACGAGTGCTAATTACCATACCTAAGCTGGATGACTAAAATGTTCCCCCCTCAAATATAGCGTCTTCACACAAGAGTTGGGCAAATTTTCTAAACTGAAGCATTTGAATTGATATAATAATGAAAAAAGTACAAAGAGATATGGACATACGGTATATAACATAGTTTTACCATCAGCTTGTGTTCCTGCTAGTTACAGATATAATTATGGTTTGGTGAGCAGTGATATTACCAGGTTTTAACCTTTGCTAAGTTTCCAGATACTTTCACTCTTGTAAAATGAACTTGTTTAAACCAATGTCTGTGTGAGTGATGCTGAGGTGTGACTGCTAGGTGTCTATTAAAGGATTTAGGCATCTCTCTACCTGGTGTACTGATTCATGGGAAAAAAAACATTGCTCAGTTGTTTTTATAAATTAAGGATGATTTTCAGAGATGTGTAATAGCATTAATAGTAATAACATAGGATATAAAAGAGTTTAGATTGTTTTATAGATGACAGAAAAGATACAACAACTATACAATGTCTTATAAAAAGACAAATAAGTGTAGAAATATAGGTGATATGGCTCATCACAAAAAAAATATGCTTTTTAGTGCCCTTTTAACTTCCTTAGATCTTGAGAGGTCCAGATTTCTGTACCAAAAGCGCACCATAGACTTAAATGAAATCTTATGTTTATATATTTTTTTATGTTGTAGGCCTGTCACTTCACAAAATATGTCCGTACAAGGGTCTAGTGGACATCCTGAATATAATAATGTTTCAAAAACACAATTATGTAAAAAAAAAATACATAAAAAAATAAAATAAATAATACATATAAAAAAAAAAATACATCTTTTGTATTAAAGATTTCAAAACAGTATGTATTTATATTTATATTTTTTTATAATAGCATTTTTATTCAATTGGTATTTTATTTTTACTTTGAATTATATTGAATAGAGTTATCACTGTATCCAGTGCAATTCCCTTTGGCACCCTCTCTCTCCTGGTGTGTCTCCTGCAGCAGCTTCTTCTTCAGATTGTAGCCGCCGTAGCAGCGCGGAATGATAAATCTATGCTGCCGGGGGTCTGATCTTGTTGCCCCACAGCTCGGCTGGCCAGAGAACAGATATTTCCGATATTCTCTGGGCCAATGCCGGCCGATGCCGTTAGTTTTAATGAAGACCGGCTGTCAGCTCTGGAGAGCTGATCTGACCTGCTCTGTCGGCCCCCACTCAGTACGTGTGTGGGGACCTTAAGGGTATTTAGATTCATGAGCACCTCAGTGTAGGTGTACATGACACAATATGACAAATACATTTGCAAACATAAATAATCATGCAGCAGTCTTCATATTAGAACACATCGCCTGACAAATTGGTCACAGAAAGTTGATAGACATTCTTATTTTAGACTGATTTGACTGAAATGATGAAATGAAACCGTTTTGGTTTTGGTTTGGTACACGTATTGATTTCTTCATGATCGACTATTGATTTGATCGTTCACAGTGAAAGAAAAATCTGCGATCGATCAGTGATCGATCAATTAACACCCCACCTTGAACAATCGATTTTTGGACGATCCAACTTACTCAGATTGATTTCTAGAATGTTTTGGATCTAAAATAATGTCTGATTTGGCCGATCGGTGACCACCACCAACGTACTTTAAAGGAGATCTATCCCAAAAAAACAACATGCTGGATTCCTGTACAATCGATTCTCCCATTGATTTAGACAACATTTTGATCGATCGTTCAAGATGGACAGTGAACGATTCTTTATCGATTGTATGACATGCGTGCATGCGACGATCGAATTATCAAGAATCGAATGAAAAATTGACCCGTGTATGGGGACCTATAGATTGCTAGAGTGGGAATCCTGTACACAAATACAGAAGTAAAGAAGAGAGGAAAATCAATTACAATCCAAAAACAGCATAGTATGCTGGAGAGTTGGTACTGATATACAAAGGATATAAAAAGTCTACACCCCCCCCTTATAAAATTTGTTAGGTTCCTGTGTTGTACAAAAATGAGACAAAGATAAATAACTTCTGAGCTTTTTCCACCTTTAATGTGGTCTATAAACTGTACCACTCTAAAACAAACTGAAACCTTTTAGGTGGAGGAAAGAAAAAAAAATGGAGCATAAGTGTGCACGCCCTTAAACTAATACTTTGTTAAAGCACATTTTGATGTTATTACAGCACTAAGTCTTTTTGTGGTATGAGTCTATCATCATGGCACATTGTGACTTGGCAAGATTTGCCCACTCTTTTTTGCAGAAACACTCCAAATCTGTCAGATTGCAAGAGAATCTCCTGTGCCCAGCCCTCTTTACATTACCCCACAGATTTTCATTCGGATTCAGGTTTGGGCTCTGGCTGGGCCATTCCAAAACTTTAACCTTCTTCTGGTGATGCATTTGATTTTTGTATTGTACATAAGCCATTTATAGCCTATGGAGCCTGCTGTTTTACTACAACATACCAGGGGACTGGGACCTTTTAAAAGAGAAAAGCAGACCATAACCAGTACAAACAAATACATAAAATGCATTTCTGATTTTTTCAAGACCTAGTGTGTCTAGTTTTAACATGACAGAACATATACAGTTATATACATGTACTTATGTACTATCAGTGATTACAAACATAAAGGAAATTATACCCTGCCAATAGTAAACCTTTGCTTTGAAAATGTTAATTGCCTGGCTTCAGGAAGTTTAATAGATTGAGTCAATGTCAATGACTTAGACACTTGTTTCCAAGAGTAACTGTGATTTAGGACATTGGCAGAAAGCTACTGTAAGTATAGATGTTTTTATTTAACAGTAAGGGGTTATTATATTTGAAGTGGGTCCCTGTAATTGTGGTACCTTCACTGACATAACATATACTGTAGGTTTACAAGGTCATTGAGTCACTAACTTTCTGCTATGTGTGGATTAATTATATAGCTAAAAGAACCATAACATTGTCATTAACTTTGTTGTGTCACATCCAAACCCTTTTAGTTTTACATTGTTAAATATTTATGTTTCCTTTGCGTGCCCATAGGCAGCAATAATGAAAGTTAATAAACGGGCATTATGGGTGATGTTCACACACTGGCATATTTGACATTTTAAAAAGGACTCTGTATAAGCCTATTTTTTAATGTTTAAATTTGCATTTACAATGACATAATATACCAATAAAAAGAATAAGGCTGACATAACATATGGTGCACAACGTGGTCCATTAATCAAATTTATCATCAAGTTACCATATTTTTCGGACTATAAGACGCACCCAGTTTTAAGGGCAGGAAAACCAGAAAAAAAGATTTCATAATTTCACATCAATTGGGTTTATGCAATGAATTCAATGAATGCAATATTCAATTCAGCCAGTAGGTGTCACTAGCAGCAGTACACTCTCAGCACACGTCATTCTCCACACTGATCTGGAGGAAGAGGGGGGACATCTGCAGATTTTCTCCTCTCTGTCTCCTCTCCGGCTGGCTGTTACTGTGTCTGTGGGAGCTGCAGAGTGATTGCAGTTCCCACGGACAGGAGAGAGGAATAGGTGACAGCCCATCTATATGGCCGCGGGGGTCGCGCATTCGGACCATAAGATGCAGGCACTTTTTGCCCCCAATTTAGGGGTTGAAAAAGTGTGTCTTATGGCCCGAAAAATATGGGTAAGTGCTGCAAGTCTGTGTGTTTAAGTTTTGTGTAGGCAAGGGAATACTAAACACTGACAGTTATCTTAGATTATTAGGAAATGTGCTCTGTAGACCTAAAAAAAACAAACCTTCAGCCACAATATGTAGGGAGTGGGGGCACAGGTAAAGGACTTAACCATGCCTAAATCCATCAAAATGTCTCCTATTGGCAAGTGATGAGATGTGGCCAATGGTTCTGGAGAGGAGGGTAATTGTGCTGACATGGGCATTAATGTGCTGGCTGGGGGGTCGTTTGCTAGCTAAGGGGTCATTCACATAGTCTGAAAACCGCTGCCGCCCCTTGGATGTTTCCCAGTTGCTCAGTATTTGATAACTACCACCTAAGCACCTGAACACCATGTGCACATAGCAGCAGGACTGTTCTTTCAGCCAACCGACCAACCATTTGAATCAAACTTTAGGTCCCCATACACCTTCAGATCTCTCTGTCAGATATCCTTATTGATAGATATAGATCTACCATTAACTACGTATTATAGGGTCCTCTGTGATAGAACACAGGTAGTCTTGATTGTTTGGAAAGTCCCTCATATGACATGGTTTTGGTAAAATAAAAGGAAATCTGACAGAAATCTAAAGGTGTATGGGTACACTTAGGGTTTTCATCAAAATCAAAATTGGCGAAAAAAATTTGATACCGGTATCAAAACACCGATCGAAATATGATCGGACATGTTGGAAAATTTTCGGACATTCTACATTTGAACTAAAATCGTAGCATTGTGTTTGTTGGTCGTGTCCATTGTATTCAATGAACACATTTATACAGGGAGTGCAGAATTATTGGCAAGTGGTATTTTTGAGGAATAATGTATGAGTGAAAACAAAAACAATGTTCTCAATGAACCCAAAACTCATTTATATCAAAGCTGAAAGTTTTTGGGAAAAATCAGTAGTTTTTTAGTGTGTTTTTAAGTGTTGAGCTATTTGTAGGGGTCGATATTGTGTGTGCAGGGGACTATGGACTGTGCATAATATTAGGCAACTTAACAACAAAAACAAAATTATACCCATTTCAATTCTTATTTTTGACCAGTGAAACCAAATATAACATTCTCAACATTCACAAATTATAAATTTCTGACATTTCAAAACAAAACAAAACAAAAACAAAATCAGTGACCAATTCTAGCCACTTTCTTTGCAAAGGACCACCCAAAAAGCTGGCCATCCAACTGGATCTGTCAGGTGTTTTGATCTGTGCACCATAACATTGCGTGCCAAAGCAGCAACCACAGCCTCGCCAGACACTGTTTTCAGAGAGGTGTTACTGTTTTCCCTCCTTGTAAATCACACATTTGATGATGGAACCAACAGGTCTCAATGGGGTTCAGCATCAGTGTGAACAAGGAGGCCATGTCATTAGTTTTACTTCTTTTCATATCCCTTTCTTGCCAGCCACTGCTGTTGGAGTATATATATAGGAAACTAAGAAGAGGAAGTGAGACATTAGTCGTCTCTCTATTCTCCTTCTATTTAATTTCCCTTATGCGATGACCCAAGGCACAGGGACTTTAATGCCAAAGATACAACTTGATGGAACAGGAGTAATTATTGGGTAAGTAAAGTTTTCCCAAATGTTTAATATACTATAGTGAAAACAGCAAAACAGATTAAAAAGCAAGGAGATCTTCCCAAGACCAGATTAGCATGGATAGGATGATTTTAAGCGCATGCAGAAACATACATATCAAAAACGGATTTTAAAACAGAACAGAAAGAATTGCAGCTGAGTTAAAAAAAAACTAATTCACTGCATGAAACCAGGATAGTCCCCAACGCGCGTTTCGTAGTAGTTACTTACATTCAGGGGAAAAATCTTGAGGAATAGTCCAGTAATGTAACACATGCGGCTCATCATCAAATAAATATAAATAAAAATTATTAAAAATCCTGTCCCTTTATTTCCCCATGAATACTGAATAAATATTTGTTATAGCTCATTCCTCTACTTCCCCGCCTCGTACTCTCTTTTTTTTGTCTAAGAATCTTTCTTATGCTTAAAATCGAAATTCACTTGTCTTTATTTTCATTTTTTTTGGTGTTGTCTTCCAAGAAACTGGCAGTAGGACATGGAGTTGAGCTTTGACTCCATTATCCTCAACCCAAAAAGGCCCCACCAAGCTCATACTTTGATGATACCAGCCCAAACCAGTACTCCACCTCCACTTTGCATGGCAGTCTAGCAGTCAATGGACTAGCTCTATGCCCTTTACCAATCCAGCCACGTTGCCCATCACATTCTGGCCCATCAAGACATCACTCTCATTTCATCCAGATCCATTAAAACCTTAGAGATATTTCTTTGGCCCAGTCTTGACGTTTCCAGCTTGTGTGTCTTGTTCAGTGAGCTGGTCGTCTTTCAGCCTTTCTGTCTCTGAGTATTGCCACACCTTGTGCTTTTGGGCAACTGATTGTGACAGCTCATGAAATATGGCCAAACTGGTGGAAAGTGGCATCTTGGCAGCTGCACGCTTGACTTTTCTCAGTTTCATGGGCAGATTATTTCGCCTTTCTTTTTGTTCCACACGCTTCTTGCGACCCATGTGACTATTTTGATATGAATGAAACGCTTGACTGTTCGATGATCACACTTCAGAAGTTTTGCCAATTTTAAGAGTGCTGCATCCCTCTGACAAGATATCTCACTATTTTTTGACTTTTCTAAGCCTGTCAAGTCCTTCTTTTGACCCATTTTGCCAACAAAGGAAAGAAGTTGCCTAATAATCTTATGCACACCTTAAAATATGGGTAGTTGATGTCATTAGACAACACCCCTTCTTCATTACAGAGATGCACATCACCATAATATGCTACTAATTGGTATGAAGGCTTTCAGCCTCATACAGACTTAGGAGTACAACAAACATGCATAAAGACGGATAATGTGGTCACCAAATACTCCTATTTGCCCTATAATACAATTCTGCCACTCCCTGTAGTTGTGTTTTTTAATTGTTGTTTCAGAATGAAATCATTACAAGGACTTTTATAAGAACCAAATGCAACTAAAAATGGCATCAAGTGTTTTGTTAATACAGTATAAAATGTTTTTTTGTATATTCTTCATTGAACACAATTATTTCAACACCCCTTAAAGACTACCACGCATAAGGTACAATTTTCAACCATGGCAGATTTTTTCACCGCCAGGCAAACGACCTTCTAATGTGTACGGCCAGTGGAACACCAACATAGGCGTTCCGCTGGTCAGTTTTTCGGGCATGCCCCATTCCCATAGGACCTCTATGGCGGTAACTTATATAGACGCCCCTGTAATACGCCTCTTGACAACTGTTTTGCAGATGATCGCAGGAGAGTCAGTTCCCTCCCGCAGCTGCTGGAGTGCTTTCGGTTCTCGAGCTGAAAGCAGCTCAAGAAACCGACAGTCTAAACTTAGGCTTAAGAAAAGAGGTTTGTTACCAAGTGTTTTCGATCAGCTATTGAAAACACCTGTGGATTGTTCAAACGAGCAAGCAATAACATAATAAGCACCAATTAGGCAGATCTTTAAAACTGACTTGTGATACTCAGCTCCTTCTAGACATTTAGGCTAAAGTTTACACCGGCGATTCCCGAGCTGCTTTGCAGCTCGGAAAACCGCCCAGTGTGCTCCCGCAAGCCCACAGGGATATAAATGACTCCCCTGTAGTCGTCTGCAAAACAGTGCAGGTGATTACAGGCGTCTAATTAAGGACCCATAGACTTCTCATGGGAAACGGCAGCCCGTAAAACGATCGGCGGAAGCCTACATGTGGCGCCACATCACGCCAGTTAGGCACGCTAATTGTCGTTTACCATGGCAGGTAAAAAAACCGCCAAGTTTCGTAAACTAGCCATTTTGCCAGATAAAACTTTTTTTGTACTGCTTGACTTAAAACGACAGTACATTTTCTGTTCTTTAAAAACCTCATTGACTTTAATTTTAAAACCTAAAGCAAGGTCGTGTTTCTGGCCACTTAAAAGACCAGAAAACGGCTTGCAAGATACAGTGTAAACTTAGCCTTACTGTGTGTTTACAAACATGGTGTTTGAATGGTCCAGGAAGACAAGGAAGAGGTGATTTCTCTTCACAGGAAGGCAATGGCTTAAGAGATTGCAAAGATGTTTAAATCATTACCAAGAGACACCATAGGAAGCATCATTCGCAAATTCAGGCAAAGGCAACTGTTGAAAACGCTTACCTGGTCGTGCAGAAAGAAATGCTGAACTGCTGGAACTACTGAAGCGCAAAGTGGAAAAAAAATCCCCGTGTGACGCTGAGGAACTGATAAAAACATGTGTCAAAGTGGGAAACTGAAGTTTCAGCTCAGACAATAAGGTTGCACACCTGCGTAATGAAGGCCTCCATGCCAGACACTCCCAGGCGCACCCCCTTGCTCTCTCCAAGAATAAGAAGAGTCGACTGCAGTATGCCAGAGTCATGTGGACAAACCACAAAAGTTTTGGGATAGTGTTCTGTTGAACTGATGAAACAAATAGAACTGTTTGGGCCCATGGGAAGTTTCAGCTCAGAAAAAAGGTGACCACCTGCGTAATGAAGGCCTCCATCCAGAACTCCCAGGCGCACCCCCTTGCTCTCTCCAAAGAATAAAGAAGAGTCGACGTGCAGTATGCAAGAGTCATGTGGACAAACCCACAAAAGTTTTGGGATAGTGTTCTGTGGACTGATGAAAACAAAATTAGAAACTGTTTGGGGCAGGGTCAACGCTTGTTTGGAGGAGGAAGAACAAGGCCTATGAAGAAAAGAACACCTTGCCTACGTGAAGGCATGGGGGTCAATCATGCTTTGGGGCTGTTTTGCTTCTGCAGGTACAGGGAAGCTTCAGCCAATCGGGTTTTGCTCACCCTGCCCGATCAACCCCAAAAAAATCGGAATCGACTAAAAATCGGATCAGACAATGAACCGACATGTTGGTTTTTTTGGTTGATCGTTTGGCAATCGGAGTACAATGGTGGACCCATAGCCCTATGCAGCAGCCTTTCCGATCGATGGATTTTGTGGAATCTGCCATTTTGGAAATCGTCTCATGTCCAAATCGACCACAAATTGGATTCACAAGGTGGTGTTGCATCGATTCCAGATCCGATCGATCACGATTCCTGATCGCTTGGAAAGATCGGATCGGCAATCGATCGGCAATTGATCGCTGACAAATCCACCTGTTTATGGCTACCTTTAGAATGTGACTGAACTGGAGGCTTTTGCCCATTAAGAATGGGCTAAGATACCCGTAGATCGCTGCAAGACACTTGTGTCAAGCTATGCTTCAGGTTTAAAAGCTGTTATAACTGGAAAAGGATGTTGTACTAAGTACTTAGAATGAATGTCACTTGGGGGTTGAATAAAACTGATAATGATGTGAGCACAGAAAAGACATTTGTGGTCATTTCATTATTAATGTTAATGTTATATTTGTCTGACTTACAAGTACCTCGCTGATTTCATTGTAAACAAGATGACTGAAATGGTCAAAATCAATGTCAAAATGGCCAAAAACACTCAATTTCAGTGGGGGTTGAATAATTTTGAACACAACTGTATATATGACTCTTTCCTGTGTCTTTTGATCTAAACTTTTTTTTAGTCATATGACGATCATATTACGATCGGACCTTTCATGTGGTACTTTTTTGGATTGGATTTCAATCGGTGTCTGGTGAAAAGATCAAGATCTAAAATCCAATTGAAAATTTATCATTCTAAAATTGAATACCTGGATAGGGATTATTGCAAAATCTGTATGTAATCAAGTCCATTTTTATAGCCAATTATATAGTTCTATGCTCTGAATGTATGAATCTAGATTTTTAAATATATAAATTTTTATGAAAAATAAACACAAGGAGTGTTTAACAAAGATAGTTCTTTACTGCAGACAGAAACCCCCATCTGCCATTTATAAGTATGTCTAGTTTCATTAATTGTTTTATAGAATAATTACATTTATTTAATTACATTAAGGAATTTGGTAATATGTGTTTTGTTAGCTCAGTTGGTTGGCATTGTTGCCAATTCCCTTTTCAGCATACAGGATATATTGCCCTACATCAGTGGTTCTCAACCTTTTTACCCATTATTATTCTTGGGTTTAGATATACATTAACCTTCTGAGCGTTGCATCATGAAACTCAGCCCCAGTTAACTAGAGCGACGCACTAGATACTGCCGGATTGCTACGGGTCCGCCCCCGATCACGTCACCAGTGATGCGAAGGGGGCGGGGGTAGGCGCGCCATAGACCTCCGTGTAACTGGAGGGGTGTCGCCTTTTTTCAGCATAAGTCCGGCGTCTCCAGTGACATGTTTACATCCTCCAGCTGGGCAGGCAATCGCGGAGGAACATGTCATGCTCCGCCGCGTTTGCCCGTGGCACGGTTATAAAAAAACGTGCCATGTGCAACGCCCAGAAGGTTAAAGGTTGAACTAAAGAAATGCAGGAAATCAAATATTGCTATGGGTCTGTAATGGTTGTGGAACATTTTTATGGTTCTTTAAGAATGTATACATTTAGATATGCTTCACACCAAACAAAGAAAGATTCACAACTTGTATACATAGATCAACATTCACTCTGAGCCTACTGAAGGTCTTCAAAGCAGGCATTGTAGCTGACTAATTCCATTGAAGTCTCACACCAGTCATGTGAGACATGTCTTATTACTTATACTACATACAAACATGGATTCTCACACACTCATATGAAATGTTAAAACTGAATGAACAAAGAACTGTGTTATAAGCAATATCGGTCAATCATAACCTATATGGACACTTGAGGAAAGTAAAGATTACCAACATTTTCAATACATTAGATAGAAAATAACAAACATTTTCTTGGGTATTCCAAATCAGCAATCTAACTTAACATGAATCAAGAGGTCAAGTTCTTTCTCTCTCTCGACTACTTTCACCAGATTTATAAATCATTAGCCAATAGTAGAACTGTACATTTTTTGATACAGTCAACAATGTAGAGCACCTACAATGGCTAGTAGTTGTTTGGATGGCTCCCAGTTAAATTTCAAATATGCTTCTGTGTAACGGTTCAGAGAGGAAATATTATCAATATTTTCATTTTGTTGACTCTGTCAACATCTCAGTAAAAATCTTCTCCTCAACTTCCAGTAATTCACTAATTTTGTTTAGCCCAGGATTGGTCACTCCAGGTGGGCGGCATTGACCCGCCGAGTGCACACAGTGGTCGAGTGGCCGAGGATGGAAGTGTCTATGGCTGGCTTTAGTCATAAAATGATCATCACCATAATGTTGTAAAGATTCTTTACTAACTGCTGTTCCTTTAAATGTTTCAGGACTGGCATTTACCAGCTGTCTCCTCATCTGCCTCAGCACATCATATCGTAAGTATGATGTTAATCTTAACACATATAATAAAAAAAAGAATAATTGGTACGTAATACAACTACCAATGCCTGAGCCGCTCATCCAGCTTTACACTTGCACCTAAAAAACATTCTAAATATTTAATTACTAAAAATGTAAGGTCAGCTGTGATACAAAGATAATATTCGAACGTTTGTATTGAATATGTATGGCTATGACCCAACTGCTAAATTATTAAAGACTTTCTGAAACCCAAATGAATCACTCAAAATCAAATATACACAGCAATATTATTGATTACTTCTGAATCGCTAGACTGCAAATTACTAGTTCCAATATTGAATATATAATCCTGCAAATCCACATTTACTTGAAGCTGATGTGTATGGGAACATCACCTCAGAGACGTTTGTTGCTGCAATGGTCTTGCTTAGATTCTCTTTCCAAAATGGTTGTCATGTACCAGTTTTAAAGAGCACATGCACTAGTATTCACACTATGAATACTATACTATACTATACTATACTATACTATACTATACTATACTATAATACTATGAACAATATCCCCGCTGCATCCTTCAGTGAAGCCTGCCTGGGTCCTGTGCCCCTTGACCTTACATCCCTGGTCCCTGATCAATATCCCTTCATGCCACCGGGAACATAAAGGTGACTCCAGTGATGCCCAGCAAGCATCAGTGTTTCCAATCCTCGCGTCCATCATCAATGACACAGGGACTTGTGGTGGCATGCTGCGGGGCCTGACCAGGTGGGAAATTTCAAAAGATTCCATTGTAATCTCTTTCAATTTACTTTACCATTTTTTTTAAATAATACTTTCACATTTTTTTTAAACAAGTCATTGGTGACCTGCTCATAGACCAGGACAGGATGAGCAAACTTTTGGACTTGTGGGCCACATTGGCTTCTTGAATTTGAAAAGGGTCTGGACAAAGAGCCTGTAATGGCTGGCCTGCCATAGGTGTGCCAATTCCATGCATCACCGGCATCACTAATGATGGTGGTGACGTGTAATAGGTGATGTGTGACAGGGATGTTGTTATCTTTTTACATTTCCAGCACTTAAAAAAAAATGCTCATTGATTGCAACGAGCAGAGATAATTCCTAGAGACGGCCTGTTGTCCCCATGAGGAGTTGCCCACCATGTCATGATCACATCACTGCTTCGTCCCCAAAGGCAACAGAGACACCTCTAGGCATTATGTGCACTCATTGCAGAAAACAAGTGGAGGAGAGCATCTTTTCAACAAGTTGACAAAGGGCTGCAAAAGAAAGCTTCACAGGGCGGATCCGGCCCCCGGGCCTTAGTTTGCCCACACCTGTCATTCTGGTGCAACAGTCAGATGCTGGTGGGTATGATTTCTTCTAAAAGTGAAAAGCTTCACATATGAGTATAATTCAAAATTTAACTATGCTGTGATTCTGCATTCCAGTACACATAAAGATCAAAGCTGGGGAAGGGATCTTGGGGAAGCCAATGGAAGACTTTTTTCTCAGCAGACCCCTGGTGTGACACATTGAACATTACAAGCCAAAAATAAACCAAGGCTCTTGGGCTTTTGGTCTCAATTTGGCCTTTTTTCATCTGGTTAACATTCTAACTAAAATAGATAAAATCGATTTATTTATATTATTAATGTTTTTTTCTACAAACAAACATGTATTACATGAAAGTGTTTACTTACAGCATATTAGTATTTGTCTCTTTTTCGAATAAGCCTGTCTTACCAAATCACTGGTCAGATCCATGCAATAACCTATAAGTCACAAATCTGGATGACTAACTTGCATGTCCCTTTCAGCTTGAGCTACATAGCTGCATTAACGACAGTATGTCCAAAACAAAAAAGTAGACAGGAAAGGCGCCACCTGTTGGCGGAACATTGCAATGCATATTCTACAGATGCAATAGTTTGTAATTTTCCAAAATAAATGGCATGTTAATGAAAATGCAGCGTGTGTTAAGCTGGCCATACACCTTTATATCTCTCTGTCAGATATCCTTTAGATCTACCAACAACTAGGGTCCTCTGCAATTGAACACAGGTAGACTTGATTGTTTAGAAAGTCCCTCATCTTACATGGTTTGAGTAAAACAAAAGGAGACCTAAACAAAATCTGACAGAGAAATCTAAAGGTGTATGGAGACCTTTAGTGCTTTCGCTTCCACCGCGGGAGAAAAGATGCAGAGAGGACACTTCTCAATCTGATGAATGGCACAGTGTCCACTCTGCGTTACCTAAGTGGTGCACCCGCAGCACTGTTTTAAATTCACTGAACGTTCATCCAGCGCACTGGACACATGGTCTTAGAGCTATGCAGCAGTAAGTATTTAAACTAGCCGACAGACTAACTTGATTGACAGAATGTCAATAAAAAAACAAACAAACACATGTTTTGGCAGATTAACCGAAAGTGATGACGTCATCATGCACGGCTGGTTGTGCAGGGAATCAGTCATGCGCTCTTTGTGTGCTGGCATTTCTTTGGATGGCCCCAATCCATAGTGCACAGATTGATTTAAACATTACGAACATGTCCATATTGCATAAGATCGATTTGTGGACTGAATGAAAAGTTTGAGCATTCGATTCGCAGCTGATTTTGAGGCAGATCGATTGACGTGAGCACGCATGGCGGTCGATCGGCTGTGAAATCGAACAATATTTATATTAGAAGTTCTATTGCTTTATTATAATAAAATTTAAATTATTATAATTTCTACTTGTGTATTTGTTTTTTTCATTGTGTTGTACCGTAAGAATTTGCTTGTATTTGAAGCATAAAATCTGTTTTATTTTTAACAGAGCAGGGATCTTTTTGTTCTCACGTATGGCGCATTAGTGGCACAAATGTGTAAAGATTTTGACAACGATGAAGAAATTAACAAATATTTGGATACCATGTAAGTGTTCTCTTTTTTTGGTCCTTTGTATTATATTTACGATTGTCTTAGCCTTGGGCTCAACTATGTGCTGACATCCGATTCTCATTAACCTGGCGGAGGCGGGAACTATTGGATCGGGAGCTCTGACAGGCTGTCAAAGCCCTATTGCTATCAATGGGCAGCTAGTACACTCTGTTAGGCTATGTCTCTACTACGTTGTGTGCTCTGTCGGGACCCCCTACGTTAAGCGCAGTGCTTGTTGGGGTCCTGACGGAGCACATACATATTACCTGTTCACACATCTGCCAATGCAGGGATTAAAGTACTGCACTATGTTAACCCCTGCATAGGCGGATTGGCTTGATGCCATGTTAACAGAGAATTCTCCGTGCAGGTCATGTGTATGTATATATATATATATATATATATATATATATATATATATATATATATATACTAGATATATATTACTTACACATTCAACAAGTGTGTGCATATACAGAGTATTTATATAAATATATTAGATTTAGATATGCATTTACAGGCCTGACCTATGGGTGGGCAGACAAGCAAGGAGAAAAAATAAAAAATACATTGTAAATCAAATAGCTTAAGACTGTTTTACGGAGCCTGATATTGGACCTAGTCTGCTTAAAGATACAAAATAATTTTACATTCAGTATGCAACATGACAAAGCCCACAACTGTAATTTTTTTCCAATAACAACTGTAATACTTTAATACCTTTTTATATGTTTTGCCATTTGCAGGGGATACAACATTGGAGTTAGGCTTATTGAAGACTTTTTGGCCAACTCTGGTATAAAGAAATGCAGAAGTTACAGTGAAACAGTGGACATTATAGCAAAGGTACTATGTGAATTATTTCTGATATTTCATGAAAAGTAACCACCATCACCTTTACTACCCTCTGCATTTGTTGCAAGTAATATGCCTATCTATTGTTTTTTAGTAACAAGGGTCATCACTGGTTAAACTTTTTCCTTAAAATTTATGAATTGTCCAGTGCAACCTGCATGTGTTGCTTATGCTGGGATGCTTAGGAAAAAAGAGCTTCTTGTAGAGGGGAAAGGATATGTGTGCTTTGACTTGATTTTATGTTATACCCATGTACAGTGATATGAACAGGACCTACAATTATCTTTTACATATAATCGAAAAGGAGCAGGGTTGTCCAAATGTTTTGCAAAAGTTTTGCATTAACTATATCATGGGGCAGATCTCTTCCTTTACACATACTTAATATTATTATTGAAAAGAATTAGCCATTCACTACCATAACACTGGTCAAGACTGCACCTAGGTATACTGGGACATGCAGTTCTCCCAACTGTCACATTTTATCTAACCCCAGAAGTCCTGACTATTCCCCTATCTTTGACATATGGAGAATCAGTGAGAAGATTGCCCAGCACTGCTCACCTTAATGCTGCATTCTAATAATAGGGATAATCTACATGGTGGAGCAGCCATAGACAGGAACAGCTAGGTGTAAACCCCTGTAGACTGTAGCATTCACCGTGGGGGGTAAGCCAAAGCCCCTGCTAAATTTTTCGTTGCTGCTGTGGTTCTTGAAGAGATGGGAGTGTTATTGCTGCACAAATAGCCAGGCCGTTTCTCCCGCCACACAGAATATGCAGGCAGATAAGGCCCTGGGGACCCCTGATGGTCCCCGGTGCCCTACTCCGCATGCCTCTCGACGCAGCCACACAGACATCCATACTGCCAGTGCAATCCGCTTTCAGTATGGATGCACCACTAGCAACCCCTGCTCAACAGCTCGGCCCCGGAAAGGATAGAAACAGGTCTGCTTATAGCACATGTGCACCAACAAAACTCAGCCCTGATTGAAAATTTGGGCATTACTCAGCCTTCAAACTCCCCACTTCGTACATCATCTGCACAAGTGGATGTGGGAACTTAGGGAGAGTAACGCCTCCTCCCTCCTATGCTACCATGATTTCAAAATACTGGGAAAAATTCAGGATTTATTGAAATTGGGATTTGGACATGAAAGTCATCTAAAAAACTTGACTTTTTCCGGCCAAGATGGGATGCTTGACGAGTAAGGCTGCGGACCAGTAAAAACTTGGACGCAGGTCACATTTTAGACATGCCTGATTTAGAGAAGTGGTCATTCCGATTTCCAAAAGTTCACAAGATCATGAATAGGAAGAAATACTGCTAATATATTATTTAAATTAAAGTATTCAATGTAAAACAGTAAAAAGTGAAAAATTATTTTAGTTTTAGGTATGCACATGTCTGTGCGTCTCTTCTCACCAATTTTTTGTCCATAATGAGCCTTAGTGTTTGTACTCAGTGTAATTATGATTTTAAATTTGTCATCTATCCCTGTTACACCTAACCTATAAACTGCACTCCACCAGTCTGCAGCTGACATGTCTAAATGTCTCTTTCATCTAAAAAGTAATCTGGGATATTTTCCTTTATTATAGTATAATATCACTTTTAGTTAAATAGTATAACTGGCATAATAAAAATGTTTTATGAGCTGCTCCCTTTTATTTAAAGCCATTAGTATGATGTGTTTGGTGAATGAACACCTTTCTGTTTGATGTTAGGATGAATGTAGGCTGCTGATGGTTCAGCAGTGTCATGACAGAGAACTGTATACAGCCATATATAACAAGGGTATGACAAATAATCCAATAATCCACATTAGGGTTGGAATAAGGGTGTGTTTATTTTCCTACGGATGGACGGGACTATGAAGACGCTTTCGCAAGATGATTTCAGCCTGGTTCAATTTATTATAATCAGGCTGTCATGTGATTGAATGTAAAGGGCCACAAGAACATAGACTGGTAACAAGAAGGGAAAAGTAAAAAAAGAGCTAGATCAGGTGAAATTTTTTGGCTTGTGGGACAAAGAGATGGTTTATTTTTTCGACTAGCTGACTTGCAAAGCCTCTGAAAATGGTATAATCACCAAAATTGCTGGAGATGTACAGAAGGGTTGTGGGAACATTGCAAAAAAAATTTTGCAGCACATATCGTTTTTGCATAAATTAAGTTAAAATTCAAAGTCGAAATTTCAACTTTCGAAATTTTGACTTGTCTTTGAACTTCAATTCTGCAAAAACTATTTGTGTTAGCGCCATACCTTTTTTGTAGTATACCCCCAACACTTCTCTACAGCAAGTTTGGTGATAATACCATGTTCAGGGGCTTTGCAATTAACTTGAATTAATCAAAATGGTTGAATGTTTGAAAAACAATTCCACCATTTCTAGTGGGACACAATGGGTTCTTAAATGTGACAGAGGGGCCACTGCATGGGCAATGCGGCATTTAGTGTTCCAAGGACCGTTTTCGGGTGGTTACCCATAAGGATTACATTGGACAGTTGTCACACAGCAGCAGGACTGCCATTTCAGGGCCATACACTTGTATGGTAGATGCAAGCGCAATGTGGGGTTTTGGTGGTAACAGATGCAGTCAGCGGTAGCATTAGCATGTGCCCTTCAGGGTGGCTGCCAAACACTCTGAACCAGACCATATGTATTAAGCCATACTGATCGAAGACAAAAAATATAATATATATTAAAAAATATATATATTTTGCATTTTCAAATTTGCAACATTTGCTCAATCACACATAAATATGCCTACCTTTCTTTTCCAATTTTGGCCCACTGTTACCTTGGTGAGAAGACGCTCTGGCTCCCCATCACTTGTTCCCTGCAATAAATGGAATGCTCACATCATACCCATGGCAACGTTTAGCATTATCTCCCCTCAAAGCAGGGAACAAGCAGAGTGGAGCCTGAGCATCTTGTCACCGAGGTGACAACTAACATAAAAAAAAAACACATAAAAAAAAACCTGGGCCTTATATGGCCAGCAGGCAGTAGTTTGCCTATGTCTGGGCTAGATGAAGGTGCTTTTTGCTACTTTTTAAAATAGCATTTTTTACAATATGCAGAGTAAAACAGAGGAGCCTGTACAACTATGCAAGTGTGAAGGTAAGGCTGGAGTTCAGCTTTACCTCCCCCCTAGCAATAATATTTCACATATACATTGAGACCATTTGAGGTTGAACTTTCTTTTCAGCAATTTAAACATGATTTTTCTATTCATAAATGAGGGCTGGCTTGCTGATGTCATTTACCATATTTTTCACTCTATAAGGTACTGACTCTAAATACTGTGGTCCCACATATCTTCCATCTAGCTCTCTACCAAGTAACATGTGATCTTTGGAGATAGAATCTCTCTGCACACATATTGTATACAGGAACTGCTGAAAGTGGCAACTACTGTTTCTTCTCACACTGCTCTGTGAGCTGAGCCCCCCTGTCATCACCTCCCTGCTCTCTCCCCCTCCATCCTCCTAAGTGCCGATATACAGCATGTATATAGACATTGTAGAGCAGTGTATACAGGAATTACAGCAAGTGTTTCTCTCTGTGACATTGTGATAATTTACAAATTCTTGTTCCAGTGTTCCAAGACTCTACATATTTAGTGTTTTCTAACTACATTATTATTATCACCAAGCCTTATAGCTTGGTTTCCCAAAATGTAATTGTGGAATTTATTGTTGCGAGGTTGCAAGGTTATACAATTCTGTTGTTCTCGGCAAACAGTAAATATCATTTCATTTGGGTATATCTTTTAGCAGTGTTCAGGAGTGTTCCTAAAGTAAAATGTATCACTTTTTCCTATTAGAAGACCAGAACAACATCAAATATTAATGGTTCTTGTCTAACAATCCAGTCATTCTGAAGATTACTTACCGAAAAGAGTCTAAGGCAACCTTGAAGGTCAGATTCAAAGGCTAGACAACGTTTGGCACAACACAGATTTTATATAACTGTTATTTATACCGTATGTTTAACTACCGGTAATTCATGTAGAAATTTTCATCATTATACAATGGAATCAAATATTTGACAATGCAGTGGATTCATATATAATACATATATACATTGGATACATTTTAGGAAAACTAGGCAGCATTAGATCTAATTTTGTAGGCTTTATAGGTGCCGCAAACCATTTAAGAAGCTCATCAAGTTATATCCGGGATAGGTAGTACAGAGTATGAAGCCTGACGATGTACAGTATTTGTTTATATGAGTTCTAATCATATGTCTCTTTAATGTTAGATATTTCTGAAAGTCCAACCATAGCTTTAGGGGTATGCACATCCATGGGCAATTGTTTTTAAGATTACTTAAATCATATCCAAGTTCACGTTGGGCCAGTGGCCTAATAATGTCAATATGGTCTTCTGTAGCTTCCAACTTTCCCATCTATGTCGCTGTATAGAATGACTGATTAGTTGTCCAAGGTTTTGTTCTCCATAAAAAAAAATAGTTATAACTTACAAATGATTTATATTTGTCCTACTAAGTCCATTACAACATCTTTTGTGTTGTTAACGTCTCCATGTTCAACAAATCTATGAAGAGTGCTATAATACTGTTGATCTGAGTTAAATGTATATAATGCTGAAATGTTCTCCCAAGCCTTGCTACTTGGCAGTTTGAATTCATCTGGGTCTCTGTTTTCAAAGAAACTTCTCAGGTTCCTTTCAGCAAGTTTGGTGGCATATTCCTGAGCCAGTTCATCAAATTTCTCCTTTTCTTTGTCCATGTAAAATTTCCAGAAAGCTGTTTGAACAGAACTTACATTCGATCGACAGCTAGACCAGCAGGAGCACAGGAGTGCTAATGTAGCAAGTATAGCTATCAGACACCAACCTATAACCTGTAAAGAAAAGAGTACAAACATAGTGAAAATGGCATAAACATTTTAATGGATAACCTATTGACCATTTATTATTATCTGACGTAATGTGAGACCTGAAAATTATCTATTGCATGTGTACAGTTCATACCTCTAATAGGACCCATTTATATGTTTTTATCAGTCAAGTAATATTACATTTTACCAACTTTATCTTTCCCCCATATGTCTAAATGGAAGCTATCAGATAAAATATTTAAATGTGGTTGTCAGCGTCAACAAAATACCACACCATTCAACAGAAGTGTGGCATCATTGTCATATATCAAGTGTTAATGAGTGTTAAAAACATGTGGAAAACAAATCAAGTGAAGAGCAACATAGGCTACAATGGAGTATAGAGTTTGTTTTATAACTTATTCAGCGTTTTTTTTTTTTTCCAACTTTTTTTAAACACTTTGAGTAAAGTTCTACATTTGTGTCCTTCTCTTCCCTTCTTATTATTTTCCACTCCAGAATTTTTTTTAAAAGCTACTACATTGACCTTAACAGAAATTCTGTTCAACACATTTCAAAGCTTGTCCAATGGATTAACGTTCTGGAGAAATAACGGTGGGAAAAAGCAGTGAATAAAAAATATTGAATTTTGTATTTTCCTCATTTTGTACAAACATTCGTCCATCAGTTTCCATTTAGCATTAACTTGTCATCTTTATATAATACATTAAGGAGAATAATGTTTAATGTAACTAGCAGTGTGCTAAGGTAACTGAGCTTTAGCTCAGCTAAAAAAAGGAAACCAACTAGTATGAAATGAAAATTCGAGAGAGATAGTTCAATCCATAAGTTGTCAATGTTAGGCTCATACGATGTTTGAACGAAAAAAAAGTAGGAAACAAAAGTTATGTCTTTCGGTTCAGGACAGTGGGAGCGTCTCAATTAATTGAAACATTTAAGACAGGTGTTATGATGGAGACTTGGGACTTTTTTGCTGCTGGGGCAGGGTGTGTGTAATTTAGCACTTCTGAACCAACAACCAGGGCTTATGTAGGTGTATAGGTAAATTGTACCATCCCTATTCGGTGTCTCACTCTTGTCTTGGTCGCACTTCATTGCCTCTGGGTGCCCAGGGTGAAAGAGTGATGTAGTCGTCTGTTCCCTTGGCATATAACTGCAATGGGGATTTTTTGATGGTTCACAGAAAAAATAAGGCTGTTATTATTCTATAAACATCAACGCGTGGTTTCGTGGTGCATTAGACCATCTTTTCAGGATGGTACAATTTGCCTCCTGCCTTTTTAAGGTTAGTTTAGGAAAATGTGCTCTGAAACAAGGCGGGCGTCTCCAACAGCCTTATTTTTTCTGGGAACCACCAAAAACTCCCCATTGCAATAAAATGAAAATTGCTTCCCTGGACTCTTATTGTTTTTTTTTTTTATAAAAATTGATGAGGAGAAGAGTTGTGGTGGCATGAAGACTTAGCAGTGCTTATAGTTTCTGAATATAGTTGCCTGAATATAAATGTTACAGTTACTCAAAGGTGGGAATAAAACTGGACAGTCTACGAAACCCAGGTTTTATACCCAAGCAGCTATTGTACACTTGTGTATTTCCCCTGTGATTAAGTTTGTGGCCTCTATTAAGTATTTTGAGGTTAATTATCCCAGTAAAACTTATAATGGGCCTGCTATTGTGTGATCAACTTTAGGCATAGGGTTAGATGCCATTAAAACTATCAATTTTAGTGGAGCTTACAGATGTGACCTTTTTGAAATTACACAAACCCGAAAGATAGCCAACACAAGTGTGATTTTCGTGCAATCGACCACCAACTCAAATCACAGAGTGGTGACTCCACACCAAATGTGATTGATTGGTTGGTCGATTTTTTTAAACAGGAAATCAATGGTGCACCACATGGGCACACGATTACCGTTCAATAAAGAGAAGTGCGGCTAGCTAGGGGTTCTCCCCAGCTTCCAGCATGTGAATCATCTGAAAGCTTAGAAGAAATCCAGCCGGTGTCCCGGACGTTCTTGCCCCCCTCAGAGTAGTAGATGTTACACGGCTTCTCTCCCTCACTTCCACGGCTGCAGTGAGTGCTGACTCCGCCCCTTCAACCAGAGCGTGCTCGGAGACTGTCACTTCTTTGTGATGATGTCGGTCCTCCCTGCAGACCTGCATCTATACATGAAAACACTTTCAAGGCTTTGTTTCCATTGTTACGTCGGGAGCCCTCCGCTAAGCGTATACGCTACGCAGGGTCTCGACGACCATAGACTCAGCCTGCCGGCGGATGGTCTGTTTAGACATCCGCCGGTGTACAGGCTGAACGTACTCGATACGTTCAGCCTGACACGGCGGTATCGGGTCGGCGCAATGAAGACAGACCCGTCCGCCGAGCCGGTGTGACGTAATGGAAACAAGCCCTAAAGCCTTTTGAGTGTTTGAACAAATATCCTTTAAGAGTAACTGCTCTATAAATATGGAGTGATCCCTGTTCTCTCAGATATGACATAAATTGATTTTTTTGAAATGCTAATGGTGCCTAAACAGTACCCTGAAAAAAAACCTTGCAATCGTGTTCTTATTATAATGGCATTTTTCCAGTACATACAGCCTGATTGTCAACCAAGTCATGTTTTTAATTTGCCTGTCCTGGCAAAATCTCGATTTCAATAAATCAAGGATATTTCTCAGATTTTGAAATTGGGGTATCTTAAGAGGGAGGGGGCCTAATTTCCCACCCTGCTTGTGCAGATGATGATCAGGGTGGTGAGTAACTCCCTCCTGGGTTAGCAAACCATATAATAGGAGGGAGGAGGCATTAAACTCACTGATGCCAGAAGTGATGTTGCGGAGTGTCACTTATTTGATCCACAGAAAAACAACTGACTTGTCTTCACACACTTGACTGATAGAGGTGAAAGTGAAGGGTTAGTCAATGGAGATACTGGTGAGAGTAAATAGTAAGTTACTGGGGGGTATTTTGTCAAGACAAAACAGTTGTTTTTCTTAAAATATGTATGTCCTTGTAACTTTGTGTATGTATGTGAGTCTCAAAAAACAGCCTCTTTTAGCCTGAAGAAGGGATCTGAGACACAGATAATGACTTCAGTTAGCCAATAAAGGGTATCATCAAACTCTAAACTCTCTGAGAAGAGTTAAATTGATGTTGGAGTCACTATAATTACTCATAATTTAGTGTCAAGCCTTCTTCTACAAGGATCTGATGTCACTTTCTTGTAAAGCCAATTATAATACATAAGATATATATAAGAAAACCTTTTCATGGTGAAGGTATTGGCACTTGGTTGCAAACTTATTGTGAGATGATTTTTCAGTTCTTGGGATACCAGAATCTGTTTCACGGTGTAATAGTTGGAATAATTACAAATAAATGCCACAGATGTGTCTTGTATTAGACATTTGATGTCACATGTGTTATAGTATTATACTTTGCTTGGCCCAGATTCAATGTTTGATCAAAACTTATGCTTGTTTCAATATAAAAAGGTTTATCATTATATCTGATGAGAAGAAAAAACTTCATTAGTTGTAGATTTTTTTTTCAATAAATATCAAGGTGTGCCCGTCAGCCTGTGGCCTTCAAGTTTTTAACTTTGGCCGACTCTGTGTTTGACACCTCCGCAGCAGGGACCAGGCCCACCAGGCCAGCTCAATTAGGGCTCCCTACATAGGCAGCCATCCGTCTGAGACCTAGGCGTGCCCCCCTGATTGGCCGCCCATGCCTGCCTGCTCTTGGCGACTACCCTGCAGCTCTGTTTATACAATGTATTATTAGCACATTTCTTTTGAATAGAATACGTCGTTCACATCTGAAATTGATAGATGCTACATTATAGTAGATGGATACTACACAGCTGGATGCTACACAGGCTGTGTAATTTCTGCCATTTCCCCATTGATATAAATAGCTGGGAAGCTGCCTTCATACTTGAAACATAATGAATCAGCCACTGTAGCTGAGCTTGGGTACATCCTCCTCATCTCTTACCAACAAAAGTGTGTCTGCATTTCAGTCATAGTCCTTGGTCACAAAGTTTCAGTTTTAAATTAAAGTGCATTATTGGTGATCATTCAAATGTTTTTTTTTCTCCAGATCAAAGGAGGAAAAAAAGATGTATAGTATGAAATGCCCTGTTGTTTGCAAAGAAATTTGATCTAGAAGAAGGATGCAAATGAGCAGAGCAGATCAAACTGTTGCCATTTTTTTGTTTTGTCATGTATGGGTAGGCAGTGATATGGAAATCACTTTAGGAAAAATCTTATAATTGAGGTAGAAGTGTATATCTTAAAGTTGGGACCAGTACCAATTAACCTATAGTCTCGGCTTGTTCAATTGATACACTATAGGTTCCCATTTGTGAGAATGGCCAAAATATGACCAAACAATAAACTCCAGTATACATTTAAATGAATGCTAATACCCTTTCACAAATACCTGACATTCACATGTTCCCAGCGAACCGCATTGACTGATATGGTCTGGCCTGCCCCCAGGGGGGTCACGAACATGGTGGGGTCCCCCCTAGAGCATACCAGACCCCTGCTGGCATAAGGTCTGGTATGCTCTGGAAAAGCGGAAAAGCTGGTTGACGTCCCTTTCCAGAGCAACCCAGACCCTTTTGGCAAGCCTGGAAGGACAAGAAAGGGGGGGGGGGGCAGTCCCCAGGCCATATCCAACTGATTGAGTATCGGGGTTTCCCCTTTAACAAGAGGACCCCACTTCCCACCCTATTGGATCCCAAAGAGTTCTTACCCATTACGATGTATGTAATGTGGGGATGTTTTTAATTGTTTCCCAGAAATAAGAGGTGAGACCACGAAAAATTACTTTATTAAATTTTCAACCCTTCCACATAGTTACCTGAAAAGTGCCTATCCAACGTGTAAATCTATCACTTCCCTTAAAGGGTCAAATGTCCCACGAAGGGGGTTCTCTTCCCATGGAAACATAGCCTAAGTGTCCCTGGAATGGGGTAATAAAAACACAGGTGATTTGGTAAGTAACTTCGTTTTTCCAGACCAAGGTTACTGCAATAGCGCTTTTTTTCTTCAACCACTTTTGGTTAAGCAGGAGGAATGCATATACCGGGCAGAAGGAACTTATTAATTTATGTTTTGTGTGTCAGTCTGTCACCACATCTCAGATTCCTTGCACCGTATGCACAAACCTAACACTAAGGGCAGCATGAGGGAGAACTTACAGCTCTGATCATCTTCAACTGATCACTAGCGTAAAATCTAATCTGAATGAAACGTCTAGTGTAAGCAAAATGCACCTAACTTTTCCCATTAGCTTAAACCCACGCCTTGTCAACACTGTTTCTTAGTTGGGGATTCTAAATAATATTCAGCTGTGTTGGACCTTTTTTAAAGCACTATTCTACAAAAATACACAACTCCATTTGCTAGACACAGTCTACATTTACATGGTCATCTATCAAGTCACTTTTTGCATGTTTAAGCACCTACAAAACAACAAGGCACATTAGACATAATAGGAGTCTATGAGGGCATGTAAAGAGCACAAAATGTACTTTAGTTTATTAGGCAGTGCGCTTTTCAGTCGCATTTGGATGGTCGTTCAGTTGTTAAATTACCTAATTGACTTCAAAAGAAAGGCTCTGCAAACACCGGTAAGCACTTTGCAGAGCATGAAAATGCATAATTAACACCTCCAGCCACTGGAGGGAGCCTGGAGAGCATTACATGACTGTGAATGTCTATGGGAGAACCTAAGCATTACCAGGTCAAGTGAGGTTGAAGTGTTTAATGTTACATAACCTCAGTAAGAAAAAGATCATGTAAACATACTGAGATCTGAGCATGCTTAGCTTGGTGCCACTCTCGTACATGCAAATTCAGACTGCAGAGTATGGTCACCATGAATGGGGGAAGTAAGCAACTATCAGGAATACCAGGTATTTTATCTTAACAGAAAGGGGTTTGCTTAGAAACAATGTAACAGGCAATGGTATTTGGAACCCTGTAATCTTACTTTCCCAAATAACTGTGGATAACAGACTGGTCTCTATTTAGCTTGTTTATCGGGGCCAAAACAGACCTATACAGTTAATCCACTGCAAGCAACAATATTATTAATTTCAACAATAGTATTTAAAGAATAAAAAGGTTGAGAAAAATTATGAAAATTTATCTTTATAACAATTATCAAGTATGTTGCCATTTTTGAGTAAAAATTGGATATTTGATACATAAATGTAATAATAGATTAATACATAAATTTAATTTTTTGTACCTACCTGAGATTGAGCTTGAAGAAGCAGAACAATTTCTTGAGTTTCATTGCCAGGCATTGCTGTCCTGTTACAGGTCACTTTGTAAAGCTGAGTCTGACACCGTTCAGATTTGTACTTACAGATATTCTGGATAAAGTCTGGATTCTGCCAACCACTCATGGCACATGTATAGAAAGATCCATGTAGCAAGGCTATAGAAATCCACATGACAGGAACTATAAGTGCGCTCAGTGTCAGCTGTACAAAGACAAAAATTCCTTGACATAGATTCCCCTTAGGGCACATCTTAGCTGGGTTAAGACAGCACCCTGTAAAGAACTTCCAGGTCCTGTTACTTAAGAAATACCCAATGATCGTGAGTATAATAGCTGGAGCTAACAGAAAAACAAAGCCATATAAAAGATTGTGCTCACTGCATGGACACTGGAATGCAATTAGTGAAAACAACTGCTGACCTCCCACAGTCAATAATGTAAGAAAACCATAGCCGATAGCAGACCTTCTTTCTAAAAATATCTTCAGGATTCTCTGCAAGGCTTCCATGTTAGATATTTGAATGAATTCACTCAATCTACTCCCTCAGATATATGCTGGAGCTACTGTGAACATTTGGAAATTACAAACCAGTCTGTCAAGTTTCTTCCATATGGCTGTGATGTCACTTTCTTATAAAGCCAATTGTAAAGCATCTATGAAATGTGTCTGCAGTGTGTGTGTTATTCTTCTTTCTGTTGATGGCATTGTCATTCGTTACTAATTAAGCCATATAATTCCTTATAGATAGCATTCAGCAATGGGGATAATAGTGGTAAAATTATAGGATTCATAGAGGAAAAATGAAATTGGTATACGAGCCACGTAGATCATAGTGTCTGATTAGTTCATCTGTATGATTCTCTTTTCCAACCTCTAAAAGTTATGCTGGCCATACACATGCCGATAAACGGCCGGATTTTAATCTGACCGACGGGCGTGCGCGCTCTCGCCGTCGGTCAGGTTAAAATCAGGCCGTTTATCGGCATGTCCCCACATGGGGCGACAGATCCCTGTCGCCCCACTTCTCGGCTGGCCAGAGATCCGACATGTCGGAAAATCTGAGCCGATGGGAGCCGATGCCATAAGCTACAATGAAGCGGCTGCTTCATTGTAGCTTATGGCCGCCACACAAAGGGTGCCCAGCCGACTGAAGGGGCCCCAGAATGCAATGGGATTGTAAACGTGATGACGTCATCACGTTTACAATCCCGGAAGAAATCGGGGCAGATGTCGGCGATGGTCGCCGCGTGTATGCCTGGCATTAGAATATCATAGGAAGCCCACATAGGAACTGTAATGTCACAAAATTACTTACTTAGCCCAGTATGTATTTTGCACCTCCCTCCTTGTTTTATCTAGAGATGGTCGAATTTGTTTTCCAAAATTCGAGCATTTCAATGATTTCTATGAAGATGTAGAGAAGGGTTGAGGGTATACTACAAAAAGAAAGTATGTCTCTAACACAAATAGTTTTTGCAAAAAAATAAGTACAAAGTCAAGTCAAAATTTCGAAAATAATTTATGCAAAAACTACATGTGCTAGAGCTAAACTTTTTTTCAAATATTTCCACAACCCATCTCTACATCTCCCAATTTGGGTGATGATAGCATGTTCAGTGGCTTTGCAATTAGCTCACAAAGTTAGCAAGATCTCTAGATTTATCCACTTTGACCTGAAATTGACTTCATCACTGGCAAAATCTCTACACTAAACTTTTAAAGACATTAATGAGCCATACTATAAAACTGTAGATACTTATTTTGTATGACACTATTAATGAAGCTGCTATGGTTTAAAGTCTAATATGTTAAGCTTCATATTTTGCTTATATGGAGAAGTCATTTCCTTTTTTGGTTTGAATAATTTTGTTAAAATTTTCATCATTACAATAGAAAAAATAAAGACATTAAAAAATATAGACATTCATGAGAAAAGGAGTTTAAAAAGCATTGATTCACAAAAAGACCCTAATGGTTCACCTCCTTAATGCAGCAGCTAAGGCCTGTATTCCGGCTCTCTTTAAACAATGGCCCCACAATGGCCCAGAATAGCTGAAATCCACCAGATTGAAGACCTTACCTAGTCTGTCAATGGCCAACATGACAAACCCAATACTCGGTGGTTCTATTGGGACCTTCTCCACAGTTCGGGCAAGTACTGCATCTTCTTGACCCGAAGTATGGGGAATGCCCCTGGTCATCCAGTGGTGGATCCCCCCACCAGTGAGACTCTCCCCCCCTTACTAATTTTTATGTACTTTCCTTTTTTCTGCATCCTCTTGTGTGTATGTGGTCTGATTGTGTGTTGATAAGTGAGGTTTAGTTGTTTGCATTTGTCAGGTTTTGTTTCAACTAACTATATAATTTGTGTAATTTCAAAAAGTTAACACATGATTTTCCCCAATGGTTGGGAGCACTGGTCTTGTTTTTGGGTAGGCCAGATTCTATGGTGGCTAGGGATGGTGGGGCTAGGTTGTGGTCTCTGGTTTGGGCCATCAATTTCAACGACAGACACACACATTTCATCATTCTTCCACTCAACTCCCTGATCATCAATATATTTAACATATATATAACAAATCCATGGAGACTATTTCTACTAGATTTCTGATATTTTGTTTCTAATAATACTGGTTAGCTTGTCATTAACCATTATCGAACTAGGCTTTTACCAACTCTATAGTTACTGTTGCTTTTTCCAGCTAGATGCAATAGCTATTTTAGCCGCTAGTTACCATATATTTTGACCCATTCTTGTGCAATATATGTCATTCTCAGATCTTTCTCCCACTGAACTATATATGACTCTGGGTTTACTCTGGGTGTTTGGCATGATATTGCATAATACGAGTGCACGAATATGACTTGCATCCTCTAAATTTCCTATATATTTGGCTGTTTTTTGGAAGTAATTTTCCTTAAATGTATTATGTATTACCTATGAGACTCATAGGTAACCTATGTCATCATAGCCATAGAAATACTTATGGTTAGAGATGTGCCCTCTAAGCAATGCTGTTTTTTATTACTTGCTGAGTAAATCTGACATTCCCATGTGCATCAGATTATTTACATTTTGTGGGATCCTTGTTGCTAAATCGTATTACTTTTTTCTTTCTCTCCATCATAGGTAGCCTTTAAAATGTACCTTGGGATCACCCCCTCTACCATAGGTGGTAATAATGGTGGAAATGAATTCTCCCTCATACTGGATAAAAATCCACTGGTAGACTTTGTGGAAGAGCTTCCATCTGGTAGACCATCACTCAGTTATTGCAATCTTCTCTCTGGAGTATTGAGAGGAGCTCTGGAAATGGTAGGTTTATTATTTATTATTATAATTGTAGATTTGGTGCCAGATTACACTGTAGTACTAAAGGTAGCCATACACTAGTTGATTATTTTGCATTTTGATCATCAATTCGATCATATTGCGCAATAAAATAAATAGAACCGTCGCTTTATTTTCACAGCATCATTACCGCTTTTGGCCACAAGTGTGGGAGTAAAGTCTTCTCTTTCTGTAAGAAAATCAAACTTAAACAGAAGTTTTAATAGTTTTATCACTTTATAGTTTATTGTCAATTTGTATACAGGCTGTAATGTATTGAAGGAGAGGTGCACAATAACTAGGAGCCACCCAGTGGGTACCAGATAAATTCCTGGGATAGTAATATAAATTTTTTATCAAAATACCCCAAATGCCTTTTGACCACCCAAACTGAAGCACTCTTCCTAAAACTAGCAATAGTATTTCTGGTTTCCAAAAATATATGCTTGGGTAGGTCTTGGATGATGGAGATTGGTTTCCCAAGCAATTTGGTCAGTGGGTGATGAAGAAGCGCTCTTATATCATTATAATTATATCCTCAATCTTTGAACCCTGGGACAGGTCCACCAAATATGCAATAATGTACCTATGTCCGTACAGCTCCGGATGCAGGATTTTTGAGATCTAGAAATGTATGGACCCTGGCAGTGGTAAGATGTCACCTCAAGTGCACCTTATATGCCATGGTAAAAATATTAAGACTCTAGCCCAATCAGTGAGATAATAAAATATTTTGGAAGTGCAAATTATTGGTAGCTCTCCTATAAGCATAAATTGAATATACTGCTCCTTATCCAACTTCATTGTTTATCAATATGTTTATCATTATGTACATAGGATAAGTCTAGCTTGTCTAAATCTGCTCATACTGTGTACTTCTGGAGGCATTTAAAACATAACTTTTCCCCAAATCCATGAAAAGCGGTATGGAGTGTTTTGATTTACTATATGCATAATCTGGAAGTCTGATCCTAGAACTGGGATAGGATAAGCTTATAAATCTTTTCAAATTGGTTCTTTCCTAAATATAACTATTGCTTCCTTCTTTTCTCCTTGTCATGCTCTCCATCTACAAACACATAATGTTGGAGCACTCAATACTCTTTACATGTTGTTTCTTTGCAGATTCATCTACCAGCAGAGGTCACTTTTGTTCAAGACAGACTAAAGGGTGACGATGTCACTGAAATAGGAATTACTTTCCTGAGAAAGAATGATGACAAGAAAAGAAGAAATAAATAACTAGACCACATCGATTCTTATTTATCTAGGAAATGTGTATTATTGTTGAACAGTGAAAAAACAGAAAACAAAGTACTGTATGTGTGAATTTGGTGTATAGGTGTCACACATGAATTGCCTGTGTATTGGGTTATTAAATACATGTGCAAAAGTGAATTTTGTAGCATTTGATTTCCTTATGTGGTCATCCATCTTTAATCTTTGGATGGTGATGGGATCAGTGTTGGGAGAAATTGTAGAAGCCACCAGTTTTGGGATGAGCTGAGGGGTTGTCAGTTTTGTTGGAAGTCATGTACCGATGGCTGCCAGGCAGGAAATGTGATATGTCCTATAGCCCAACATACAGTGTTCATAACCATCTCAATGATGACTGACAAGTATCTGAAGCTCAACCTATATATACTCCTCTGCCACCTTATTGCCTTCATCCTCCACCTCTACCCATTTGGCAAAGATAATAATAATAGTAATGTTTTCATCAAATGAGATCTAGGACACTAATTTTGTCACGATGGCTAGGTGGTACACATGGGTGTCTGTCTTTAGGTTACTTTTATGTTCTCTTCATGTTCTAATGCTTTTGGGGTACAGCTTCTGACTAAAAAATACTGTTAAGGTCTCCATACAACTTACAATCTTACATTACAATTTCTGTACAATCAACTTTTGTTCTACCAAAACCATGTAATATGAGGACCTTTCTAAACCTTCCAATCACTATGTATTCTATCAGGGAGCACCCGGCACAACATAGCAGTGATTTATACCTTTCAATCACTATGTATTCTATCAGGGAGGCCGCTATACTACAGTTGTTGGTAGATCTAAAGAAAATTGTATGGAGCGATTGAATGGCCTTAACTTAGGTTCTCTTGTTGGAGGAATAGACAGTTCTTTGTATATATATTTATCTTGGCATGAAGCTTATGCATGGTCACAGCATAACAACTGAAATAAGTTGATATTAATCTAAAGACATCTTTTCAATATACTGTATGTTATGCACTTGTATATATGCTTTAAATGCTTGTAATTCTTTTTTGTATTACAATTTGTATTCCAACAGTCATTATCATTATAATATGACTATAATATGAGGCTATATGTAGCTGTAAAGGTAACCATACATGGATCGACTTTTGCACGATCGCTCTTTGATTCGTTCAACTTGTGCAATCTAAATTTCATCTGTCAGTCTAACATGGATCATTTGTACCACCACACAGTGTGATAGATTTAAACACGATTGATTATGTCTGTTTAGCATCGTTAATGTTCTCCCCTTCACTGCTCCATAGTACAATCACATACAGATCAATCGAAATACCTAGAAAGGCCAACAGAATATTGTACCATTGACTGAAATTTACAGACACGTCCGATCACTGCTCATTTGATTTTATGTTCTAGTTTGATCACTGTTGGTCGATTGCACCTGGTACACAGGAATCAATTCCTGTTCGATCAATTTAAAAAGATAAATTTTTTGGTCGATTAAAATGAAATATCAAACCGTGAATGGCTACCTTTATTCAAAATATCGATAAACAGTGCAAAATATTTTATATAGCAATGCCTTAGCTGCAAAGAAATTTTTCTCTTCTTAAATTTGTATGAAAAATACCAAAAATTAACACAAAAGAGTTCTAGCAGCATGGACACATTTTAAAACTCACAAACAATCTTTATACATATTTTAGAGCCTGATCTGCTTTGTTTAAGGCTTTAGATTTTGATTAATCATTGTATGTTTGCTCTGCAATTTCCTCTTGCTGTAAATGGCTGGACGTGTCTTCTCCTCTGTGTGACCTTGGCTGGTCATTATCATAAACTTGAGTTATCCGGCTTATGCAGATAAAAAATAGTCCAAAAACAATCAAAGATGCCAAGGCAACTGAACTCAAAACCTAAAAACAAGATACAAAATTACAAAAAGATATAAAGTTATTAGATACTAAGAAGATAATAACATAGCGTGTTAGAAGTAAGAGCAGTAAAGCCCCCCATACACCCCCCCCCATACACCTTCAGTTCACTCCATACAATCTCTTTTAGATCTACCAACAACTATGTAGTGTCAGGTCCTCCCTGATAGAATACATAGTGATTGGAAGGTTTTAAAAGGTCATCCTATTGCATGATTTTGGTAGAACAAAAGTTGATTGTACAGTAATTGTATGTAATTAAAGCGGTTCTATACTCAAAATAAATAAAAAAATACATGAACAAAAAATTAACATAATACTCACCTGTTAGCAGATTACATATGTAAAAACTGCCACAGAATAAAAATATAACGTACTGACCTTCCTTACTTCCTCATTCGCGGAAAAATTATATTTATTAAGGGCAGAGAGAAGCAGTTCCACCCACTCTCCATGAATACTTCATTCTGACTGTGGAGCTGTAATTCTATAAAACAGCCACTAGAGCTTCAAATACATCACATGTAGATTGCAGATGTGAAGCTGCATTCCAATTCACAGGAGACTACAGACTACAAATGTCCCTGCGGTAAATGTTTACAACCTGGCTGTGGCCCCTATGTCACACAGTGGAAGGGGAGAGCCTGAAAACTAGTCAATTGATTTTAAATCAATCAATATATTTCTGTAAAAAGACAGATAACCAGATTGTAATTCGATGTGATTTTATATTATTGCTTTGTATGCATTTTATGTATTTGCATTTATAATAATTATAATAAGGTTAAGCTTAGTTTAAAAATAAGGAGGTGCACTCAAGTGTCTATAAAAATAAAATGTGTATTGACATATAACAGGTATAAAAATCATAAGTTATGACTCCACATTTTGCATGACCAGGTCCAATGCTATGAAAAAACAAAGCTTGAAATTTTTTTGAAAAGAAGAAGAATGAAAACCACAATTTTCCCTTATACAGGCTTCCATTAACCTCCAGAGCATTTGCCCTGAGGTCCGTTAACTTGCAAACTCACCCCTAGAGTTGGATATACTCACCTATCCATGGCGAGCCCACAACAATCCTGAATATTGGCTGATTCACTGATTGTCTCCAGGTCCGATAATGACGGGAGTAGGGAGGGGAATTCCCGGCAGTTAATCCGTAGCGTGATTTTAAATAAAGAGAATAATGCCGAGGAGGTTGAATGAGCACTAGTGATGGCCGGGCGGACAGTTCAGTGCGAACATTAAATGTTCATTCTTCTTCTCGCCAGCAAACAGTACGGGTGTTCGACCCGCCCCCTTCACAGGTGAGAAGAAGTCTATAATTCTTCCTCCGGCTAGACCTTTTCATGCCCGGTTCAGAGGAAGAATTATTTTTACTAGAGATCAGGTAGAGACACCAGATCTCTAGTATCGTACTGGACAGGGGCCGGACGTGATGTCCGGCTGACATGACTTCCGGTTTTGGAACCAGGAACTGTGCGTTCCATATACCGGAAGTGACATTGTGGCGTCATTTCCGGTATATTTACCATTTACCAAAGTACTACCATTCAAAGTACTACCATTTGAAGTTCTCTGCGAACAGGTGGATGGCTGGCTTTTTTAAAGGTCCGCTAAGCCTATTTGTGGACGGACACAATAAGCAGTATAAAGTGCTTAAATGTATTTGCATGCAATACAATATGTTTGCACAATAAAGGTAATAATGACTGGAGATCCCAAATTTGTTGGGAGTATTAGGCAAAGAATTGGAGATATTTTGCTAATATGAATATTGCCTGTGCCATCCATCACTACTTTTATGTAGACAATTATTCCAGTTTAAAATCATTTGTTGTCAAGATCCCCCTAGAAGAGCACTAAAATAGAATTATAGTTACAGCTCATGGTTGTATTTCTTACCTGAGATTCAGATTTGATAAGACTTTGCATTTCCTTAAATTCAGTCTCTGTGATGTTATCCTTCAATAGTAATCCACAAGGAAGCTGGAGCAATCTTTCGATACAAGTATCTTCTCCTCCACAGAAGGTTTCCTTGATATATTTCCAGGGGCTGCCTGTGATAATACACTCATAATAGCCAACTTTCATCAGAGCCATATTAATCCATATCAAGGGAGCCAAACTTGACAAAAGCGTGACCTTGATAAGCATAATACTGTTACCACAAAGAGTGGAATGCTGGTCTTTTTTCCATATATCTCCATTCAACAGAAAGCCGAGCAAGAAGAAGACCAATGCTGGGACTAACAGGAAGACTAAACTGTGTGTGAAGTTCCAGCTGTTACATGGACACCTGTATACTAATGTTGAAAAAATGTTTTCTATTATAGATGCCAGCAAAGACAATGTCAAATAGATAACAATATTGTGATATTTCCTTTTCACCTCCATAGCAGTATTAGCATGTAGAATGTTACCTATTGCCGCAGATATTTTGATTCTCTATAGTCCATTCGTAGAAAATAGAGCCAGTGGTCAATAAAAGGTTACCATGTAATTGGTCCGATATCTGTTGAATAGCCAGTAAGAAGTAGACATAAACAGATATTAAACATTGTAGAGACGTGGTACATCTGCATAGCAGAGTTCCTTCCCATATTCTTCTCTTAGAGCCATAAACACAAGCAGCGGGGCCTGCAGAGGATGTCACCAAATAAACCAACATCACCAATAATTACTCTTGATATCGCACCCAATGTTTTTATCTGTCCTGACAGCTGAATGAAACTGTAGGAAGGTCTGCCAAATGCCTTATCTATTAGTTCCTTCTGTTGTAGTGACAGATCATATGATTTTCTTTAAAAAAGATATAGTGTTGGGAATACACCACATGTTATGGTAATTATTTATGTATTATGGAAGTAACTTCTACAATTTTTCTGCAATATCTCTGTAAGGCAGTGGTGGGCAACTGAGTTGATGTGGAGGGCCACAAATGCAGCCCTCAGCATGAATAAAAGGCCGGCCATAACATTTTCAACCTATACTGACTTGTAAAGGTGTTTAATAATGAAAAGATGACAGCATGCAGAGCTAGAAGACATTATTTTTAAAACAAAACTTATCAATGATACCTCCAGCATTAGGGAAAACTGTAGTGTTGTGATGCACATTTTGTGTCATATATATCATCAAAGGTTATGTGACCCTTTTCTGTGGACAAGTGACTTACTATGTCCCTTGCAATAACAGGTTTTGGGGGCCACAAGTGGAGGACTGAGGGGGTCTCTGAAGAACACCAAAAGGGCCGCAGGTTGGGCACCTGGGCTGTAGTGATTATTTCTAGTTGCAAATATAAAAGATGGGTCAAAGCAGGGGTTGGGAAACATTTTGGCTTGTGGGCCGCGATGAGTTCATACATTTAATAGAGGGGCCGGATCACACCACTGTCCTGATGGTGAGGTTCACATGCCTCCTGGGGTTTACGCACATGACACACTTTTTCCTGCCCTCTGGGAGGTCAGAAACTCGATTCTTTTTTGACAGTAGGGTAGATTAAAAAGCTAGCTGGACATGGCCCGTGACCAATAGTTCCCCATGTTTGGTTTAAAGTGACTTTTGTTCAGGTGACATATTTTGGCTGTATTGCAAAGTTTTTTTTCTAAATCTTTGACTTCACAAAATGCATATTCCTTTGCTCTTACTAGTAATGATTACAAAATGAAATAATTAAAAAAACATTTGCCAAAGAAATTGACCTAGTAAACACTCACTGTAGACAGTGAAGATTTAGCACAATTTATCTATCATCGTTCACTGAATTTGCTGACAGTAGACATATTTCCATCTAGCAAAAATGGATCCGACCAGTTCCAAAATGAATGAATTGATGATGCCACATCCCAACTAGTAAGAGAAATATAAAATGGACAAGTTGTTCTGCCAGCCCCAACAAAATAATATAATGTATGTTAAGGACCCACGTAATGATTGAGCAAACAGTCCGTCATTTAAAAGATAGAAGATAGAGTCACGAAGAATATCTGTATCTTAACGCATTTTGCTGTACGATGCTTCCTCAAGAGATCATTGCATATCCTGAAAGTGTATGCGATGAGAGAAATCTGTGGTTTATAACAATCATGCAAGTTCCTGGCACGTCTGAGGTAGCTCCACCTGGGGGCGACCCAGTCCCGCCACAATACCCATCAAAATCATACTGGAATTGCGCAGTAAGTTGCCACTGGTGCTGTACAGAAGGTGTATCAAATGTTGGTCATGGTGCTTATAGCCTATCCATTGGTAGATATAGGTATATTATATGCATGTATGATAAGGTGACACCTTCAACCAGCTTGTCTTCAAGAAAACAGCAGTATTAAGTAAACTTCAATAGCTTCCCGGGCATTGTCAGCTTCCAGTCCAGCTAGTTTCAGTTTCTTTGTTTAGGCTACAAGTGTATGGAAACCGTAGGTCAAAGCATTGTCTATTGTGCCCATTTGTACTATTTTTCTGAAATTGTTGCGGCAATAAAAATTGCTGTATTTTGCTTAATATAAAGGGTACATTACCTACTTGCACAATAGATTTTAGGTTTAGATATAGGTATAGTCCAGAAAGCACCATACTCATGGCAGTATCTGGCTAAGCATGCATTCAAATCAACAAAAGTATGAATTCCCTACAAGAAAATTCTAGTTTCGGAATGGCCCAGCCACAGCCTATACCTACATTTAATTAGAAAATCTGTTGGGGTGACCAGAGGGTTCGCAAGAGATGCCCTTGTTATCAGACAGATTTGGAGCAAATTTTAAGTAACTGCAGTGAAACATTGCCAAGATGTGCCATGCTGATGCCCCCCAAGAAGAAGAGATTTTATTTATTATTATATATATATATTATTTTATATTGAATCAAAACAAAACATTTTATATTCAACAAAATATTTGTTTGAGGGTATGTACACTTAGGGCTTGTTTCCATTATACGTCGGGACCCCTACGCTAAGCGTATACGCTTAGCAGGGGTCCCGACGTATCCCACAGACTTTGCCTGCCGGCGCATGGTCTGTTTAAACATCCGCCGGTGTAAAGGCTGAACGTACTCGACTACTTTCAGCCTTACACCGGCGGATCGGCTCAGCGCAATGAAGACAGACCCGTCCGCCGAGCAGGTAAGTGTATCTGTTACGTTGGGATCTCCCGCTAAGCGCGTACGCTTAGCGGAGGGGTCCCAATGCAATGGAAACAAAGCCTTACGCAACCAGATTATTGTACTTGGTTTTTTTTCTATATTTATAAACAGATTTTTGTTCAGGATTTATTCATCATATATTGCTTTCTTTAAAAAAATTATAGAAAAGGCATTGTTCAAAATTTTGATTTATATATAAAGTTAACTGTACTGTAGAATGACATGCATTGATTTTGTTCCTCTGAAGAATATCACGGGTGTGCCATGAGTGTATGATAAATCATTTCAAATATGTAGACAGCTTTCTTGGAGTGCTGCTGTATATTGTGTCCCAGGTTATGATATTTCCCATTATGTCCTATTGCATGATATTTCCCATTGCATCAGTAGTACAAAAATTCTGTATTTATTTAAACTGACAAATGAAAATGGTTGTGAAATTTTGATTAGCTAATTTCCGAGTTGATTGTAAAGTCCCTGAACCATGGAATCATCACCAAAATGGTTGGAGATGCATGCAAATGTTGTGTGTTTCTAAAAATATTTAGTCAACCCAAACATTATTTTACTGACGAACACATTGGTATTTGCAATAACAATAAAACATTGGCTCTTCCACCTGTCAATTACAAATGAAACACAAGAGGTCACTATAGCACTTGATGTGCAATAGACTGAAAGGACACCACTCCCTCCCAACACTATTTCCCAACACAATTACCTGTTGCAACAAAAATAAAACGCTTTTATTAATCAGCTTTTTTAATTTCTTTTTTTTTGGGGCAAAAATAAAAGCATTACTATTTTTCATAGACACTTGTTCCAATCACTTGACATGGGCTTCCCTTGTGGGGTGTAAAGGCCCCCATACACGGGTCAGGGCCGATCGATTCAGGGCGCGTGCACGTGAATCGATCGTGCCGGAATCGTGTGCAGCCCACCTTGTCCGTCCGATCACGTCCGATTGATCAGGGGCCCAGAATCGGATCCGTCAGAGAACCAACATGTTGGTCTTTTTGATCCGATTCTGCACAGATCAGGGGGAGTTGCCATTTGTGAGGTGGAATCGGAGGTGGAATCGGACACGGAATCGTCCCGGAATCATGCCGGAATCCGTTGGACAAGGTGGTATGCAGCGATGGATACTCTTAATTGGCCGATTGATCACACCTGCGATTCCCGGCAGAATCGCCGGAATCGATCGGGTGAGTGATCAATTGGCCATGGAATCCTGCACGTGTATGGCTAGCTTAAGTGTTGTAATTTTAATTCGTTCCGTGATCAAGCAACTGCTTCTTATATTATATATGATGATATCAATAAATATTATATTATAATTCTCTTCTCATACACAACTGTATATTCTTGTGTAAAGAGATTCAGCATCATCGCTCTGTGTGTAATAAGGTTTTTGGCTTTATTTATGTGACATCACTGTTTGCAGTCCCAGCTCTGATTGTAAAGCTCTGCTACTATGTACACTGATTCTTCTATTATAGCTCAAGCTCATACAGCAAATCCAAATTTTCCACCTTATGTGAATTTTTGACCTAATGTGAATTTTTTGAGTGTTTTATGCAAATTTTCGACTTTAGTCTAATCGAAAATCGATTGGGAACTCGAAATTTAAGTAGAATCGAATTGAATTCATTTCGACCATTTCTAGTAAGGGCATGTATAATTTTACATGTACAAGAATAACTTATTGTTAGGGTTGGTTTGGGGGTTAGAAACGAAAGGTAGATTTGATTTGACTTTCCCATTAAGAAAGTGGGGAGAGGATTAGGCTCAATACACAGGTATGCCACTGTTGGGCCCTTTCACACTATTTGTGTTCCGTTTTGTTTCAAAAACGCATGTGTTTTTTTAACCGCACACCTTTTTACTGCATGTGTTTTTACATGTTACCATTCACACAGCATGTGTTGCGTTTTTAAAAACACAGCGTTTCCGAATGCATTTTTTCTAAAAACGCCCTGCTGTATGCATTTTTGATTAGAAATGTCATTGATTTGTTAAAAAACACAAATGTAATGTGAAAAACACATGTGTTTTTGTATATATGCAGAAACGCTTGTCTTTAAAAAACGCATATAGTGTGAAAGTGTGAACAGTTTTGAATTTGTGCTGTCCCTATGGTGGTCACAGATCCTGGGTCAGAAATAGGTCATTTACAAGTTCACTTTTAAGTTGTAAGAAAAGGTAATACATTAGAGGCCCCCTTTTCTTACAACCTTCTAATTTTGCTGTGTATGGGGCTCTTCCAGAAAAGTGGAAATCACTGCTACTTTGAATAGACAAAAGGCTCTACAGATCCCAGTATCACCATACTCTATATTCTTGAAATATCTTATCAAAGCTGATACTTTGCATATAGTGTAAAGCATTAACTTATTGGAACCATCATTATCAGAATACTTATTATACAGGATATTCGTGACTTAGGAAACCTCTGAAATAATTTTCATGTTGGAGTAAGCTGTCAAAAAAAGTATAATGGGGGCTACTCATAACAAGGGAGAGTTAGAACCAATTATATACTGTGGCATTAATTAATCTCCCTAGCGCACTGCTGAGGTACAGATTTCTGTACCAAAAGCGCACCATAGACTTCAATGGAAAAAAAGTTTTTTTACATTGTAGGCCTGTAGCTTCCCAATGTTTGTCCATAGAGGAGTATGGTAGACATCCTGAATATAATAACATGTTCAGATGCTTTGTGAATAACTCACAACATCAGATAATGAAGATTTCAATAATTAACTTTATCAGGTGAATCTGCAGCACTGCAACCACTAGATGGCGCTGCAGATGTGCCAGGTTACATAGGACAGCATTGTAATACATTGAAGTCAAGTCAATGTGTTACATACAGTTCTGTACACTTAGTGTTCCCTCCTCTAGCACATACAATACCTCTGTGTGTCTCATTTCATTTGGGCAATCAACCCCCACTACACTCTGCTAACCTCTCAGGTTAAACCTCCATGTAATTAGGCAGCTCAAATTACCATATCTATAAGACTCACCTGACCATAAGACACAACCAGTTTTAAGGGCAGGAAAATCAGAAGAAAAATATTTAATGTGTTCAAATAATTGGGGGAAAATCCCCTGCAGTAACCAATTTCAGCCACAACGTTTGTGTCACTAGAAAGCACACGTCATCTCATCTTCCTTACATACGTGATGGCAAAGAGGAGGGGGTGGCGGCAGTCATGTCTCCCTTCTAGGCTCACACACAGGCAGACATAGATGGAAGCTGCCAGCTGACATCTTTTATCTATTTGTCTCTGCTGTAAGAAACACTACAGTACAGGGGAGAAGATAGGCCGGGGAGTTGAAGCAGCTGTCAGATGAGAGATACTGCCATGGGCGGATCTCTCATCTGACAGCTGCTTCAGTTCCCTGGCTTATCTTCACGCTGGGGAGCCAAAACATAACTACCTGTGACTGAGTGCCCCCGGGGGTCACGTATACGGACCATAAGACGCAGGCACTTTTTCACCCCGATTTTGGACTGATATGGAAAAAAAATATGGTAGGTTATTGCTGCCCAGGCCTCTGTCTGATTTATACAATTTAATCTGTTATCAGGCAGACTAATTCACTTACCCACACGGGGTACCAAATCTTGGGAACATTACCCCGTGTTTGCCTCAGACGTCCCTGACTCCACGCCGCCACCTCTGGTACTTACACGCCTTTTGATCTATTTAAGTACATACGCTTCAAATACCTTCAGGTATTATCACTTACTGTATCCCTCTGCTAGGAAGTCTTACATAATTAGCACCAATGATATTTTTTATAGGTGAACTTACCATAGGTTTCCTCTTTACCACATACACATCATAATTCGATTTGGCTGTGTCATACCTCCTGCATGAAACGCATCAAGTTAACACTGACACTAGGATAACCAACTGATAGCTATGGACATAATGCTTGGGACTGATTTAGGCTGTTATGTCTATGTGAAGTAAACTTCATTTGTAATATACTTTTCATAATTGGTGTATACTTACTATTTATGTAACAGATAAATAGTTATTGCTTTTACTGTCATTGAACTGCCCGTAAAGTTCCCTTTGCTGCCTCCCGTCCTTATCACAGAGAGGAGAAATGTTTGTGTGCGTTATTTAAAAAGCTGGTATGATTTCCAACTGCCTGGCTAAGCCATTGGCCCTGGAGAAGGAACTTGGTTTATGGATAGGTCAGCCTAGACACTGTAGGTTTTTAATAAAAAAAATATTTTTGCAAAGAGAACTCACCTGGTATTCAGCTCATATGTTTCTCTGTATATTTTCTATGTCCAGAGCAGAAAGTTAGGTCAGATAGTGGAAGCACAAGATAATAGTACCAATTATTTCGCACACACATCATTATTACTACAAAATCTTTCCTTCTTATAGTTTAAAAATATTTTCTTTATTTTTATAAATGGACATTACTTGTATTTGAAGGACACATTTTTGAGAGTCTATTGACCTGTTTGCTTACCTTCATTTACTGTGTATAAATTCCACTTGAATGCACACTAACATTGTTACCATGTTTTTTCATATTTCATGACGTCTTTATGAATTGCTACCGTTAAAGTCCTATGTGACCGCTAGCCGGGCATTGGCATCAGGCCTGGGCCCGGTTCTCGGTAAGGTGCCACGTTCTTTGCTTTAAACAATTTAATGATTTTTGGATGTTGGTAGCTATATACGGGAAAGGGTGTTCCTTAATATTTCTGTCTTAGGTCAGATAGTGGATGCACAAGATAATAGCACCAATTATTTCGCACACACATCATTATTACTACAAAATCTTTCCTTCTTATAGTTCTTTTACAATGCACTCATAAAAATCAATTTTATGAAGAAGAAGGGCCAGAACAACCAAAGTCAATGGAGGTAAACTAGGCAGAAACAAAACTGACTGAAAATAAACATATATACATTACTCACATACATAAGATATTTCTATTTAGAGGTTATGTTGCTGTAGGTGGTTTTAAACGTTATACATCTCAATAAAAACCAAACACCTCAACACAATCAGTATTTCTATTTACCATTAGCAATAGTAGCCTCTACATCTTATCTTTATTACCACCAATAACTCTTCCTAATGCTAGCCATACACATGCCTATAAGCGGCCGATTTTTAACCTGACCGACGGGCGTGCACGCTAATCGGCATGTGCATACATGAGGCGACAGATCCCTGTCGCCCCACTGCTCGGCCGGCCAGAGGACATGTCCGTATTCTCTGGCCGATGCAAGCCGATGCCATAAGCTTCAATGAAGAGCGGCGTCTTCACTGAAGCTTATGGCCGGCACACAAAGGGTGCCAGCCGACTGAAGGGGCCCCATAATGCACCGAGGTGCAAACATGATGACGTCATCACGTTTGCACTCCGGTGCTTATCGGAGTAGGTCTGTCCTACTCGGGCTGTGTATGGCAGCCTTAACCCTGACCACTATCTCCACTAACTAATCCTTCACTCTCACCTCAATCAGTCTAGTGTATCTTGAGAAAACATTTGATTTTGTTACAATATTTATGTCCTTGTAACTTTTTGTGTATAAATGTGAGCTTCTAAAACCAGAATTGTATTAGCCTGAAGAAGGGATCTGCGATATTCCGAAAGCTTGCTTCTCTAATGAATTCAGTTAGCTAATAAACGCTATCACTCCAAACTCTCTACATTTACCATTAGGAAATCAGCATGCCTATAGCACATGTAAAATAACTTCATTAAAACAACACTAATAAACGTAATTTTAATATATTATAACTCAAGTCAGGTCCATTGTTTGCTCAGTTGAAGAGAAACATCCTTTCAGTGCCAATGAATAGTAGATTAGTGCTGTACTTCCAGGGCTTTGATAGCGAACACTATGGCTGTATTTTTCTGATTATAAGACGCACCCAAAGTTTTGGAGAGGAAATTTGGGAAAAAGACACAACCATTCAGCTATCAAGTGAAAATATGGAAAAATAGGCAGGACTAGACCATGCATTATTCACTGTGTATTCCTCCAGCCAAAAGGCCAGTGCCAGGAGGGAGGTCTTCACTTCAGCAGAGTGTCAGGGCTGACTTATAAAGAGACACATTTTACAATCTGGCACTAACAACTTACCCATGAGGTAATTTATGAGAGGAGATATGAGTGTTTGCTACAAAATGTATTGGAATGCAGAATGTTAATGTAAATACACAACTCATGCTATCTAATTGTAAAATGTCTCTCCATAAGTTGGTCAGTGTGTTCAGAGAATGGGTACTGCTATTGCTAATGCAGATAAGATCTGTTCCTAGCAATGGTTTTTGGCTTGGCTTGAGGGTATGGAAGAGATTTCTGCCTCATAGATGCATAGATATCGCTCCCAGGATGGTTGGGACTAAAAAAATGCTGACCATAAGACACAGGGACACTTTTTTATTAATTTTAATAGTAAAATAGTGTGTCTTATCGTCCAAAAAATAGGCGAACTTATTTATCAAAGGATATTTATTAAGATAGTCACATTCTGTGAGTGGTCAATGAGAAGAGGGGGAATACAAAAGACAAGGGCAGCTGAAGCACTGGTTTACTATTCATTGGCACCAAAAATAATGTTTTTCACTTTAGCTACAAAGGTCAGAAGGAAAAAGACTGCAGAAGGAACATTTCATTCACAGCATATTTTTTTCATTTGTTTACCTACTGTACAGGACGCCAGGGATGGGTCCTGAATGGGGTATATGTTTCGCCATTTTTGGTTTGTGTCCCCCTTTAAGTAACCCCTAGGGTGCTGGATGGACAGTCCAGG
>CM070035.1:93875619-93887364 GCA_036250615.1 Ptychadena robeensis | reverse complement strand
CCCCCCCCCCCCCCCCAAGTTCACACTACGGATTATGAGCATTTTCAGCTAGGATCTGCAGAATTGTTAAACAGCCCGGTCTTCCCGAGAATGGTGGTTCTTTTGATGTTAATTTGTGAAATGTCAGCTAGTACTAACTGTACTACAGCAACACAAGTCAAATGTGCACATGAAGGCGAGTTCTGGGTTTGTTGGACATATAGTCAATTTAAAGCCAAATTAATGTGAAGCCCCTCCATGTAATCAAATATTAACTGAATCTACTAAGCAACAAAATGTCATATTTATTTAACACATTTTTGAAAAATACTTTATTCCTCTGTTAATTATTTCCAGTCTTAAATTTTACAGTATTATATAAGTCTTTTCATATTCATAGTGCTTTTCCCTTTATGAAACATACGAAAATGATTAGCCGCTTGGTCGTACAAAGATGGAGACTTTCCACTTTCAGAAGACAGCATTTTGGCATGGGTAACATCACATCTGTGAGCGTAAAGTGTATGTGGCTGGCTTTTTTAACACTGCGATCGATAACATGATGAGTACAACCAAAGTAAAACGCAACAGTCAACAGTCAGTATGGCATAAAGACATCTTTTTCTATGCATATTCTTCGTTTTTAGAAACCGGGATAACTGTAACGCTAAAAGAACAATAAAAATGGCAATATTTAAAATCAAAAATAATCTAGTATAGGAAGCAGATATGGATACAGCCCCACTGTAACGTGTAGTCAACATATGATGGGAAGCATATCTGCTATTAGAGTTAGACTTTTGCCTAACTGAGGGTTTATCCACAAAATCTAATAGATCTTTCATTTCCTCATCCTCATTGATTGGAATCTCACTCTGGGCCAGAGCCATGGCTTTTAGGCGAGTCTGTTTTTCATTCATTTCTATTTGGGAAAAAATATCTGGAACAGCATTGACAAACTTGTAGTTTTTGGCTCCCTTTTTTATTTTTGTGATTTTGTCTTGTTGCTTCTGTTGTTGAGATACAGAAAATAGCTTTTCAATCGCTTCCTCTGTATTCCTTTTGTCGGAAAACCTGAGCAACCTTTCAGCAGTCTTCCTAAAACTGGCAGTATTTTTTACATGGGACAGGATCTCTTTTTCCATTTGTTGAAAAACAGGTTTGAAGTGCTGCAGGTTTTGCTCCACAACTGTGCCATAATCCTTAACCTCGGGAGGAGAAAAACTTTTGATGGCCGAGGTTTTGTCAAATACAATCTTTTGTCTGTCTGCCACTATTTTAGCATAGACGGACTGACTGGGATTTTCTCCTGTAAAGAGGTAGACAGCATAGGCATGGTCACTAGTTGCTAGAAACACGTCCACTTGTTGATAATCCCCATGAACACTGAAGCTTTCAACATCAATAGAAGGTCCAATAAAAAGATATATGGATCGTGTGATTGGTTTCCTGAGATGGGTTGTGACATTCACATAATTAGTTCCATTATACGGGTAACCCTGGGGGTAGTTCATTGATGATATGACAGCCTTTTCACTCAAGCCAGTGTCATCCATCCAGTACATTTTATAAATATTTTCCTTGTGCCTAAGTATCGCCCCATGGACACCATCAATAGAGGTTTCCTCAAAAGGCAGGTCTATATTATGAAAAAAAGTAGTTGTTGCATCAACTGTGCTACTATGATCCTGGTGTACATGGTCTACAAGTAGCAGCAGCTGTGGATGGAGTAAAACAAGATTTCTTTGAACACTTTTAAGTTTTAGTTTAGGGCTGTAGGCAGAAACAGCTTCACCCCTGATAAAGACAACTCCATTTTTCTCCATTGCTGCCACCACTCTTCCATGAGAGTCCGCTGCCTCCCCTTGCTTGTATTTTAGCCACTTGGAAGAACAGTCTTCTGTTACTTGTCCTTCCCAAGGAGCAAAGCAGCTTTCTGACACGGATGGTGAAAACATAATGACGTTGTTTAGAAAAGTATATTTTGGGCCATATAATGCCTCAGTTATGAATGGAAATCCATTGGGAGCGAATGTAAATGAATTCTGGTCTGGATGTTCATGGCCAGCATTAAAATTCCTCCATCCTTTCACCCAATCTGGGTATTTGTTTTTGTGTACCATGTCAAATATTGCACGTCCTCCAAGTTTTCCTGATTTGAAGGAGATAAATGGCCTGTTGATCTCTGCAGGTAAAGAGCTCCCATAGGTTACTACTCCCCAGTCTTCAAAAACATGTAACCCTGGTATCCCAAAGTCTGCTGGTGGGGTAGGTGGCAAAGATGCATCATACCTAAAAAAAATAGTAAAATAATTAGAACCAAGCCAATTATAATTGTAACTATAATTATAACTAAGCCAAATAAAGTAATAGCAACTAAAATCTGTAACACGTTACATCAATAAGAATTCTCAAGATTACTTACTAACACTCTACATGTCTCAAACATCTAAAATTAGGACAAATGACACACATAAAAAATACCCAAAAACAATAACCCGAACAAAAAATGACCTAAAACTTTTTAAGACAGAATATGGAAACAATATCATTTCTGTTAGGTTTATGTTGCTGCTTGGATCTCTTTGTGACCAGCATTACCAAATATATTTAAGGCTGTAACCAAATAAGGATTAGAAGAGATAACCCCTTTATATTACATCTGTAAAATGTTCCCCTATTTTTGAGAGATTTCAACTTACTTCATGATAAGACCAAGAAGTATAAAGGAATCTCAACATTGGGGCTGCAGACAGCAAAAAGGAAATAAAAATAAGACAACAAAGAAGCTTAACCTCCTGGGCTGTTTGTCTGTGGGGCACTTTTTTTTTTAAATCCTGCCCTCGCTTGGACCCCCTTCACATCTTATGCTGTAAAAATGTGATGCTGCCAAAACAGGACCACTTGTCCGCTTTCACCGGACAGGTGAGTATGCCAGATGTTAGTAAACAAACTCACCCTAAGTTAACTCGAGCTAAATTCCCAGGAGGTAAGCAATGATATATTATTCCAAAAGCTTCCAGAGATTTTTATTTAGTCTTTTCTCAAAACTGAACTTTTAACCAATATGTTTATTCAATGTATAATAGTTTGGTTATCACTGCTGAGGCAGACAGAGAGAGAGATTGAAAACAAAAAATGGCTTATCTATTGAGGCTGCTTCAATGATCAGTCTCCTTACCAAAGAAACTCTGTGTGTAAAGTGCACCAACGTTGTCCTTTGGCTGGTGTCCCTGGTCCTTCTTGAACTCTGTTGGCTTGGACCTGTTCTGCTAACCAATTTCCGCTTCCATTTCTCATAACGAATTTGTCCAAGAAAACCAGCTGGCTCTCTGGGCCATAGAACCAGTTGTAGTTTGAATCTGCAATGGCAACTGTTCTCTGAAAGCCTGCAACACAACACATATATGATCAGTGGATGCCACCTTTATTTTCCTTGATAATAGTTTTAAAGATTGCATTTTACAGATAATGTATTATGAATTTATTACATGATTTAACCAGGTGATACAGCTGAAAATAATGGTTAATAAAGGTGTAAACATGACAATAGTAACATGACAGTATGGCATTTAGAGTGTAAAAAGCACAAATAAAACAGTAACTGAAGACAAATATAACAATAACTGAAGCAAGAGCTAGGGCACCTATCAGTTTAGTGATAACTATAAATGTGATAACTCTGGCATGCAAGGACATATAAATCATGTGACATATAAAGTGAGTAAAAAATGGCAAATCTTTTCTGGGATTGAGGTGGACAGGATCAAACTTTCCATCTTGTAGCAGCTCCAAATTGTGTCAAACATAGGTTCTCTTAGAAGTTGGTGGATCAGGTGGTTTGGGTCTGAGACCTTGCCAGCTCCACTGTTGCTTGTAATGTTGCAAAGTCTGATTGTGTGTCTGTGTGTGTGTGTCTGTGTGTGACCTTATTTTACTGCCCTGGAAAAATCCCTTGCAACTTAAATGGACTGTTCACCTAAACAGCTGAGTGATGCAAGATTTACAGCTATATGTTGCTGTATTTTAAAGCATGATGGTACCATCCTAAGCAGGTAAAAAAAAGGGGGCAGCAAGCATGTGTGCTTCTTGATGGGAACACAATGCATCAGTGTAAGTGTAAAGCTGGGCATACATGGTCAATTCCCCTGTCATCGATACAAAAATCGCCAAATCGAATGGACAATCGCAAACCAAGGTGGGGAATAGATTCTTGTTCGATACTTTGGATTAGGATCGAGGGCCCCCACCCAAAGTAATGATGATCGACCAAGAAAATACTGACATCACTATGCGATCAACTTTTGGTTAGATGTTGGTTGATCGCTCATGGTGAGCAGCATTCGATTCATGAACAATCGATCATTGTGAATGCACAGTACTGTCGATCGTTTGGAAATCCAATGAAGTATTGACCAGAGCTTATAAAAATAAAAACTAGGCAGGATGCTGTGAAGTGCTTATGAGCTTCTCACAGTGTAAATAAAAGCTGTGGCAAATCATTAGATACATCCCAGCTCCCATCTTGGCTGAAGGATGCCCAGCATCATTCAGCCCCTTCCTTCCCTGGCTTGTTCCCTTCTTTTTTGAATTTCAGTTCTTTCAAATTTGAAGGCTTAGCTTCTGCTAGCACAGATGGACATTTACTAGGGTGGCCTGATGTTTAATGGAAGGTATGAGTGGCCATTTTATCAGCCATAACTCCATTGCATAGAAAAACTAAAACTTTTTTTTAACATTTTATTTCAAACAGTCAAAACTAGGTTGCAAATGATCCCCCTATAGTTCTAATGACTCAGACCCATTATTGGGAGTGCCACACCCCATGGTAAATATACCAAAAAACAAAAGAACAATGTTGGGGCAAAGGTGGGGCTTTTAAGGCACAGTTGAGACTATCAACAGATTTTTTTAATAAAATTGGTCTTAATTCATTCTTGACCATCATCAAATAAAATGGTATTACAATACACCTCTAATAAAAAAAAATTTAATAGAGAGATCACCTTATGAATAATGGATTATAAACATATAATATCGAAAAATTTGTCTCCTTGACCCCTTGTTCCCTAGGGGTCCCAAGAGGGTCATAGGAGTCGCAGAGCAAAGACAAAGACAATTTCGTCCAAATCTGGAGAAGCTCCGGATTGTTTAAGGGGGAAAACGCATCGGAATTATTTACCATCTATCGACACCAGATAACCACTTAAGTCCCCCCCTTTGGGACCCAAGAAACATCATTCCCTCCAGATTTGGACGGAATTGATGTCTTTGCTCTGTGACTCCTATGACCCTCTTGGGACCCCTAGGGAACAAGGAGACTAATTTTTCAATATTGTATGTTTATAATCCATTATTCATAAGGTGATCTCTCTATTACATTTTGTATGTTTTTTATTAGAGGTGTATTGTAATACCATTTTATTTGATGATGGTCAAGAATGAATAAAGACCAATTTTATTCAAAAAACCTGTTGATAGTCTCTACTGTGCCTTAAAAGCCCCACCTTTGCCCCAACATTGTTCTTTTGTATTTTATTTCAAACAGATTAAGCTTCAGCTTTAAAAAATAGGAGCACAACAGATACACAGAGCAGAAACAAAAGGTCGGCTGGGAATACACAACTATACTTCCAGGAGTATTATTTCCTACTTTACAAAGGGTGTAAGAGTTCAGTTTACTCTCACACAAGTTCATCACTTTGTCACAGTGGCACACTGAAAGTGAAATTGGCATCTTTCTATCTTATGATTCAACCTCAAACCGTCAAGTAATTACAGAGCTGAATCATATTTTGGGCGGGTAAAGCAGCACATGTACATTTGTAAACAAGTCAGAGAACATCTAGTTCTTCAAAGAATACTTGAAGGACAGAAAAGGAACATTTGTTAAAAAAGGTCAGACAAAGCTATGCGTGCATTCCTTAACTATCCAGAGTCAATAAAGTCATCACAGCAACACTGAGATAATACACAGCCAAGGAGAGGGCAAGTCCTAGTGAAGATCCTCAAGGAAATGTTATTGTTTAAAGCGGATGTATACCCAAAATCTGAAGAATATATATGTAAAATAAAAGTTTGACTTACCTCTGAGCTGGTATAATGGCGACGTAGTGTTTCACAAGCCAAAAATCTACTTACCCGCTGCTCCCTGGAATTATAAGAGAGATTTCATCTTTATTTGCCAGGCTTCCCAACTCAGGGTGCAATATGGTGAGGTGACAAAGTTTGTATTATTCTTTTTAATGCAGTTGAGTAGAGATTAGGGATGTACCCGGCTATCATTGCTTTTCTGGGTGCGCTACTGTCCACGCCATCAGAGCCAGGGAGAGAGGAGGGACCTGCACTGATGAACGTCTGGTGGTAGGTCCGCTTTAAATATATTAACTGAGAAAGATATTCTAGGGAAATACCAAAGAACCGCACCTTCATTATGAAATCTTTTAACTGCAGAGGTGAAAAAAAAATTTCCCCCTCACTTAAGCATTTTTTCTATCTTTGTTAACCAGTATTTACTTACTTAAATTTCCCATTCAACTGGTCCCTTACCTTGTAAATACCTTGTATTAACCTCCCTGGCATTACGTGGTTTTCCGGGCAAGACGCTGTTTTGGCAATTGCCATGATTCCCTGCCCTCCCCCTACTCTCTCTACACAATGCCGATGTCAATTAGATGCCAGCAATGTGTGAGGGGAAAACTGACGACCCCTCCATTAACATGGAGGTCTATGGCGCTGCCACCCCTTGGACACGGGCCAGAAGAATCGGCGATTATGTCCGATCCTGGCACGGGCACAGTTTAATCCAATCCACACTGCTCCCGTACTGGCTTCGGGCATAACACCAGGGAGGTTAATGTCACACCTCCTCTAAAAAACTAAAGTACCCCTACTAGTCAATCAATAGTCAATGATGCTGACACCCAGAAATAGACTGAAACATGTGACCATATCTATTAGGAAAAGTTAAAGTGGGCCTACCACCAGAAGTTCATCTTTGCATCAATGGTTCGAGAAATGCCAATAATAGACCGAAGAATAAAATAGAATAAAAAACAACTTACATGTAATAAATAAATTAACAAGGTCCCTCACAGTCCCTCCTATCAGAAGAGCCAGGCGTGTCTGAGCGCAGGGACAGCTGGGTAAATCCATCATCTTGGCTCTGCATTGAGATACACATTGACAATCTTCTCCATTGAAAACCATTATAAATGCCTCCAGTGGCCACTCGCCATATTGCACCCAGAAGACTGGCAAGTTAAGATGGAATCTCTTATGTGATTCGATGAAACAGCAGGTAAGTATATTTTTTTTAGGAATGTGGAGCACTAAGCCATTAATTTTATATATATATTGATATTTTTAGATTAGGTCAAGTTAACCCCTTTCATATTAACCCAACCCAATATTAAACTGAAGCAACACACCAAAACTAAAGGAAAAGGATTTAGGGGTGGTAATTTTAGATGAATTCAAGGTAGGCAAACAATGTGGCCAGGTAGTTCCTAAGGCAAACTGAATTGTGAGGTGCATTGCTGAGTTCCTCCTTCCACTATACAGATCTTTAGTGACACCTCATTTAGAATACGGTGCCCCGTTCTGGAGGCTTTATTTACAAACAGATATTGGTAAGGGAAGGGTCTTAAGGATAAAATTGCAGGAGAGATTGCAGTAAGTTATTATGTGCAGACTGGAAGAAAGGAGGGACATGATTGAAACCTTAAAAATAGTCAGTTATAAATAATACTGAGGGCAGTATCTTATATATAAAACTAGATTAACAAAACACAAGGACATTGTCTCAAACTAGCTGGAGAATAGTTTAAAACCAACCTTGGAAAAAAGCCAATCTTAAATAAGCCTAGGTACTTGATTTTCCAAAAAAACTTGGGACTATAAGCCTAGGGGGAGATTGACTACTACTGCTGATTTTTTTGTTCGTTCATCCCGATATCAAATGAAAATACATTTAGAATAACTACGACAGATTAAAATTTACCAACATGTTCGATAACCTTTTGAACAATTTTAGGTTCGAGGTCGAACAAATTGCCATTCTAGATTTTTGTACAATCAGCCAAAAAAACGTTCGTTTTTTGTCTATCGGACGAAAAAAATCTAGACGTGTTAACCCACCTTTAGTCTACAATGACTTTCGGGGGCACCAATGACGTGCTTTTTCTGGTGGTCTACCAGAGCACGAATTGCATCAAGTATCATTGAATGACTAACAACTGAAAGTCATCTTGGTGGACAAACTGTTATGTTAAACTCAGCATGTGAAGAGATCATTCAATGTAATTATGCATAGCATTCACCGAAGGAAGCATCTACCCATTATTTTCATTATTTCCAGTGCTACAGTGCAAAGATGTCTACACAATATATCCAAACATGGATGACTTGACGTTCTTGGGGCCACCCCCACTCTAAATAAAGCCCCCCCCCCATACACCTTAAGATCACTCCATACAATTTGCTTTAGATCTTCCAACAACTCTGTAGTATAGTGTCGTCCCTGATAGAATACATAGTGATTGGAAGGTTAAGAACGATCCTCATATTACATGGTTTTGGAAGAACAAAAGTTGATTGTAGAGACATTGTATGGTAATATTGTATGGTGAATGTGGACCTTAAGTGTTATTTAGACATATCACTTGGATCTAATATCTTTTACCTGGCAGGATTGTTCTGTACATAAAAGCAAAATGTTGTTTTAACCATGGATGGTTGAAGTGGTTTATATCAAAATGTCTTTGAACAAGGAACATATATTGAAAAAGAGATCTGGTGGTGTAGCTGCCATAGGCCACTCCTTCATAAAGTGACCCATCTGTCACATCAGTCAATAGGACTATCGACTTCTCCATTATGGTGAGAACTTGTTTTGTCCAGAAGTAAGCTTCTTGCAGGTAACCTTAAAAGACAAAATAAGAAGAAAATAAATAAAAATTGAACATTTCATAATATCATCACAGGCAGTTGCGGCCGATTCACGAACGATCAATCACCATGGCGGTCGATTGGAAATTAATTGAAAAATCTACCAGTATGGCCACCTCTATGCTATGTCTCCACTGGCTTTGCTCAAGCTCTAGTGTGTGAATAAAGAGGAATGCATTGGAGTACATTACCTGTGTGATTTATGTGTGACAGGGTGCATTTTTCTTGCTTCACAAATATACAGCATCGAAGTGCTGGAAAAAGATATCTTGCCATAGATGACCCATGCATTTATGTGTGGCTGCCTGCCATTTAACTTTGGTCCAGTTATGACCAATTCACTCACTATTATGTTTGGCAATGGAGGGGATTTCTGATCAGATATTACCTTTAGGCTGGATTTGCATGGTTGCTCTTGCGGGCAGGCATCTGCACATTAGAATCAGCTCAATGCATGCTCAATAGAAGTGCAAGGATGAGTTAAAGAGCAACAAATCATGCTATGGTAAAGGCGCCCATACACCTTACAATCTTACCATACAATTTCTGTACAATCAAAACCATGTAATATGAGGACCTCTCAAAATCAGGGAACACATGGCTTGATAAAGGAGCCATTCAAGGTTCCCTGCACTGCTGCCTGACATCGATACTTTGCATGGAGACCATGCGGTCTCCATGCAAAGCAATGGACATCGACCATGGCTTACGGTCATGTCCGATATCCCGGTTTTCAAAGCGGGATTGATTGGTCCCGCTCAAAACGTGTGTTCCCTGCTTAAACCTTCCAATCACTATGTATTCCATCAGGGAGGCCACTATACTACATAGTTGTTGGTAGATCTAATGGGAATTGTATGGAGTGATTGAAAGTTGCATGGGGGCTTTAGACTTTTTAGGACAAAAAGAACAGAAAGCAAAGTATTACAAAGTAATATGCAACATTTAAGAAAAATGTATTTTTAGATCACAGCTGCACAGATGCATCGCTGCAGGTTCGGCAATCTCTTCTGGTGCTGCGTCTTAAGTGATGGAAAAGAAGAGGGGGAGGGCATCACCCATACGGTACCCAATAGGCACGCAACAACTCTATCTTTTTAAAACAATTTCTTTCACAATTAACTACACAGTATTGCAATATGTTTGGGAAAACCTAATCAGTGCCAGATTCCTGTGGTTCCAGAAGCTTCAAAACATTTTACAACAGGAATGGTTTACATATTCAAACTGGGTTTGAGAAAGCTACACAAATGATACACAGAGAGGATAATGAAGATTTGTTATTGCTAAGTCTACATACCTTGGTTCATCATGACCAAACTTCCTGTTAATAGCGCCACACAGTTGGTAGGTTGATGATTGTGGAGATACTGAAACCCCCAACCTCTTCTGTATGACGTTTCATACATATATCCTGAAGCATTGGCGATGACCTCAAGAAACTTCTCTTTTTGGTGCTTATTAAAAGAGTTGTATAAAAAGTCATAGGCAGTGGCAAAGCCCACAAGAGAGTGTGCTAGAGGCACCTCATCCCATGGTGCATCTTTCACCAACCTAACATAAGAAAAATAAAAATATTAGATAAAATTATTGTATTTAAGGTTTTGCCATAATGGCATCATGAAATAAAAGCACATTTGCTGTGTGTTTCTGTGCCTTAGCTGCTGCTTTTCCCACCCTAGGCTTATACTCCAGTTATTTTTTGTTTTTGGTAAATATTAGGTACCTAACAGTGAATGTTCGCATTTGCTAATGATGATGATGGTTCTTTTTACCGCTATGCTCTTTACATTGCAGAAATATTATTCTGTATTCTTTAATATTTTAGTAAGTTTTTTAGTTAAGAATATTTTTTTCCATGTTTTCCTCCCCACAACCTAGCTGTGTCTTATGGGCACGTGTGTCTTTGAGTGTGGGAGGGACAGGTAGGTAACCCTGAATGTAGCTCAGGGTTAGTTTGGTTTGTAAACAAACTTGCCCCGAACTACACTAGGAGTGACCCCCAGGGGGTGTTAATGGGATTGCTGGCTGTGGCTTTTAAGCAAAAACTGCACTGAAATCTATAGGATCAAAAACTGAAATGTCTTTATTTCTGCTTTAAGCATTTAATAAATTTCAGCTCTACTTGTAAATGAAACCTTTTAAAGAACAAAGCCTACCACCTCTACCCTTATACAAGAAATAGCCCAAGGGCCTGGACACACAAGGGGCACTTAGTTTCAAGCAATGTACAGAGTAAGCATTTAGTTCATATCAAATTCATATGAGGCTTTTTGCTGCCATACATGTGTGTAAGCCCTTAAGGAAAAACTGCACTAATATAACTTTCCTGCAAAAAGGTCACATAAATATGTAATATGTGTCATCATAGAATACCAGTGCTGCTTTTTATCTGTCTAGTTGTCTTGAATATGATTGGCTGAACCCCATAGGTTCCAATTAGCCTAAGATTGACAGCTAGACTAATAAACTGTTCTAAACGTTGCTTATCTGCTGCTCCCAATTTTCCAGAGAATTAAATTCAGAGTTCTGTGCCTTGCTTTTAAATCACTCAACACCTCTTGTCCCACTTACATTTACAACCTGGTACATAAATACACCCCAACAACCCCCTTCGCTCCTCCAGTGACCTGCTAATGACATCCCACTCATAACATCATAAAATGTGTGGCTTCAAGTCTTCTCTAGGGCCGCTCCTACTCTCAAGAACTCCATCCCTCACCCCATTAGACTTGCTTCTACTTTCAATTGTTTCAAAAAAGCACTGAAAACCTACCTCTTCAGTCTGGTCTACCCATAATATCACCAACTTCACCA
>CM070035.1:93862521-93874991 GCA_036250615.1 Ptychadena robeensis | reverse complement strand
TAATAAAATTATTCCTCAAAAATACCACTTGCCTAATAATTCTGCACTCCCTGTACAACAGTAAAGAGCAATAGAAGTAAACATTTTAAAAAATCTACCAACTAGGCTGTGCTGCCATTCTTTCCATATACTCTCTGGCAAAGCCAATTGCTTCAGTGTTGTCAGGATTCAAGACGCAGAACATTGCCAGCGCTCCCAGGTTGTTGCCGTATATTTCATTCCATCTGGCTGAAAAGTCCTTTGGCTCCCAAGGTGGAAGGTATTCGGTGGGGTTAGTCAGCATTGTATGAACTGCCTCATTAAGACGTGATGCAATGTGTTGATGGCTGCCTGCTGCTTGAGCACGCAGTTTCTCCACTTCGCCTTTGGAGAAGTACAACATGGGATAGCCGTCATATTTAGCGTTGAGGAATGGGATTTTTGAATTTGTGCTTTCCCCAGTGCCATACGCAATTACACAAGGAAGCAGGTATATGAAGAACACACTGGGGGCCACCCGTGTGTGTGTCCTCATTGTAGCATAAGATCTCCAGACCACACACTCTGCCACATCATCTTTGTTACTTCCTGAGGAAGAGAAATTCATAATATAGATATCAATAGAAATTCGATATATTGCAGTTTGTTAAAGCCTAAACTGATTAGTGAATTGTCATCTTTATAATCCTATACCCATGCATATTTTGATGGCACTGTTTTTTTAAAATAAACCTGCTGCTTCCTGTACTCATAGTTCAGTGGTCTGGGAGGGCTGTGCATCAGAGTGAGACATCATGTCAGTGAACACACATTATATCCAATACGCCTATACAGCTAAATCACAATGACAGCTCAGGAAGATGCAGGCAACCTTACATTGTGACAACGAGCACCCTTTACGCCAACCTCTGCTTTGTTCTCTCATTTCATTGGCTGAGATATGTGAGCCAAACTAATGCAAACACACACACATTACAAAGCATATAAACAGGTTGGAGCCCAGTCTAGAAGGCATGCAGGGGTAAAGCTATAAGAAAAGATTGCCAGTAAATAGGTGTTATATCTAGAGTTTCTTAATCACTACATTTGTGATTCTACACACATCATTAAAACTAGTTTAAAAATTTTAACTGGAAAAGCAAAAGATGTTGAATAATGTGATTCAAACTTAAATTCATCTTTAATTCCCTATAGTAACTTAATAAAGGTTAAATAGTTTCTTTGGTTACCACAAATAACTTTTCTGCCATTTTCTATGGATATGATAAACAGGCTCTATATTTTTTCAAGAGTAGCTTAATCTGTTTTTGTAAAATGTTTTTGTAAAATGTTTGTAAATATTTAAAGTGGACCTACCACCTGGGAGGTCACTCAGCAGTATGGGCTGAAGTTTAGCCGATACTGCTAAGATCTTCAATTGTAAAAAATTGGGGGCGCTTTTTATGAGTGCTCCCCTTCCACTGCCTTACGTAGTGCCTAGGCAGCCGAAATGGTGTCTGGGACATCTCTCCCAGGCAGGAACTCGTCAGCAGCTGATTCCCCCCTCCGCCCCCCCCCCCCCCCCCCCCCCCCCCCCCACGGAGCTCTACAGCTCCAACTGAGAAGAGACAGGAGGGGAGGGGGGGCAGTGATGGCGGAAGCAGCTGCAGGTCTCCAGGAGCTAAGATGCCAGCATGAGAACTGCAAGGAGAGTAGGTGAGTATGGTGTGGGTTTTCTTGTGTAGCAGTTTTCCAGGATCTGAACTGCTGATAGGTGAGTATTGTGTTTTCATCACACCAGGTTAGAGAGGGTTAACTGCAAATGGGTTAACTGCAAATGGGCACATCTGGGGCACCAGAGACTTTATTTGGGCGATGTTTAGTACATAGCAGCATAGCTTTGTTCCCTGATTTTTGTGTTTTTTCATGAATTTTATTTAAAAAAAATTTTATTTTACATTATTGTTTGTTTCAAACATTATTATATTCACAATGTCTATTAGACCCTTGTGCGGACATATTTTGGGAAGTTCCAGGCCTACAACATAAATTATTATTACATATTATCTTAGGAATTATCTTACATATCATTAGTATTGTTTGTATTTCTTGAGTTTTGGCAGATGCATTGAGCATAGTAAATTAACATCTAAATAGTTTCATTGTTATGGTCGCTACCTTAGCTTTTATAGCTATATGGATGATCTGTATGTACCAACCATTTCAAATTTGCATTACCCATTATGTTGGCCAATGTCATAGAAAAAGTCAAAAGCAGTCCCAGGAAACTAGGCTATAAGCCAAAGTTTATTGTTTAATGCACAAACTTCCCTAAATAACCACAAGGAAGAAACTAGAGATTCCATTTTTACTTTTTGATTCATATTATTTAACACAGCTCTGCCTTATGCTTTTCCTTCTAACCTTTCCCCTCTGAAGAATGTAAAGAATTTATTGTCTTTCCTCCAGGGATTTTCAGCTGCCTTACCCAGACAAGAAGTAGAAAGTAACATTTAATGGCTAAAACACACAAGAAAGTTGCCTTTTTTTGCATTGCTCAGATGTTGAGCACTAGACAATGTTATCCTATAATGCCTTGAGGAGTTACTACCACTAAAGATTTAAATGAACATTTAAATGGATATGTCTGGGCTAAAGGATGCATATGATATACCAAACAGGACTCAGCCACGTCTTGCAGTTAAAAAAAACAAAAATGAAACTAGCATACACAATGTACATCAGTCAGCTACAGATATTCCTGGATCTTTTATACACTTTAACTCCAAATATAACAAGAAACCTATATAACTACATGCTGAAACGTTATAACGTTACGATATACGTTATGCATTATATAATAGATAACATGCTGACACCCTGCCCTCCTCCTTTACATATCAGTCTGCACAACAACACATTACCGCGCTGCATCTGGGAGGACACAGAACCCCAAATATTGCACACAGCTTTTGGCCCATCTACTTACAGCTGTTCTTGGCTCATTGGTGCCATCTCACCAGTAGGCCACCACACATAGGGAACCTGTGCACCTTTCTCACTAGCCCTGTGCTTGTGCTTCCAGTAATGCTTTAACAAATATGCTATGCTGAACGCATTTTTTCATTCGCAGCGAAAGCATCTTCCATGCTCTTCTATACAAGCGCAGCACACTGAAAACTGAGTTATAGAGGGTAACAGTTACAGATAGCAACCACGGTGGTTACCGCCATTTCTGGAAACTCACACTGCAGCCGCATCAGGCCCTTAGGCTGCAGGGCTATTGGCTCTGCATTGTTGGTGGTAACGATAGCCTACATTTCTGTATGGAGAGGCTTAGGCTATGTTTCCATTATACGTCGGGACCCCTCCGCTAAGCATATTGCTTGGCGGGAGGTCCCGACATAGCAAATAGAAATTGCCTGCCGGCGGACCCTCTGTTCATTCGACTACGTTCAGCCTTTTATCGATGGAGTGGCTCGGCGCAGTGAAGACCAAGCATCCGCCGAGCAGGTAAGTCTATGCGCTACGTCGGGACCTCCTGCCAAGCAATACGCTTAACCGGGAGGGTCCCAATGTAATTGCAAACAAGCCCTTATAGAGAAGGGTATGGGCACCAGGTTAACAGAGATAAGAGGTTAACAGAGATTTCATTCTCAGACCAAAATAAGCAAAGTGGTCTTTCTAAAACGTTGCTCTTTTCCCCAGTGTAATCCTTTTTTTGAAGATGAAATTCCCCCCCCCCCCCCACACACACTCTATATTAAAGGTGGACTTTTGACCTTCTTCTGTTACAAGACAGGGCTATAAACCTTGCATTGTGGTCTATGATGCCAGATGTGGGCAAAAAGAGAATCCTAAAGGGGTTTTGGTCAAGCAGTGGAAGAGGCTGTGGCAAACAACAGACTAGATTTAAAAATAAAAACAGCCTTGTATATCTGCTTAGACTTTGAATGAGAATGTTTAATGTCCCATGCACGTTACTTCCTAAAAGATAAAAGCATAAAAGCATCAACAAAAACACATTTAAGAGTTTATGTTTGGAACTACAAATGAATAGAAGAAGAATGTATCAAAACAGGAAGTATGAGGATGTGGGTGAAACAGATATGCAAATCCCATATCTCAGCACTTGCACATCTACTGGATGTCCCACAGCTTGGCTATGTACAGCATGCTTACAGGGAAGTCTGTGTATGTGCCTTTGCTGAAGCTGAATGGCCACATTATTATTATTATTATTAACATTTATTTATATAGTGCCAGCATATTACGCAGCGCTGTACAATACGTTAGAGAGGAGATACAACACAGTATAACACACAGGTACAGGTAATGACACAGGAGGAGTAGAGGACCCTGCCCGGACGGGCTTACAATCTAATAGGTTGGGGAACAAGGTATATAATAGGTGGGGGGGACATGAAACACAAAGTTTAGAAGTGGTAAACTGCAGCAGTTACCTGACTGAATAAACAACAAAAGGCTGAACTCTGGAAAACAGTTAAATGTTAAAGGGGTTAAATGGTTGTTTAGTTCTTTGGATAGATGAAGGGGTGAAGGAAGAAAGCACAGTGCCAGGAGAAGAAGATTACATAAATGAATCTCTTTAGCTGTCCTTTGCAGATATAATCAGGCATTTAACCTTTGCAGTTGGTTGGCTGATCCAATGAATGAGCTACCCTAACCTAGGTCTCAGTAAGATATTGTGTAATGGGCAGGGCTGTGGAGTCGGTCGATAAATTCTCTGACTCCGACTCTTTTGTACTTAATATGCTAATGTATTTTATCCATCCATTGAAGGAAGGGAAGGCAACATACATTAACCACAGAACTACTGGCTAGGAAACCAACACTGGACTGTAATGGCCAATTAAAGAAAGTTAGGCAGAAGATGCTGCTGCTTTTTCCTTAGGCACACACAGGAAGATTCCTCTGCACTCGACCCCAGATCAATCACAGCGTGGTGATGTCACCATGCTGTGATTGATCTGGGATCAATTGAATGGAAATCAATGTGCACCACATGGGCACATCGATTCCCGTTCAATGGGGACCTGTTCTCCCCAGCTTGCAGCATGTGAATCCCAACAGGCCACAAGCTGTGGAGAAGCTGCCTCACTCACACAGCTTCCAAGTGAGGAGTGCTGGCTGCGCCCCCTTCACACTGACAGCCAACGGCAGAGCAGAAGGCAGCAGCCGCAGCTGTTTTAGTACTTTCCTTGAAAATTCATGTCTCCATGCAAAGTATTAGAGATTGAACAGGGTTTTTCAACACGTTGGAACCCCCTTCAATCGAGTTCCTTTGAGCGAGCTTTATTGATTCCGGTCAAAGGAAGGCACACACGGGTAGGTTTGTAAACAGATTAGAGTACAATCAATGAGCGCTCAAGTTGATTGATTGTACTTGAATCTTTTTACAGATCTGCCCGTGTGTGCCTAGCTTTAGTGTTCTGATCTTTTGCTGAAGATAGGGCAGTGGAAGGCTCCAAGAAGAGACAGGGCGAAGGGGCACTTCAAACATGATTCCTGATTTCCCTTGAATCCCAGAGTCATGTTTAAAGTTGAAGCTAACAATCTGAGTATTTGTAGCATCAGGCGAATTACAGCGATTTTTTTAAATGTTTTACAGCTTCAGTGTTGAACTATTGGTGATCCATTCCTTTCCCTTATACAAGCGTCTCTAGTCCGGCAACACACATTTACTTCATTATCAGCGAGAGTTAGGCTAGGATCACAGTGGGCGCTGTGCTCGCTGTAACAGCGGAACACAACACAATGGAAAGCGCTGCCGCACCTTAACTGTGCATAATGTCCCATGTAGTGACGCATACAGTCAATGTGCAGCATGCTTCATGGTCATGTGACATGTTTAACGTTTTGCGGTAATGTTATGCACTGCATGCATTTATTCTTATAGCAGAGAAGTCGTTATTTATGACTGTTTGTGAATTGCGACATTTGAACTTTGCATAATTTATTTATTTTTTTAATTCCCATTTAAATTTAAGCAATAGTAGAGTGTTGTACCGTGTTAGCCATCGATAAATACAGCAAGTTTGGAGATCACTTGATAAACGGTATCACTTGATCTCCAAACTTGCTCCATTTAAATTTAGTAAGAGTCGGTTCATTTTTTGCCAACTCTGACTCCAGGCACCGAAAATTGTCTCCGACTCCACAGGCCTGGTAATGGGTTCATACAATTAATTTTCATTAGAAAGAAAGAACCACCTTCCAAGATATGTGTGTAGCTCTTTTAGATTTGTATGCGATATTGAATATTTTTTGATACTACATGACTGTATACAAAATATATTGTGTATACATCATGACCAAGAAGAGGAACATAGAAATACCAAAGGGGTGGGAGGTCCTATTATTCTCCAAGAAGAGGAACATATAATCTGTGCCAGGGAACTCCATTATGTGGACTTTAAATATAGAATAGGTAACATGCCAAGTGAATTAAGAATGCTCATGTACATAAATAGCTTGAAGATATATACCGTATTTTTCGCCGTATAAGACGCACAGGCACATTAGAAGCACACAGTTTTTAGGGCAGGAAAACCAGAAAAAAAGATTTAATATGTTTTCACATCAATTGGGCTAATGCAATTAATTTAATAGATGCAATATTTAATTCAGCCAGAAGGTGTCACTAGCAGCAGTACACTCTCAGCAGAACGTCATACTTCACACTGATCTACAGGAGGGGGGCTGGGCTGTCTTCTGCTCTCTCTCTCGCTCTCCTCTGCCGATGTCACTGATTCTGTGTCTGTGGGGCAGCAGAGTGATTGCTGTTCCCACGGACAGGAGAGCTATAGATGCAAGTTCATCTATAGCTCTCTCTTCATTGCCTATGCCAGTTCAGGGCTGGCATAGGCAATTACACAGTTCAGATGGTAGAGCCCGACATCGGCTCTCCCATCTGAACTGACAGCTGCTCCAGCTCCCCTCCGTGCCAGAAGAGCTGGCGGGAAAAATACGGCATATATATGATTTTCTAATATACTAAATTAAAGTATGTAAAAAACTAAAAGACTATCTAGCATTCTGCTCCCATTGTGATATAACAGTGTAAACCACAGACAGAATTATGCAAGCCAACATTTTATGAGGACGCAGGGTACTGTGTTCTGTATCACTGCCATAGTAGTTCTAGCTGGCATGTTACTAGGAAAAGCTAAATTCCATCTAAAAATAGGTGACAAATTCCTCTTTGTGTAAGGTATTTGCCGTCCTCATACCACAAAAAGGGCAAAAGCATAAACACTCTCAGAGCACATCATTGTAAAAAATGAATGTATGCTTCCAATAAACAGCACAGTGATGGATAATGTGGAGGCAGCCTAGCAGGTCACAGGTCCTTTTTTGCATGTGCAGATCTCAGGGGGGCTATACAGAATCATCTGCTGTACTGACATATGTTCTTAATTACCACTCTATTTACTACACTTTTCTGTGCCTTTTCCATACAGATCTCTGTTAAAAAACCACACTGCCAATGAAGTTAGAACAATGCGTACAGATGACCCTAAATGATATAAAAACTCAATGCGGTTTCCCTGTATCTGTTTTAGACCACATAAGTACAGTGCTGGAACTCAGCAGAACATCAGCCTCTCTGTGCAGGCTTGACCATCCCTATGGCTGCGTACCAACCAATTACCGCATTTGGGATATTTGGACTAATTCAGATTTATAAACAGGAAAAAAACACTTCAGTTGCATTTATAACTAATGAAAGCTCCTACTTAATGTGTTCTTTGTATAACTATTAGAAAGTAAAAAAAAACACATTTTATTCTAAATGATAACACACCTTAAGGCCCCCATACACCTTACAATCTTTCCATGCAATTTATGTACAATCAACGTTTCTTCTACCAAAACCATGTAATATGAGGACCTTTCTAACTCTTCCAATCACTGTGTTTTCTATCAGGGAGGCCACTATACTACACAGCTGTTGGTAGATCTAATGGAGATTGTATGGATCGATCTTAAGGTGTATGGGGGGCTTACCACAGAGTTAAAGAAGATATAAACTCTAACTGGATAGCATGTAGCCCCCCCCCCCCCGTTTGGGAACCGCTGGGGTAGAGGATGAGATGGTAAAGAATATGAAATAGGATCTTTCCTATGCATTGTGTAATCACTGACTGACTCACACAGTGCTCCGACTCTCTGTGTATGTAAGCTGGCTGTGTGAGGCGTGCTCACATACACAGGAAGAGACAGATAAAGGGGGGGTGCGTCTTATAGTGCGAAAAATAAGGTATTTTGATGTGGGTTCTGGTGTGCTAACAACATGGAATACCCAATCCAGTGTGTATGAAAATGCATACATTATAGCAAACCACAAATCACTGTGCTACTCTCCCCTTAGTAATGAATGAATGAAGTTTGAATGAATGGGAGCACTGGAGCTGAGAAAGTTTCACCCACCTTATGGACCTTAAGGGGGTCTTACTATGTTATGCTATGGGCTCCCATATTGTCAATGACACACACAGCTGTAGACATGGTAGCAGTGAGCCAGGGTAGAACTTTAAATGCTACCATTACCGGATCCCTGGGAGAGAACAATGGCAAGGCTCCTTGGTAATCAACACAACCACTTGTACTCTTTATCAGAAGGTGAAGGTTTCAAAATGACATTGGTAGTAATTTAAAATATAAAAAACAAATGTCATAGGTAAATGACATATTAACAGCTGTATTAGGACACATGACTAACGCACCCACTGTTTATCAATATAGACTGGCATGTAAATTCCCATAGGGGAATGCCAGGGGTGTTCGCATTGCGAACGTAGTAAAGACCCAGCTTAGGCTCTATTTCCACCGAAATAATGCCTTAAGCTGGCCATTCACCTTCAGATTTCTCTGTCAGATTTCCTTCAGATCAGATCAGATCTACCAACAACCATGTAGTATAGTGTCCTCCCTGATAGAATACAGTGATTGGAAGGTGTAGAAAGGTCCTCATATTACATGGTTTTGGTAAAACAAAATCTGATCTGAAGAAAATCTGAAGGAAATCTGAAGGTGTATGGCCAGCTTTAAGGTGGCCATACACACATCAACCTTTCAATCCACTATTTGATTGGCTTGTGCATATTAAATATTAACTGTCAGTGTAACATTGCTTCATTGTATCGCACATGGTGGGATCAATTTAAAGCTTTGTGCGCATGCTTCAAAGTCCCATCAGATACTAATCCATATACCTAGAAAATGTGCTTGAACAATTGACTGACATTTTGATCACAGTTCAGTCAATTTTATGTTTATTACTTTTGGTTAATCAATTCATGAACAAAGCAAATAGATTTTCAAGCAATTGACTTAAACAATAGATTTGTTTTAAGTTGACTGAATATGCGTTTGTCTACCTTTAACCCTGACTAAAGCCCCCCCCCCCCCCCCCCCCCCCCCCTACACGTTAAGATCACCTGTCGATCTCACGGCAGATTGACCATGGCGTCATCACAAAAAGTAGTTTTTATTTATCCCAAAAAGTAGTTTATTTTATCATCCCTGGGAGGTTAGTAGAAAAGCTGCGGGCTGTTTCACCCTAAATGGTTTGTGATGTGGTTCTGGCAATGCATATTTTACCATGCCATGGGTCTGCCCATTCATTTAAATAGATTGGTGGTATCATGGATATGATATCAGTGGCTTGTCACTTCTTTTATGTTGGCTCTATTTAAACATATCCATATACAAGTCAGATTAACAGAAAATAAAGGACATTAATTCCCATTCACAACATATGTATGTATATATATATATATATACATACATACCCACCCACACACACATATAGTTTCCATTAGAGGGAGAGAAGAGACCTGCAGACATGGTCCCATATTACTCCATCTCTCCCCTTAGCCCAGGACACTATCAGAGAAATGCGAGGCAGAGTATTAGGAGTGTCATGACTTTTAATGGCTGCCTATCATATAATATGAGAAGTTTGACGAAGCAGCCGCATCCATGACCGAATGTACGATTTACATAAGACACCATCATAGATAAGCTGTATTATATAACTATAGGAATCCAGCTGTTGTATGAAACAAAAGGAGAGATCTGCCATCTGTAGAGCTCCCTCAGTACCTCACCTCCTCGGCCCCATTAATGTCCATCACCCCGGGAAGAGGAGTGATAAAACTTTCCCTCAGATAAGTACATAACGTGCGATAAAGCCCCAGGCTATAGGCTTCTTCTCCTGCCTCGTACATGTCTCCCATCACCCTACAGCAGACAGAAGAGAAATATAGAGATAAGAAAGCACCGAGCCTCACCCAGGTGTCGGTCCTGTGTCAGTGGAGCACACTTTGCGCCAGTTTAGCGGCAACACAATCATGTGGGCACAGCATCCTGGGCTCCCCTCACGGGTCATGCTCCGAGCCTGAACTGAGCCAGCCGCTTTTACCTCAGCAATTGGCAGCCGCTACTCAGTCAGGAGCCGATGCTGCGAGTTGTGGGCTCTGTGTGACTACAAGTCCCGGCATCCCAGAGAATGAGGGTGGGAGGGAGGGGGGCGCAAGTTGGGGCTAGCTGTCCCATCCTTCGGCTGTGTTGGCAGTGAGGCCCCACCCCGAGCACCATTAACCCTGGGAAGCCTGGGGGGGTCTGGGGAAGAAGAAGAAGAAGGGCCGTCTCTGCAAGTTTGTTCTTCTGCAACGTCAGCACAATGCGAGTTGTGTGTGTTTTCCATGAGGCAGGGGAAGTGAACTCTGGAAATCACAGAGCTAGTACTAAAGAGCAGGCACCGACAGCAATAAAACATTAGCACATATCCTAGTGAGCTATAGTACATGCAATTATCACCTCTGCCTGTGTAGACACAGCTCACTCTCTGGTGTCAATGTGTCTCCTGTTGTGTCAACAAGGCTTCCACTTTGGTGGATGTACAAACATGCCTGTGGTGGCCGCTTCACCGACATGACTGAATAAACTCAGCTGTTCCACCCAGACCTTCCACAGAGAGACATTTGTCAAGGCCATGAGCTATGTAATAAGACGCAAATCAAGACACCTCTTTAGTCGTGCCTGCGACTTTTTACTTCGGGTCCGATGAAACCATCCAAAGTACATCTTTAGTCAGACATAACTACACTGTTTCCCGGAAATTAGGCACCCTTATATTTTTGCCTTACGCTAAAATATAACGCATCCCTCCAAAAAATAAAGCACTCGTGAACATACGGTTTGTAACTCTGGACGGGGGATCAGAGGGGGCAATCAGAATGACACAGGGAGGATCAGAAGGGGTTACTAAAATGGTAATCCCCCCCCCCCCCCCCCCCCCCCAAGTCTCCTGTGCCATTTTGATTCCCCCCTCTAATCCCCCGTGTCATTTTAAGTGATCCCCCCAACCTGATACCCCAGTGCCGTATTCTTCTTCATGGAAAAATAAGACGTAGGGCATCTTTGGGACGCTGTCTTATTTTCGGGGAAACATGGTAGTCATGTTTCAGCACAGGCAATATTTGTATTTGCAAAATATCGCACCTTTTAGTTTCTGAAATACAGCCATCAAGCACAAGTGTGGGTTCGGCCATATTACTGCTGGATTGGAAAAAACATATGACTAGTCACCTTTCATTGACTTGGCCATCGTGTAACCACAACCACGTCACTCTGTGTGACGGCTGTAAACATCATCTGGGGGTCGGTGGGGAGCTGTCAATCACCTTTTGATCATCCCTATTCTATGTCAATGGAAAACAATCGGCCAGACCTGATATGTCACACTTGGCCTGCAGCTGTGGTTCCTGGTTGGCTCATGACATCTAATCATTTAGTTTATCTACTGGATTCATTTTATTTGTTTAAAATAATAAATATTTATATTTGATTGGGTTGTTTTTGGGGATTGCATTAGGATTAAGGCAACACGATTCACTAGTTTTAAACATTTCTAAAGTGTAATTTGGATTCTACTGGAATGCCAGCATATGAGATTTGGGTGCTCCCTGTACACCCTAGGTGCCCAACCTGCGGCCCTTTGGGTGTTCTTTGGCAGCCCCCCTCAGTCCTCCACCTGTGAACCCCGAAACCTTAATGCATAGGGCATAGGAACTCGTCTGTCTTCCAATCCCCCGATCACAGGTCCTTGTCCAGGATCTTCTAAGAGTGGGAAGAGGATGAGAGGCGAGAGTCTCTCGCCTCTCCTACTCGAGTGTTGGTGGGGAAACAGCAGACAGGTAAGTGCCTATGCTGCCACTATTCCACTAATGAACAGGGAGGTGATTGTATAGTACATATTGCGGCACAAAACCTTTGGCAATTTATATGACACATACAGTGGTGTGCAAAACTAATTTCCCTTCTTATTCTTTTGCATGTTTGTCACACAAAATGTTTCTGATCATCAAACACTTTTAACGATTAGTCAAAGATAACACAAGATAACAAGTAAACACAAGATAACAAGTAAACACAAAATGCAGTTTTTAAATGATGTTTTTTATTATTTAGGGAGAAAAAAA
>CM070035.1:93811195-93826590 GCA_036250615.1 Ptychadena robeensis | reverse complement strand
TCCTCATGATGCTCAGGCCGGTGCCAATGGGGACGTCCGGATGGGTGTGGGATGCGTTGAAAAGGAAAAAACATTAAACCCTTCCCAGATGTGCTCCCGCATTGTGGTTGGCACCAGTTCACAATGTCAACATACACTGCCTGATGATGGCCCTTGAATTCGGCGATGAAGGTCTTCGCCGGGTTTTGAGGTCGTACCATATTCTGGACCAGGCGGGTCACGGGGGGACGACCTCACCACAACTCGCCTGGTCTCGGATAGAACCTTGGTGATTGATGATGGTCCCGCTTCATCCTGGCTTATCACCCGCAGTCAGCCCCACCAGCCTCGAAAATCCCGACCAGGATGCAGACTCTGCACTACATGGAATGGCTCCCCAGTCCCTGAGGTGCAGCAGGGGTGACTCTTGTTGGTGGTGGGCGAAGTGGGTCCTCTGATCCTCGTCCACCAAGAGTGCCGCGGGTGGTGGTGAGGGCTCTCCATCCCTGGGTTCTGCGGGTCCTGGACCCCTCAGTCCTCCTTTGGTGGTGGGACGGTGGTGCTCTCTCCTCTCGGTGGGCTTGGCATTGGTGTCATCAGGCCCTCCTCTAAGAGGTCCACCAGATGGCCATAGGATATGACAGGGCAATCGGTGAGGTAGAGGGAGTGGGACATGTATTGCGCTGAAAAACAGACCCCATACTTTCGTCACCAGATCCAGAGGGCCAGCCGAGCCCGCTAGCACCAACTCAAGGGCCATGCTGGCACCCTCTGGAGCCTGGGGGACGAAAATAGTATGGGTCTGTGTTCAGCGCAATACATGTCCCACTCCCTCTACCCACGATGCCCTGTCATATCATACCTCAGCTGGATGGCTTGCCCTTCTTGCCACCTGACTCCCTCATCCTGGAGGTCCTGATGCAACCTGGGAGACAGAGAAAGGGCGCATGATACGCTGACTGTCATAGCAGTGACACACATAAAACATCTGTCCACCAATTGTTAGCATTGTGACTATTCAGTGGTTCACCATATTGCCTCCAACAATACACAGCTAGGCGGTCATAGAATTGCATTGCCAAAATGAAACACTAGATTCATGTTGCTGATCATCCCACATTCTGCCCTACCAAATCATTAACTGCAACTCATTGCGGACCCTCATAAGCAAACCAACATGTGTGAGGCCTGCACAGCCTCCAAGTCGCTCTACCGTGGATTCCAGGCTGCTGGGCTTTTGTTGTCTGTGGCTCGGACCCTCGGTGGCGGATCGGCTCCTTCTTCTGCTACCCCATGGAAACACATCATTGCCTCATGTCACAGAACTGTCCCACACCGTGCATCATCCGGCCTCGGCAATCACCCACGCTCCTGGCCTACCAAGCAGGAGCTGCAACCCGGGTGATGATACACCATGAGCACCACAAGATGTCTGAGGGCCTGCGAGTCACCTACCTGCAGGTGATGACCAAGGCCTGTCGCTCTCCGTGGCTCCTGGACCCTGGTGGCGGATCGGGCCTTCCTTCTTCTTCCCCCTGGAAAAACACATCATGACTCATGTCACGGAACTGTCCTCACTGTGCATCATGCCAACCCTGGGCCTCTCAGGCGATCACCACGCCATCAATCGCTCCCGTTCCTGCTCCTCTTCCCATTTTGGCAACAAAATTCTGCTCTCGTCCGGACGCTGCATGGGTCCTCTGGACTTTCTCCCCCTGCGCTGCTCTGTCCAGACTGGCGCGACGGACCTGCCCCTGGGCGGACCCGTGTTTCACTACATTCAGGCGGCGAAACCTCCGGGGGCGTGTTTCGGCTGCTATAAAAAAGTGACCTCCAATACGAGGGCTCCACGCATCAGACCGAATTCCCCCGGCCGACGGCGATCCCGTACGACCCCAACGATTGCTCTGGGGATCGCCGATTCCACGCCAAATCTTCGGACCATGTGAGTAGCAGAGCAATGTGTTTGCCGAATTCGCCGATGTGCTTGAGGCTCCGGTGTGCTATTGTGTTTTCGCCTGATTCATGTCCCAGTTTGTTTGCAGAGCCGCGTGTCCTGTTGCGGCCTATTCCGGCACATCGCCGATTCATTTGGAGCGTCGCCGATCCGTTGGCCCTCGCGACTCCCTGTACCTCATCGTTGTCCTTAAAACATCACCACATCCACACAATGAGTAGCAGACATGCCTTTCTCGACGCATGGAGCACCTCAACTGCCGTTTAGTGTAATCTGGAGTTAATCTGCATGTTCCGTCTCTTCCCAGCTTGTTCCCCCCTCTAGTTGTTGATACGCTGTTGCTGATCAGAGGAAGGCTCAATATGGACCCCATAGTGGTGACCTTTGCCATGGGCTGTATGTGGTGGGATCAAGTTTGGTGCATCACCAGTTGTATGTGGTGATATGAATGTTGGTGGTTGCCCTGGGCCAATATGTACAGCACTGTGATGCAGATCCTTTGTATGTGCCATTCCCTTGAACAACAAACCATGTCGATGTGCAGAGATGTTTGTATGGTGGAGGCCAGATGGGTCAAACTGAGTTGTGGAAGGGGGGGGGGGGGATCTATGTGATCCCTGGACATTCAACAGAGGATCGCACATACCATCAATCGAATATGCAGGGTACAAATGTGCAGCATGTGCAGGTTCTGGAGACGTCATTGTAGAACTTGGACTGATTGTTTAGAAATGTTGATGAGGTAGGGAGTGCTCTAGTGTCATGGTACATGGGGATGTCCTTATGAACCTGCCCCACCTGTAATGCTTCAAGTATGTGTAGGCATTTCACCATTTGGGGGCCCAGGCCATGCCTCTAGAACTCAGGGATCCCTAGAGAATGGGAAGTGGAGGAGAGGCAGGGATTTCCTCATGAGCCATCTGGGTGCTTATGACTCTTCTTGCACCTTAATGAGAGAGAACTGGTTCACAGGTGACTGACATGTGCTCTCTTTACAAGCAGGCCAATGGCCCCCAAGAGGAAGAGGAGGGAAGAGGAGGCCTACACTGGAATGACCACAGACCAGCTAACGGAATTCATGACCAGTAGCGCCAACTGCATGCCTGGGGAAAGTCAAGAGCCTGGACTATTCCAACAAGCACGTCAAGCAACGGGCCCCCTCTAATAAACAAATGCTTGACCTTCTGCAAGGCTTAAGCCCACCGCTACCATGACAGACCTCAAGAAACAAGAGTCTCACTTGCGGTAGTCTTTCAAGAAGGCTCATCAAAAGCTGGAGACCAGCAGGCGGTCGGGGGCAGGTGTGGTTGGAGTTGGGCTCTGTGTTGTCCTCCCGACCTCCTGTCGTTTGTGAAGGACCAGGACCAGCGAGGGCATCAACCTCCACGATGAGGCAAGGGGACCTGAGGGGTGGGGGGCCTGACGGCCCAGGGAACTTGCCAACCCAGGGAGGATGGTCCACTTCGGAGCTCCTGGCAGTGCAGTGAGTTGATACTGTGATTTGTGTGCGTTTCAGTGTTCGCCAAGGTGTAGCTTGTCACTAACATTTTTCTCACCCTACAGGACAGACCGGTCCCTCGTAGAGGAGGAGCCTGGTCCCTTGTATGAGGAGGAGGAGCCATCCGGCAATAGGTCCCCTCCCCGCGCTTCTCACGTGGCCGCCAGGAGGAGGAGTAGCCTGGGCCCCAGGAACACGCCTCACCCAGACCCGCAGCAGATCTTGGCAGAAGAAAGGGCGGACGAGTGTGAAACTATGGTTTGTCATTGCGCCAAGCTGCGCAGGGAATCAGGGGCCCAGCGGAGATTGAACAGGGACTCTAATGACTGATTCCCGCGATGGCGGGTGGCAGGGTAATGCAGGGGGCAACGGAACACTGCTAAACCCCCGGACGGCTCTGGTTATGCTGTAGTGCCCATGGAGACCCCACTCTGCACATCATCTGGCCAGGCCTGTGCACCCACAGTAACCGAGGAGGAGGGGGGTTACAGTTACCAGCAGCCTGTGAGCACCCTGTGACTGCAGATTTGTTCTAGGCCATGAAGGTAATGGCATTGGGTTATGTATTATTTTGTTAGACAAAACAGCAAAACTTGTTATTACCAGAAATATGTATGTTGCCTGACAATAAAACAGGTTTGAACTTAAACTCAATGGCTAATTTGTACCAAGTCAATGGGGGCATGGGGAGACATCAGGTGGTCATGTCATTCTGCAAGGGACAGCACCCACACCATTGAAATGGGCTACATAGCCCCTTCACGTTGGGTCTGGGCAAGCAGGGATTGTCCCTGAGGTGGAAACTGGCTGCATGGCCCAGTGAGGGCCCCTGGTTCATTGGGGGGCCCCTGGGTTACCCACCACCGGTGTTGGATGTCCTCCCACAACCATGCTGGGTGGCATGGACAAACTTGAATTGTGCCGGAGGCGGGAAGGAAGGAAGGAAGTTGGGGAGAAACAGCTCGCCAACACAACCTTGTCCACTCTGTGGGGGGCCACCAAATTTATGGTGGTTGAGGAACACCCTGAACCGATGGGAGAGAACCCTGAAGCGTTCTCCTCCACCCACGGCTGAGGGTCATGCTGTCCGCGTGGTTGGGCAAGGTCCAGCAAAATGTATGGGAAAGCACACACCCTCTTAATGGACTTGTGCTGGGGAAATGGATACACCCAAACCTGATGAGGGTCATGGCCGCTTGACTGATGGTGGGGAAGTCTGATTCGATCGACATGGAATCGTCCAGGAATCCAGGGCCAGGTGGTATGGCGCGATCGGCCGTCGATGTTTTTATTATTTGGGGGCCGACGATCGGACATCCGTCCACGAGGACATCGCCGGAAACGATCGAAAGGGGTGATCGAATTCGCCTGGAATCAGCGAACAGGTATGGCTTAGCTTAAAGATTGCCTCCAGTAGAGAAAAGGCGGGGACCACAAGCCTGTATCCATGTGAGAGAAAATATTTGTTGCTGTTCTGTGCTGATTCGGGTTGCTAATGACAACAGAACTAATTGAATTACCTGCACATATAGAAATTGCCCATGGGGATTTTCAGTGAGCGGTTTGAAAGTATTGCACCCTACCTGCAAATCAGGGGTAGCTTAACCTTCTGAGCTTTCGGGCTTTTCGCGCCATTTTTTTTAATGGCACGAAAAAGCCGTTTCCCCGCAATCACGGGGAGGACACTTTACTACGCTGTTAATGACGGCTTCTTGCCCAAGCCCTCTACACGGTGCCCCTCCATTAACATGGAGGTCTATAGTGCAGCCCCGTCTCGTCCCTAAGGTCACACGGATGAACGCGAAGACACGGGGAGGCAGGAACTGCTCAGTGTGTCTGAGCTCTTCTACAGAGCGCAGGAACAGGAGAGGTGGCGGGTTTGTGCCGATCCTGGCACGGGCGCAGTTTGTTTCACGATCATACTGTTGCCGATACTGAGGTTCAGGCAACCGCCCAGAGTTTAAATCAGGGCAACTTGTGATATAGCTTTCCCCACGAAGCCCAATGTGTTGTGATCAGCCTACATGGCCACCTGGTTGGGGTTATAAACTGATCTTGCCCATAGTGCAGATGAGAATATTAGCAGAACCAACCGAAACCAAAAGAAGAATACCTAGTGGCGACTAGGGGTTCAGGAATCTTTTGTGTCCAGGAATGGTGACAAGGTTGTTAGACCTGATGTGAATGGGTTATGGGTTAGTGGCCATGGGAGCTGCTGGATTGATGTTGGTGTTGGTTGTTCGCCCGGGGGTGAAAACAGAGGAGGGGGATGATGTGACGACCAGTGGTCTGTCATGGTGTGAGTGGTTAGTCTGCTGGGGTTTTCATGGAGGCGTCCAGAGTAGTGTTGGGGAGAGTGACCGTGGGTTTGCTGCCCAGTTTTTTAGTTTTTGGTTTTACAGGGAATCTGGAGTTGGAGTTGGGAATACACCGAGATCACCTGTGGGACCCTAATAAGGTTGCTGGGGTGTCTCCACAAAAGAACTGAGTACCCAGTCAATCAGGGCTACTGTTGAGGTGGAGAGACATGTGCTGCTTGAGCGCAGCTATACTGGAGGGACATACATGATAAAACTGGACATTAAAACGTCCAGGAACAGAAAGAGAAAGAAGAGATGCGGGGGAAGAGGGTGGGGGGAGGAAGATGGGTTGGCGGTGACACGGCGGATATATGCAGTAGGGTCGGGGCACACAAAGTGGAAGAGCCTAGGAGGGGGGTGCTATTTAAAACCTGGATATTGATATCTGTACCCGATTTACTTGTGAAATCTGGACAATATGAACTTGTATTATCTGACTTATCTGAACTGTTTGTCCCCTGCATTTGGAATCCTCAGTTCTGTTTGTTGACTGTAAGTTCTCTGGTGTCAGGTGTGTGCTGCCACAGTCCCCCCTCCCCCCCTGTCTAGATCCCTGACATTTCTGGTCCCGATGGTGGCACAAATGGCATTCGCCACAGGGTGGGATTGAAACTTCTGGGAAAATGTCCCTTATTTTGAAATGGAAAACTTGAAAGGTATGGCCACTGATAATTGCATGTGATGTCACATATAAGATTATTTGTAATCTGTTTTTTCTAACGTTCATACTCATGGTATGGTACAATGTCTGAAAGTACATTTTGTGTAAAGGTAGCCATACACTCGATTGTTGACCGATCGATCGGCAATCAACTGTGTTTTGCTCACCCTGCCCGATCGACCCCAAAAAATCAGAATCGACTAAAAATCGGATGGGACAATGAACTGACATGTTGGTTTTTTTGGACTCATAGCCCTATGCAGCAGCCTTTCCGATCGATGGATTTTGTGGAATCGGCCATTTTGGAGATCGGCTCATGTCCAAATCAGCCACAAATCGGATCCCTAAGGTGGTGTTGCATCGATTCCCGATCCGATCAATTGACAATTCCTGATCGCCTGGAAAGATTGGATCGGCAATTGATCGCTGACAAATTGACCTGTGTATGGCTACCTTTAGAATGGTATCATTTTATTTTAAGAGCTAGTGTGGGCTAGGAGCCAATACAGAATGGGGAATAGATTATTAATATTTTATTATACATAAACTGCATATATATTAGTTCATATATATGATTCTATTCTAGGTCTAAAAGTGTAAAGTACCCTTTGTCAATACACAACTTGTTGCTGTTGTTAATCCATTTCACTTTCACTGGGAGATCTGTCTAAACACTCTTGGGCAGAGACATTACATCTACTTATGACTGAACAAATAAAGCCATGGCCAGGTTTTATTTGCATACTCATCTGTCCACAGTGTGCTTCCTACAAGGTTTGTTTTGGCTGCCTCTTTCACAGAACTCTTAAAACCTGTGCCAGTACTTCTGGCAGACCGGTATTCTGTTATGAATACACCCAATAAGGGATGTTCACGGATCCACATTTATAAATGAAGGTGTCTTACTACTTGAAATGAATCAGTAAGAACATTCATCTTAGTAAAATCAAAGGAAATTGGTTCATTTGTGTATTAGGGAAAATTTCCTGGAAAACTTTTCTGCATCATTTCCTGTCATGTCACACAGTTTTATGTGGAAATAAAACCATATACGAAGGCGTAAAATCATAAATTAATCTTAACCAGTCATAAAAATACACAGTACTACATGGCACCACTTTCATGTTGTTACATCTAAAAGCCCAATGATGTCCTCATCTACCATTGACTACACTGAACCTAACAGCTTAGTTGCAAATGGAATGCAATGGTGCCTCTATGCCTTTTCTATAAAGACTCCTGTTCGTAGTACGGCTATTAATCCATTCTGGTGAAGGTTTCCTTGGCATTGGTGGCCAGTGGATCCTCATAGCTTCCCTAAAACGGTTTCCTTACCATTAGTGGTCAAAGGTTTCACTCATAATGCATAATGCAAAGAGAGCAGTTCTTAAACCTAGTCCATACTGATGTTCTATTACATTGAAATTATTTCCATAATGGAAGTGTAAGCACAGAAGCTTCCACCTCAATTACGTATGTTGCTTTATTTTGAACACTGCTTACTGTGTTATCCCAGTGCTTTTTATCATGTTAAAAATTGCAACAAATATGTTAGAAACGCATTTATTGTGTTTTTGTTGCAGTATTGTCATATGACTGAATAGTCCTTCTTGAATCGCTTTAACTTTGTCTCAAAAACCAGCATATATTTTTTGACATTGCATTAGAGCACTTAGCTTGTACATGCTTAAAAAAAATCATAATCCTTTTTAGAGATGGTCAAAAAATTTTAACTAGCTAAATTTGTACGTTGATTGCAAACCTTATAAACATAGTATCATCACCCAAATTGCTGGAGATGCAGGGAACTGGAATTGCTGCACGGTTGTAGGAACATTTGAAAAAAATGATTGCTCTTGCATGTGCCGTTTTTGCATGAATTAAGTTCAAATTATGACTTGACTTTTTTAACTGTAAAAACTTTTTGAGGTTTTTTTTTTGAGAGCAATACTTTTCTTTTTCGTAGTATACCCTTTGGCATAAGTTTGGCTATGATCAGGGGCTTTGCAATTAACCCACAAAGTCGAACTAGTCGAATTTTTTTTACAAAATCGACCATCCCTATATCTTCTTATTGTAGCCTAGAAAAATGCTGGATAAGCATTGTATGGCTAAGATAGCCATACACAGATGGACTGTTGAGCAATACATCTTAGGTTGGATTGACTTGTGCGATTGAAAAACGTCTGTTAGTCTAACATTGATCGGATGTACTAACACACAGTGTGATATCAGTGCAACTCAAAATCAATGTATTCCTTTTCTTAGATCTGTGTGCATGCTCCATAATAATACAAATCTCAGAGGATGTTTCTCTCTGAGCATACAGTTTACTATATCTTTGGCAACGGGTAAACAAAGTTTTTCTCCAATTGTGTGGGGCATACCTCTTTTATGAGGTAACTCACCAGATATGAGGCTCTCTGAGCATTTTTGGAAGCCCCTAAGCCAGAATGGGAGTGGATAATTTTTTTCTTCTTCTTCCAGTTCCAGTTCCTCCAATTTTCCTTGAAAAAAACTTGCAGGCATGTCTTGCAAATTGCTGTGTCTTGTTTGTAAGTGCCGAACCATGTATGAGGGCTTAAGACTGCTATTAGCTAAAACCTCACTGCAGACTACACATTGCGGATTTGGATTTTCTGCATCTCCAGTCCATGTAAACCCGAAACTAATGTAACTGTCGTTTTTTGCGTTTCTTACTTGACTTTCTTCCACTTTCTAGCATAGGCCTAATTCTCTTCATCAGTACATTTCTGCTGGAGTTCTCTGTTCCCGTCTGCGCCTCTTCACCTCGTTCGTTATCCTCCGAGTCCATATATTCAAGGCCACTGCACATCTCCATAGAAGAGGGCGATGTAGATGGTTCATCCCTACTGTCACTTGACTTCTTTAAAGTGCCAGTTTTTAACCAGGTGTCCATTTTGATGAATTAAGTAAGCGAAAAAAATTAAGTTCCGAATGTATTATCACTTAGCGCCTAATGTGAAAAAGCTGGGCTATTGTGACGCAGACGTAAAACCACGAGATGAGTAATGCATAGGTTGTACAATTTGTAATGTGATTGTAGTGTGAAACATTCTCTCCCGCACCCCTGGGGGTCAGACTGTGCACCCCTAGGGGTGCACGCACCCCAGTTTGGGAACCGCTGTACTAGTGCATATAGTTCATTTAAAATGTGAGCGCTTTGGGTGTTATAACTAAATTCACCACTAGAGTTTGCCCTTTGCCTTGATTTTACATTGTTAAAATTGTTAAATCTTTTCTTATGTCCATGCTTAATTATAGCTATTAATTACAATATGAGAAAAAACATATGTAAACATGATTTTGTCATTTTCTTTTATTGCTATTTCTCAAGAAATATTTAAAAAGTTTGAAAAAAAAATAGGACATTCAGGCAGAAAAAAAGAATAGGACATTCAGACAACAGGATACTAGGTAGTATAAATATTCCTAAAAGACAGCCTTTCACACTATGTGCACTATGCCTGCAGTTGTGTTTTTTACCGGCACAAAAAAGAATTTTGCACTGCGCTAGCACCTCTCATACAAGTGTGTGGAAGATGCTTCTACTGTGCAGACTTCAGGGAACCTGTGTGCCTTTGACACTAGCCCTGTATTTATGTTAACCTGTGTACCTTGCGTTGACCCATGCTGTGTTACGTTGTATTGCGATACTGTACAAATCACATTTATTTTGTTTTATCATGTTCATTGTGAAGTAGCCCGGCAGAGGGCACAAAAGTTGTTAATTTGAAACAGGAAGCAGTGGAAATATCATTTTGTCTGCATAGGATTATCTCCGTGCCATAGGGTCTTGCCATAGAGGCAAGGCACAACTGATTATGTGATACAATCTCTAATAAGAAGCTAGCTACATAATAATCTTTTTGCTACATATTTAAATGTAAAGATGTAAAGTTTTTAGGCAAGCAAAATAATGCCTGTTAGGGCCACTGTGGTGCACAGGGCGTCATCCGGTGAAATCCCAGAATAAGGGGATTTAAACGCATTGGACCCAAACCTATAGGGCTGATTTCCACTGGGTGGCCATGCTGCCCAAAAAATGTATCTCCCAGAGGTAACAAGTCCTTATCATTTCAATAGCAAAAACAGAAAAACAGTGCCTACTGCTGTCCAGGCATGGCTTTTCTGAGTGCCGAAGGCGCATCCATTGATACACAATGGACGTGTTGCCTCAAGGAAAATGTGGTACCCTGCTTTGAAAACAACTCTTGCCACTTTGTTTACGAGAAAATTATCACTGTCCCAGTCACTTGAATGGGAGGTGTCCCATCTGCATCCTTTTCACAGTGTTGAACATAAACATTAAGTAAATGAATAAAAAAAAATTCAGATGTATACTTTTTTCACATACTGTTTTTGCAAGTTTGTATTGTTTTTGTTTTTTTAAATACTCAACTGTCGTGAGGACCAATGAACAATGAAATTCAGATGTAATAAGAATAGTTCTGCCCCATAGCGAAGGGGATTGCCATACACATGTAACAGAAGGAATGCTGCATATATTTTTTTGCCTACAGATTTCCATTGTACTTAATCACTATTCAAGTATGTTCTACAAATGTCCTACATATGCTTTGTTCTCCAGCATTAAAAGTAAACTGCACATGAAACTAATAAAACTAAACCTTTGATGGTATTTATGCTGTAAGTGTATGCTGCAGTTTACTGTATATTTTTAATGTTACTTCAAAGGAGGCTACATTATAGGAGCCTGGTTCAAGCATATCCATTTTGCCTGTATTGACACATATTTTCATGACATTTAATGCATTAAATTGTGGTGGCCGAATCCCTATTAAGGCAGATACATGTATATAGAACACTAATGCTGATGTGTCCAAGTAGAGACTAGGCATTGCAGTGCAATAAAACACAGCTAGTCTATCACCCTTGTCTCAGCATACATATAAGCAAACATTTTCATCTACATTTGCAAATTTCTTTTGGAATTGTGTCCCTTGGATATGGATATGAAAAGTATTTTACATACTGTATGTGATTACCTACTTGGGGGAGGGGGGAATTTACTACTAAAATGACCTTATTATACTGATGTCTTTGATAGCTTAGGTGAATATTGTGTTACTAATTTATTTACAGATTAGGTCCAGCCTCTATCTGCCAGGGTTAAGTGGTGTGATCTTTGCCCATTTGTATATGACGTCCCATGTCCTCACATCTGGTCCATTCTTTGATTGCCACCCATTCCGGGATCCTCATGGATCATATATAATGTTGTTATAAATTAGGTTGTATTCAAATAGGTTAATTAGAGTACTTGCTGTATTATGGTTTTGTGAATGGATGCAAGCCATTTCTTGTGGTTATTTTTGCTCCTCTCTTCATAGATGGACTGTTGTCTTGATTCCCATACAATAAAAAAATATTCTCAAGACAGGCAAATGTTTACCATTGTTAACTAATTGTGTTACTAAATGCCCCTAAGAGGTCCCTGTACCATCCATTTTAGAGTGGAGGGAACATGAAATGCTTTCTTTAAATTATGTTTAGTTGGGATGTTGGCATTAATGATTGTATGAGGTCATCATAATCTTTATAAATATATTTAGAGTATATTAAAGCTCGGCATACATGGGTAACGTTTATCTGAAGTTCTCAGTGATCGGTCAGGTCTGGAATTTTTAATTAGTTGTTTCTGATGGGTTTTTAGGTGTTATGTATCTGATTTGAATTTTGGAACATGTGCATACACCTTTACCTTCATAACTGGAAAGAATTGAATTTAAGCGATTGTCTTTGCATTGCTTTATACCATGTGGTAGTACAATTGATCAATATGGGATCAACAATCATTATTAAAACAGCAAGAGTTGCAAGAAACTGACAAGAAAATCACAATTCACAAACCATAACAGTGTATATTCACCAACTAGGTGTTCTGCACTTTTATAAAAAAAAAATCCTGTCCACCTTCCTTCCCCATCTCATTCCCAGCATCATTGATGACAAGGGGGATGTAAGGACCCAGGGCGCCTATGCCTGCAAGTCAATAGGTCTCCTCACTGAGCGTTATTGCTGACATGAAAAAGGTGTCAGCAATAAGATCAACAAGAACACTAATAGAGGGATGGGTTTGGCACTATTTATTCTATTATTATATTTATTACTGCCCTATTAACAATGATAAAAACATGATTAGATGATGGCCTTGTCTTAGTATGATCCTAAAAAACAGAAGACTTTGGTGACCTTATTATAAATACAGCTGCACAGGATTAGATGAACCATTAATCTGAGTCCTGATGTTCAGCTACTGCCACTGTTTATTGATAGTAAGCATAGAGAAATTCCAGACATAATCATAAATATAGACAGAACATCTATAGAAAATAAATTAGCAAAATGGAATATATAACTCTAAACAAAAGCTTTTTATGAAATGGTTCCTTTGCAGAAATGTTTCAAATAATCAAGAATATATGATGATTAAAAAAAAAGAAGAAGAAGAAGTGTAGAACCTTGTATTCTTCATATGGTTGGCGTCTGTCTTTGTGATCTGTGCTCCAGGTGGAAGATTCATGCTATCCAACTTCTATGTATTGCTGTATACCAGATAACTTGTAACCATTCCTAGACTTTCTCTTGCTCTAAATGAAGAATTCTGTGAAAGTCTGAGTATTTCCTTTCTAGGAACAGATGTCCTTTTCACACAAAAAAAAGGATTAAATTCAAGCGTGGAATGCTTTGAAGCACATTTACAATGTACAAATATATTTAATGAATAAGCACAATTATTAAAAAAGGTATATACACAAAATTGCGTTTAATCGTGTAAGTGGCCTTGGGAGCATGGGAGGGTGATACCACGGACGCTATTGACCTATTACTCCTTACCTAACATTAATACTTGGTTTGCTTATTACCTCATATTTGAGACCTACCTACCTCTACAAAACTTTAACAGGTCCTTGCTGCTGCGTGGTCACCGTTCCTCGCCCCCCCCTCCGTTCTTTGTCCATGCATAGCCCCAGGTCTCTGGGGTCAGTGGACAGATGCATCTCTCTGTGTCGTCTTTGAAACCTATTTAAGAACTATGAGGTAAAGACACCCCCCCTGATTAAGTTGTTCTATAATAAACGCGCGTTGTGTTGGTCCGATGGAACAATGCTCCCCTTATCCTGGCTTTTTATTTAATTTTTATATTTACGTGTTATAATTACATCACTCGTACCGAAACACCTATGGCCCTATCATTAAGAATCTTTACTGTTGCCAAAATGCTTGTATCATAAACAGCCAACCGGCCATGGCATGTTATATGTTTTTTAATTCATGGGTATATAAATATGGTTAACTTTTAGACTACTGTACTCATTTAAAAAAACTTTACTACTCTATTAGACAGTGGCGTAACTCCCCTTGCCCCTGAACTGCTGTCAGGGGGACTCGCGCTATAATGTAATTTCCACTCTGTAGTATTTTTTTCTATTAAAAAAGGTAATATGCTGGGCATTTTTCCTTTTCAATCTCTACGTGGGCATGAAACCCACTCCAATACAAGGTACCTAGCTGCATATTAGATCAAGCATCAAAAAGTCGTTATGGTGCCCATACACAGTTTGTTGTTTTTTTTTTTAAGACAAAAAAAGAGAGATTTTTTTTGCTCGATTGGACTTTTTAATCAAATGTTTGTAATTCGTTTGATCGAGGTAAAAGTAATCGATATCGGACTGAATCTTGGATCGTAACGTATCGGACATGTCTGTAAATTTTAAATTGATACATTGTAAATCGAGACATGAATTTTAACAACCATCAGTGTGGTCTAATTTAAGGTGTCAGAAGGGGAGAGGGGTTTCAATCATCTCATTAGACAGCAGTGATTGTTTGACCGTTCCCACTTCCTGCTTGTTTGGTATGTTTTCGGTTTTGGTGTGGGTGCATTCCATCACAGTGGTTCTTGCAATTGGGGTCCTTTGAAAGTGTACAGTTGCATTGCTGTGTAAGATTAGTTGCAGGGCCCAACTTTGGGTGGAGTCCCTAAGATTAGTTTAAGTCAGTGTTCCCAAATTGAAGGTTGCAGAGTTTTCCAGAGGGGGGCAAGCTGAGGTGGCCAAGTTGGAGCCCCTATGTCAGAATTGCACACTAACGTTCCACTCGACCTCTGGGGATTGCAACCAGTAACAACCACCCTTCCCTACTACTGCCAGCCATCACAGACAACCTGAGACAGATGGGCAAACAGAAACACCATGGGGACTGCTGCAGACGTAAGTAAGGCATGTAATTGTGTATGTCTGTTTGTGTTTGTTCGTCTATATGAATACGTTTCCTGTATGATTGGTGTGTGTATATATGATGCTTGTCTTTGCATGATTGGTGTGTGTAAAAAAGGGCTTGTTATTTTTAAAAATGGATTTGAGGGCCATTTTCATTCACACTTGCCACCTGAGGTTGTGGTGGCGTTTTTCCACATTGTGCTGGCCCTTATTCTGAACCTGTTATTTTGAATGGGGGAGGGGGCTTGTTTATGTTTCCTATATAGAAAAGGTCGGCCGTGCAAATGAAGTTTTGGACCACTTGAGTGAGTCCAACAAGAGTTACCAAGTATTTTGTTTATTTGGATGCAGTGACCTCAATATCATCCCGACGTCAGTGATGTTGTGGCTATGGGAACTTTGTTGGGAACAGGTAATTTCCCCTGTTGATTTGTGTAAATGTACTGAATTATTCTGATTTATATTTATATTGCGCCACACCTATTACTCAGCACTTTACAAAAAATGGGCAAGTTGCAACACAAGATGACACACACATGTACAGTTTAATTGACACAGGAGGATTAGAGGACCCTGTCCAATTAATAAATTAGGGAATCCAAGTATAATCAATTGTGTGTGGGGGGGGGGGGGGCTGGCGTGATTATATGTAGGAATTAATGGGGAGACCAGA
>CM070035.1:93788454-93798514 GCA_036250615.1 Ptychadena robeensis | reverse complement strand
CAAGGCCACCCGGAGAACCCTCTTCAAGTGGGGTGGGCGGATGTTACCCAGCGGGACCAACACAGTGGAACCCGTACCAGATTGATCCAGCCCTGGTCGGGGCGGTACCGCTGCAGTCTTCCTATAAGCTGTTGGGATTCATCTCTCCTCTTCCTGCATCAAGGACCTGTTCCCGTATGCTAAGGGACAGGTTGAAGTGTTCAATTTATAAGGGACTTTGCTTTCCAAATCATTCCTGACGTTATACTGTGAGTTGACCATCATCGTTTTCCTGTTTCTACTGTAGTTGTTGAATAAAAAGGGTTTTAAAGCATTACTTTGGTTGTCCCGAACCTGTACAAGCACAGTGTATGTCCATCTAAACAATGCATGAGGAGGACGCCTGTATTAGCTTTTTGATAAGAAAATGAACTTGACATCTGATGGCATGACTTATTCACTTAACCCCCCTGCCATTCCTGACGGCCCCAGCTCGTCCAGCTCTGACCTGTCAAAACAGCAATGGACGAGCTGGGTTCGTCAGGCAGAGATCGGAGCCACAGGAGATCAAACTCACTGCTCTGTGTGGCTCCGATCTAATGAGGCAGCTGCAGGGGAACGGATCACTCCCTCCCCCCTGCTCTCCTATGTAACCTGACACATCTGCACTGCCATTTAGTGGTTGCAGTGCTAATTTACCTGATAAAGTGAATTATTGAAATCTTCATGATCTGATATTGTGAGTTATCCACAAAGCATCTGAACATGTTATTATATTCAGGATGTCTACCAGACTCCTGTATGGACATACTTTAGGAAATTACAGGCCTACAATGTAAAAAACTTTTTTCCATTAAAGTCTATGGTGCACTTTTGGTACAGAAATCTGTACCTAAGCAGTGTGCTAGGGAGGTTAATGACATTACCTAACTCAACATTTTGGGTCTGGAAAATATTTAGGGTGTCAACACAATTTTTTTTACACTTTATACTGATGAGAACATGCATCCAGGATGAAGATGCTGGACGAACATCACTGGAGGATGCAAGAACAGGTAAGCAGTCCTGAGTGTTTTGTTCCGTGGAACCTCCATACATATTTGGAGCCCTACCCAATACCCTTTCTCCACAAAAACATTTAACATTTATAAATAAAGCACTTAACCAGAATTGGAGTTTAATGACCATAGCAGCCTTTTATAATTAGAATAAAATACAATCTGGCCTCTACCATCCCAGCCAGCCAATAACTCTCCTGTTGTACAATATGTTAAAACAGAAAACATAAAATATTTCACTTTGATATCATACACATATTTTTTTATTTTTTTATCTAATTGGTAATCTTACACATCTATTTATCTATATTATTCCTTTATGATTTAATAGAAAAAAATCTGTTCCTGCTTTTCAGTGCTGTCATTCAGGCTGTTGAGAAGGCCAGGATGGTGATTGCAAGTTGGACCTTCTCAGGCTGGTGATGTTGTATGGATAGTTGATGATGCCATTTTGCTAAACCTGGGAAACAGAAAGGACATCAGATGTTGGTGATGGTCCAAACACTTACCTGAGGTATAAATGGTGGTGTCATCTTGAGCTGTTCCAGGTCATGTCAGTTGATGCCATGGAAGAATGAATGATGTTTGAACTGTCTGTTGACTCCCAGGCCCATGTTTGGATTTTTATGAAGGAGCTGTAAAGAAAGATATTTTAAATAAACTACTAGATGGAATGAAACAACTGACAAGTACTATACCCTAAAAGGACATGAAGGGTCAAGGGGATATGTACATATGACAGATGTAAATGATCCACTATGTGAATTCTACTTTGGCTTTCAGCAGTCACAATTCTCTCCTTGGGGTGTCATTGTGCTGTAAATGTAATGTAGAGGTATAAATGACTTACCTTTTCAATAAGATCCTTCAAATGTGGGTACAAGCTGAAGGGCGACAGATCTGAGAACTGTTGCCATCATGAACAGCACAACGCCCACCAAGTAGAAGTCCATGGCAGCTGTATATTGCTTTCTTTTTGACATCTGCAAAGAAAATGGAGACGTGACACTGTTTTTATTCCCTTTCCCTCATTTAAACATTAAAATAAAATAGGAAGCTGTTCTACATATGTGTTCTCCCTCCTAAATATAAAATAGTTCTGACTAGCAGGACTATCATGACTTGCCTCAGGGGCTTTGTAACCCGGGGTTCCAGCTGTCCCTCTTCCAGTAGTAGAATTGATGGCGAGTCAAAAGTCTGCAATCCTGAGGTGGCAGCCGCATCGATAAAGTGCATTTGTACAGTAGAGACTGTGTGTAGACTGAACATTGTGTGTCTAGGTCAGAGATGTACAACTTGTATCTGACAATGAATGTAGGAGAAGAAAGTGGAGGAATTGTGTTGGGGAGCCTCACACTACAATTGATGAACCTTGTTTGCCTGACAGATAAGATCTAAAATATAAGCTGTTTTTGTGGAGCTTTAGAATAATAGAAAATAACTTACCAATGGATGAAGCCCTTCTTGTGCAGATATTCGACTCCAAGGAGGATTTCTGCCACATAGAATCTGATGAAAAGAAGAAAATATATTGTTAACCATGTATTAAGCTGTGAAGGGACAGTTCTTTGGAAATGCGCGTTGGTACCTGAGGTTATCTAAACTCATGTTATCCTCATCACTGATGAGGTCTATGAGGTCTCTTACAGGGGCAAACTCCATGAAGATCCAAAATAATTTCTAAGAAGATAAAACACAACCAGTAAAGTTATCTGGTATTTATTTGGCAATAACTGTTATACAAAAGACAAAGTTCTAGACATGTAACAAGGACTTCAAAACTTGAGATATCAGTCAAATTGAATTAGAATGTTATACTTACCTCTGACAGGTGGGTCATGCTGTGGTTGATGAAGGGGCAGTCAGCAGCCTTCTCCAGGCCCTTCTTTTCCATGAAGAGTTGGTGTTCCAGGCCTTTAACCAGCATGATGGACTTTACTGCCAAATCCTTCTGAGTGGTCCTGTCCTTCACCAGATACACCTATATATGACATAAGTAGGTTACAAGGTCTGAGACATAATGCCACTCTGTAATAGTTCTACAGATGATACATAGACATATACTGGGAGTACAATGTGTATTTAAAATGTGTATAGTGTATTTGTGTATTTCAACACTTACAGTTCCATATCTTCCTTCACCCAAACATGCCCGAAACTTGAATCTCTTCTGGAATGGGAACTCTTGAAGCGCCTGATGGTCTCTGTAATCGAAGTTTCCTGCGAAAATGAGGTAAAACATTAAATTATTTTGTGAAGGAGGAAGGGTGAATTAGGGGAGGTTAGTGTAAGAAAGGGGAAGGTTCAAGTGCACCTTCTCTTTAGAGCTCTTTCACTCTACATGCTGTTATATGCATTACACAATGCCAACTGCCCAGTACACACTGTATGAAATTTGGCATATGATGGCATTTGTATTTTAAATGTATTGAAACCACAAGCACCAGCATGTCCAAAATGCATACAATATGGCATTTTACAAATTAAAAAAACCCAGCGACACACGGCACTACATAAATTACACAGGTGTGCTATGGGAAGTGTGTGTTGTGTGAAAGAAACAAACAAGGGGTGTAAAAATGAACACAGAGGGCTAAAATTACAAACCAAAGTCACAGGCCAAACTTTATAATAATGGAAAACATGTCTACAATTAAAAAAGGTTTTCCTTCTCATCATCAGATATAACAATGAACATTTTCTTAAGTTCTTAAGTTTTTTTTTTTACTTTTCTTACGTTTTCCTCAAATCAGTATCTCCCAAACTGGGGGGCGCAAAGGTATGCCAGGAGAGCGCAGGCCCTCATTCTTAACCTGTGTTTTAATAGGTAGAAGGGGCTTGATAATGTACATAAAAAGAAATGGGTGGCTCTGCAAGGAAAGTTTGGGGACCACTGCCTTAAACATTGATTATAGAACAAGCAATGTGTAATACTATGACATATGTGACATCAAATGTCCAATAAAAACACATCTTTGGCATGAATCTCTTTCCCCAAAAAAAATCTTATCTGCCAAATATGATAATACTGAAGACCAGAGTTTGCCCCCCCCCACCTTAAACATAGAGGTATTGGTTTATTCATAATAATATACATTGTTGCTGGCTACCCTATGGCTAGCAGACTGTAGTGAATGGCCCCCATATGAAGTATAGGAGTGTGTGCCATTAGAACTCTTTCACACTTCACACACAGTGTGTAAGACCAACGCACACCATATAAAGTTGCCTTTATACATTGCATAGTAGTGTGAAAGAGCCCTTAGTGTAAGGTGAGTAAATTAGGTACCTTGTCCTGATGTCTCCTTCTTTAAGTTTGTCTTCTGAGGTGGTTGTGTTGCACAGGGGGTAAGCAACACCAATGACAGCGACACCAATGCAAGCTCAACTCCGCTTTATTCTGCTTTACAAACTTCCCCGTGGGGCGATAACAGCTCGGTAACGAGAGTAGGGTTCAGTTCACAACAGTAACGTCCAACAGAAAGTCCAGTATAGGCTGGTAGCCTGGCACTCACGGGTGGCTGTGAGGGGGACCCACACAGTGGCTGTACCCTGGGACCGGGTAACCGGAGTAGACAGGCGGCAGGCGAGCTCCCAGATAGCTGAGTTGTGCCAGGTGCCACAGCGGGGGCACCCAGCTTCCCCAAGGCAGGCAACACGCTGGGTAACTAGGCCGCAAGGGGACACGCACTATTTGTGCCTGAGGCTGTGCGGACGCCTCTCTGTGAGTCTCTGTAGAAAAAGGCGTGTCTTCCTGGTTTCCTGGCTCTTTTAAGCCCTCCTGCCCCAGAGGCACCTGGGACGGTGGTTCCTTAAAGGGGCCCCTGCCACAGTTGTGTGTCCTCATGTTTGCTGTCTGCGTTTCCTCTTCCGATTCACCTGGATCTTCCTCATCAGCTACTCGACCCCTGCATGCCCAGCTTTACTTTCGGCCACTCCCTTCTGAAATGTATATAGAGGTCTGCAAATGTATCACACATGTATTGTCATGTCAACCCCACATACACAAACAGTTTCTGTTACACAGTGCTGTGACAAGAGACAGAAAAATAGCATTTTGCTAAATTATCTTACTCAAACAAGCATTGTCATCACCACACAGTTAATTGCTCTTATGACTCTGTGCTATGACAACAGCTAGAAATGTGGCATTTTGCAAAAGTATCTCCCTCAAACAAGCATCGTCATTCACCATTCCCCACACACAGAAATTGCTCCCCTGAGACAATGCTCTAACAACAGCTATTGTCATGTCAATGCCACACAGTGACAGACCATGTGGCCAAACAGTGATTTTCTTTTATAGCTGAAGTTCATACTGCAAAGTTGAAATTGTGAATTTTCATACATTCAATTTTTCGCATACTAAGTCGAATCAACATTCGATTGGGAAAATCAAAATTCAAGTCGAAACAAATTTTCTTCATTTTGACCATCACTATTTATAAATGACAACTGCTAAATATGCTTATTTACCTGCTGGCAAATGTTTTTTGACTACCTGTATTTTAAGGAATGTTCCTTTTTTTAATAACCACTGATGTTTCAAGAATTAGCTCAATTCAGAATTCAAGTAGCCATGAAATAAGCACAAAAAATATTACAGTGTCCAGTTGGCTTATGTGTTAAGCATTCGAGCTAATTTAAAATGGATCTTTAAAATGCATGAGAAATATGGATGGATAGATGAGAAATATTTGTTTGTCGTGCATTTAACAAAAACTATAAAATACATGTAACATTTACATAGCTTCTTACAAAACAAAACTTCTGTACACAGAAAAAAAAATCCAGACAGCAAAGTTTCATAAACCTTTACATAATTAACAATATCATCATTTCCACTAGTGGATGTTCCGCAGGGGATGCTTGTTAAGGCCAGCCCCTTAATCATGTATGTACAAATTATAGCCCTAGCAGCATTATGGAGGTGTACGAAATAAACCTGTTACCACCCAGAATTTGCCAATTTCTAAATCTGACTTTTTCAGGCCAATATGCTAAATTATGGATCAAGTCAGTACTAAATTTACATGGTACAAAGAAATTTTTCATAAAATTGTATGCAAATTACATATATGTTAAAACCATCTATAAAAAGACCAAGTACAGTGTGGTACATCTCTTTTATAGTCATATATAGCCCGCCACGTTTTGTGCAGAGAGTGGGCTTCATCAGGGACACACTAACTAGAGGTTTAAGAGGTACAGAGGCTAATTTAAAAAAACAAACAAAAAACATAACATCATTAACCTCCCTGACGCACTGCCTGTACCGCAGCGTTTTTAACAGTGTGGTACAGGCAATGGCAGCAGTGTACCCCCTCCCCTCTCCACAGGGCTTAAAAGCAGAGGCCCCTCCATGAACATGGAGGTCTATGGCACTGCTCAGCCTCGACCCCTTCCGCGTCAATGTGGCGCGATCAGTGAAGCTGCGGCTGGAAGCAGCATCGCCGTAGCTTTCCGGGGATATGCGGCTTTCATGGGAACCCAGCTCATCCAGAGTTTGTTCTTCACACAAGGACGAGATGGGCTCGTGATGAACACTAAGGAGGTTAAATGTACACAACTTCTATTCTCTTATATCCATTCTTATGAATATTTCTTAAAGTAAACATATCTATAGCCCCTATTTACTCTACCACCTATGTTCTTTATAATCACGTCACCATTGCATACTTTACAATGCATTGGACTATATATGACTATGAAAGAGATGTACCGCACTGTACTTGGTCTTCTTATAGAGTCTATTTTTTTTTTGTATAATCTTTTGTAAACATAGAAATTCACACTTTTTAACATATATACAGCATGTATAAGATTTTTATGAAAAATGTCTTTGTATAAATAAAGATTATAACATGCAAATGCAAATGTAAGACTGACTTTATCCATGATTTAGCGTATTGGACTAAAAAAGTCCCATTTAGAAATTGATTTTGGCATGGTAAAAGGTTTATTCATTACATCATTTACACTCTAATACCCCCACCTTTTAGTTCCTTCTTTGCATATTTCTTGTGATGTTCTAAATCTTCCTATCTCTTTTATTCTCTGTAATCTTTATGTTCTTCATCTTCCTGAGTGTGGCACAGCATTCAGAGCTTTCAGCAGGTATAGGCCCTGCTCCGGACCCCCATTGTCCAATGGGAATGTATCCTTCTGTAAACCTTAAAAACAATTACAACACTTTAGTCTATTTCATATGGCTGGTAATGATAAAAACGACTGTACAACATGGATGCTTACACAGTTGATTAAGAGCTATCATGGATCTTAACATGGATCTTAAGAGCTAATCATGGAGTTACTGGGAGCAAGTCCTAGGTTTTTCTTTTGCTCTTTAAAGTTACTGCTTTATTAACAATGTAACTGTTGGTAGATTATTTTGACCTAGTCATTTAAAAATTGCTTAAAAAATTGTGGGCTGTAGAAGATGTCAACCGGTGTACTTACATCTGTACCCCTTGCCTAGATCTACAACAATTTTGGTGAAGATACCATATGCAATTAAACGTCTCTAAAGAGCTAAGCATTTGTTTACAATACTATATTTGCACACTCCTGAAGCAAGGATGGCAGTAAAGATGAAATTTCAAAGGATACAGTAATGCTTTCATATTATCCTATGTTAAAGAGTTAAGTTACAACTTTACAACAAATACCCAAATCTTTCATGATGCTATATTCTTGGCATTTATAATTCCATTCAATAAAACACACACACATGTTTTGTCTATAGACTTGTGTTTAAATATCTGCTTGGAGTTTAGAGTTACATTTATTATATTCAATGAGACCTTATAATTGGGAAGTTGGGAAATAGACTGAAAATAAAACAAAACTCCAAATATTACAAGTGGCCAGAAGAGAGCAGTATAACCACAGCTATTTACTTTAGGTACTGTGTATTCCTCTAAAAGTATTGGAGAAAACATGAATGTGGCTCGGCACTATTGTGACATTATAAAATCGAATCCATTGACATATGCACAAATACATTGCGCTTCCCTTGTGATCTTTTATCTACCAATACTATTAAATATGAAGTATGGCTTTTATTTAAGATTCCAGACACAAAGTTTGTAAGAGTTTTTGGCATGTTACATTTCAGAACCTAATGTCATTGGCTCAATGCGTTTCATGTTTCACAAACAAAGTTGCTTCTTCAGGCGGTATGACACAGCCAAGGTAAGTTGTAGTGTGTGTCTGTGGTAAAGAGGAAACCTATGGTAAGCTCACATATAACATTCATACTTATAATATTTAGATTAAATGGGGGTGGGGGGCCCCTAATAGACATTTTGTGTAGCAGTACTGGAGAACAGTACCAGTGTATTAGCATTTTATAATTTGTTTTCTGCATGCCCCCGCAAAAACATCTGGATTTTGGCATATTGGGGTAAGTGGGCCCGGGAATATATTTAACTGTCTCGATCATTTGCGGGTCATGCCAGCCAACTCCAAAAATTTTGCGGTACTCTGAGTTACGGTAAACAGATCAGTTCTGACAATGAGGATGTTGGAGAAATTATTTTTCTCGATATAAGTATACAGATATAAGTCCGGGACCCCCAGGCTCCTCTGGTCCGTGGCTGTTGCATTAGGCGCCATAGAAGCCTTGGTCTGCTGTCCCCCCTAGACAAAAGCCGACCAAATCCTATTGAGGGTTTTAAGGTAGGAGGTTGGTAGTTTCATGGGTAAAGCTTGGATAGTATACAGGAAACATGTTGTGTGAAATTAAGAGCAAAAGGTGAGAAAGATCTGCTGTAAGTTCAGTGCCCAGATATCTAATGTGGGCAACCTTCCATTTAAATGTGAATTTGATTCTAAGGTCTAAATTTTGTTTACCTGCTAAGTTAACCTGGCATGGCTATGGATTTGGTCAAATTAATTTTGAAATTGATGAGATAAGGCCAACGTCTCATAGCAATGACATGAGGTGGGGAGGGAGACCCTATCTCTGCATTAGTAGAAAGGAGCAGTAGGGGTTTGTGGTTTATGTGGGACCAAGATATAGCATTTATTGCAGTTATGGTGTTGTCTCTACCCTCTCTGCCTAGTACAGCATGCAGTTGAGCTGAAGCTCCAAAATATTATACGGCAGTGCCTGCAGTTGAGCTGAGGCTCTAAAACATTATGCATCAGTGCCTGCAGTTGAGCTCAGGCTCTAAAACATCATACGGCAGTGCCTGCAGTTGAGCTGAGGCTCCAAAACATTATACGGCAGTGCCTGCAGTTGAGCTGAGGCTCCAAAACATTACATGACAGGGCATGCTGTTGAGCTGGTGCTCTAAAACATTATGTGCCAGTGCCTGCAGTTGAGCTGGCGCTCTTAAACATTATGCGGCAGTGCGTGCAGTTGAGCTGAGGCTCTAAAACATTATGCGGCAGTGCCTGCAGTTAAGCTGAGGCTCTAAAACATTATGCGGCAGTGCCTGCAGTTAAGCTGAGGCTCTAAAACATTATGTGGCAGTGCTTGCAGTTGAGCGGACGCTCTAAAACATTCTACTGCAGTGTCTGCAGTTGAGCTGGTGTGCACAGCTTTGCAGTGGATTGCTTAACACACACCATTTAGACTGTTACATGAACACCAACAAATTTGAGAATCTACCAATTTGTAAGTGCCCACATAGAACATAGACATCTGGATAAAACATACCATCACAAATACTTACCCCCGTTCCCCAAAACCACCACCTTCTCTTTGGGGTGCATTGTTGCCATGCTGGGAATTTAGGGTGTATTACCACCACAAATTAAGGAAAACTAGCTGAGTAAGCCAGAATGGTTTTCATAATACTTTATTTATACTATTAATTATAAATTATATACTTATGCCAGTTCAATTGTTTCTGATTTATTTCCTCAGAATACAAGATTATCTGTAACTATATCTCCTGATGAAGCAATTTCTTTACGAAACATGTCAAAATTATGATTTCTTCTGACAACACATGATGTGTAGTGATGGCCCGAACTGTTTGCCGGAGAACTATTCGCGGCGAACATCGCATGTT
>CM070035.1:93748255-93773303 GCA_036250615.1 Ptychadena robeensis | reverse complement strand
GGTGTGTCTCCTTAAAAGACCATTCAGTCAGGACTCCTGATGGAAGTTGGACACACTGTGCTGGCTGTTAAAGCAACAAAGACTGAGGGCACACATGGTGTGTGTGGCCCAGGCTGGTGCCTGGTAGGAGTCAGACCATTTACGGTAGGTTCCCTGTTTGCAAACCAGGAGGCTTGGCATTTTCCAAGGACTTTTTTGTTTGTCTGATATAAACCCCTTTGAGGGTGTTTGCAAATATGACTGCATGCTGTTGGGACAATAAATATGGGCAGGCAGTCCTAAAAAGAATCCTGTTTTTGTGGATGTACCGTATTAACACCTGCCGTTTGAAGCTGAACCTCCACACTATGTATGTTTGAATTGTAAAGATTTCCCCTAACACCCCGCCTTGTGGAAATCTCTACATGCACACACGACCTAAACCAATAAAAATGATTTTTCTTTGGACATACAAAGTCCATTTCTATGTCTCCAATCTATGTGTAACATCTCCTATGATGGGGAAACTGTGGTATTTATGCTAATGTTTATGGGGAGTTAAGAATGCTCTGTACTTCATTCTATTATTTTGTATTGGCCTTAATCCATATTTCATTTAAATTTGTTATTAATCACAATACATTTTTTTCAAGACGTATAATCAAGCACCAGACTATTTACAGCTCCAGGAAGAGAAAGAATATTTCCGATGGCAAATGACAAAGTGAATGAAAGACAGCTGTGGCAAAATTGGAACACAGGAAAAAGGAAAAAAAAATCTAAAACACTACTCAGGTCAAAAAGCGCTTTACCCACGCCTAAAAGCTGGAAAGGGTTAGAGGGTACCTAGTTTTTATTTGATAATGATCATTACATTGTCCTTTCTTTCTGTAACAGATATTGGTAATAAAAGAGGATTTGTAACCATGTAATCCAGAAGATGCTGGTTCTTCTATTCTTTCACCATACTAAAGAAAGACCTAGTCTAGGTATTACCCAAGAGATACTGGGAGTTGCCATCACTCCTGCTCTACCCATCCCATCATCTCTAGAAAATTTTAGGAGTTTCCTGCTCCCATGTAGGCTGATAGTTGGAGTTCATCTTGTCCACTTTGACAAGCCATAAGATGTAGTTCTCTGTTCCCCTCATAAAAGAAGCTGTTATTACTTTTTCCCCTTTAGATACATGCAGGGAGTAATTTTTCTGGCTTTCCTATTCACATGATGGAAATTGTAATAATGCACCATTTTATTCTTTAGTATTATACAGTATATACAAATATTATGACAAACGTTATTATTGATATATAGATCTTTAGTAGGATGGATGATCCTTCCCATGATGTGCGATCTCTTGCAGTATGGAAACATGTTCACTATAACACGGTTCTGCGTAGCAGTATATCAGTGTAGTCTGCCTTGGGGTGTTCTCCCAAATGAATGGGTGGGAGACCCTATTGCTTTGCCACAGAGACAGACACACACATCAGAGGGTGCACTTCTGTTCTGGCCCTTTAAAGTCCCCATTCACACCCATGTTCTACATATTTTGGAAACATAATATTTATGTTTAACAGAAAAAGATTAATACATGGACTACCGCTTTATTTCTCACTTCATGGCATACACCATTAAGGAAAAGTACTACATGCTGTAGTTTCCAGCTATTTTCCCAGGCGTGTACTGAAAAGCATTCAACAGGGCTTCCTTTTACTGTCCTAATTATAAAGACAATGAAGGCAGAATTTCTGAGCGGTGTGCTTTGATCGGTGTTAGTAATGGCAAATCAAGTGATGCCAAGTACAACAATCTTTTATTAAAACAAGATGCAATCTAGTAATTTCTAAAAGCATCACCCTGCAATTAATCAGTCTATGTTTCTAAAACACAATAAATGAAGGTAATACTGATTATCAATCCAAGTATTACTTATCACAACACATTACTGTTGATATATATTACATACAAAGATGAATGACCAAACCTCTGTATTTGAGCACTGCAGATATCCTTCCTCCAACTAAATGTCAAAAGTCAGTTACCCCTAAATGCATTCACATTGCAAGCTTCCTAACACCATTATCTGTTAAAATTAACACTGGACAGAAAAGACTGGGATTTTCTTACACCTGACACCAGTACTCTTAGGGTATGTTTTCATATCTGTCGGGACCCCCTACGCCAGTGGTAGCCAACTGAGTTGATATGGAGGGCCACAAGTGCGGCCCTCAGCATCACTAAAGGGCCGCACATAACATTTTCAAACTATACAGACTTGTATATGCAATTGTTAATGAAAGAATGACAGCAGGCATAGCTAGAAGATATACATAGTCATACACATTGTCAAAGGTTATGTGCCTTATAGATATAATCAAAGCCTATCTATGTGGCACATAACCTTTGATTCAAAGGTTACATGCCCCTATTCTCAGGTTATACAATCACCCCTCATTCATTGGTGGATTGTGAGAGCATAGCCACTCACAGTCTGCTCATGCCCTGCCACCACTTATCACCTCTCTTCCTCTTCCCACAGAGTTCCTTTGACCTATGCAATAACAGTTAGGTTTCTGGGAGGACCACAGAGGCAGCCAAAGAATGACCAAAGGGCCGCAGGTTGGGCATCTGGGCCCTATGCTTAGCACAGTGTGAAAACATTCCCTTACACTTTTCTAAAAGTTATGACATTTATTATATTAAAATCATATATCAAAACATACAAACATTTACAAAATAGTGCAAATAACTACATCCAATCATGTTATCCCAAATGGATTAATCTGTAGTCTAATTCATTCAACGCATTTTACCTGTCACAGGGTTTCGTCACGAAATTTGTGAAGCGGTAGACACAGAGGATAACATCTAATGAAAAAAATGTTTTTTACATACACATACAAAATCAGTACATTATTTATACATACATTCCAACTCATCTTTCTCAATACATTATTTTTATTAATCTATCATATGTTTTTGTATAGTTGGATTGGAATCCACGTTAAAGATACCCCATCCATAACGTTCCGCCGCTCAAAATCACTAAGGGACAGACTAGTTAGGAGTCACTATCAACCTGGTAAACCAACTAAAACAACTAGACCCCGGGTAGGAACCTTTAAATGTGGCAAAAGAACATGCAGATATTGCGCATACGCCTGCCTGTTTTTGAGGACCCGTGGGCCCCCGCCCCCCAAGGGGGAGCTATATAGGGCGTCATCACTCACCATACAAGGTTACTCTCCCTGACACCAGTGCTGGCTACCTACTGACGAACCTTAAGATTTTTAGGGCCATAAGGTAACTGCACTTGCTTGGGTACCTTAGTATGGCTCCATACCTGTAGACCTTTACCTTGATTGACCTAACTAACCTTTTGTATACCCAGCCACCACAGGCAGCACATTGGTTGGGAGTGCTATTTTACGCTTCAAACAGTGAGTCCATCCTGCAAGTGTTTTATGTTAACCATCCTTACACTCACCTCACTAAAAGTCACCAATGTGACACATGGTTGTCACCACCCACCACGATCTTTCTTTTTTGCCATCTTTGTAGAGGTATAGATTTGCTTTAGACATGTTTTGCTGTGCACAGTGTCACACTCCCTTCGTCCCCAACACTGACCACCAACTCAACTACACCTAGCATCCACAACACTTGGCCCCCACTCACCCTACACCCACTTTCAATACACTCCTCAACACATTCCCCTGGCCGCCCCCCACGCCACCCTATAACCCCACGCAACAAAAAAACAAAGAGGGAGCATGCACAACTATATCCCAGACAACCCCAATCCCTATATCACAATCACCACCTATTCTACCCTATCATACCATCCCCTCTGAGGACATCTGCGGATGGCCCCACAGAGCGGTTTCACGCCTATAAACACCAACTCCAAACTTTCCCCTATCCGATCACCTCCGAACACCCCTACAACACAGTCTTTCCCCCCCTCTTCCCCCCTGTTTTCCCCTCACCTATCGCACACACATCAAGAGTTAACCCTTCTATTCACTACACCTCAATCCGCCACATCATCATCCCCACACCGCCCATACGCAACCCTTCCCTTCACATAGTATCAGTCCTCCTCCCCAACTCTAACATCATGGATGTTTCTCATCTCCCTTCGGGTAGGCTCTTTTACCTGCACCCACCCCCCAATGACCTACTGGCCATTGATCTACCCTTATCCTCTATCTCCATTACTAGTCATATCTCTTGAAGGTGCAGGAGCCGCCCCCTCTTATCTCCCCCTCTTCCAGCGCCCGATGGCCGCCGTTTGCATCCTTCCCGCTGCCTTCACTCCTGCGCCACTCGGCCCCGTCGGCTCCTGTCTCGTTCTCTCCCCCCCTCTCCCCTCCCTCCAGACCGCCTTCCCCTCCTCCCGCCCGCGCGGGGGGCCCCAGACGTCGGCTCTTTTGATGCCACCGAGCCCAAACAAATCCAGGTAAGACATTATGCAGACACAATATAGTCCATCACGCTTTCCTAAATAACAGTAATAGATAATACCCCCTCATTTCTCCTATACAGTTTATACCAGAATTGATGCATGTACTAGTCTGGTGGACGCATCTGTATGATTTACCTGTAAAAGCGATTGATGGAACATTTTTTGTCGAGAACAAGATATTGAACGTCTCATCATAATAAACCGAATTATACTGGATGACACCTGACTGGTTTTGACTCTATTTCACATTTCACATCAATCACCATTGGTATTCACACATAGTCCACCTTAAAGTCCACCCTGGGCAAACCCCCAAACGATGAGGAGTGTGGTACCAAGGATCCAGGGTGCAAAGTTCCTTGTTGGTATTTGTATGTTTTTGTATAGAGTTGAATATTTGATTTGGCCTACTGGAAGGTAAGAAAAATTGAGAAAGTACCTCCCCCCCACCTCATCATGAGGATTTCAATTTTTGAGAAGAAAATAGTATGTCATATACTGGCAATATATGAAGAGATAAAGGGGGTTATTGAGATCTTTCCTTTGCCAAACACATTGTTAGCCCAGGGAACTGGACATTAGTTTCACCCAAAGGGTACCAATTTACCCTTTTGGGTGAAATGAATGGTACAGTTCTGGTAAAATTGTGTTGGCAAAGGAAAGAAAGAATCTCATAAAACCCCTTGTATCTCTATATATGCACAGTAAATGAAAAATACTATTTATCTCTATCATATGTTTTATCAACAATGGCATAGATATTACCTGATTTCAGTCAGGTCCATTTTTGCCACAATGGTGGGCTGTAAGTTTTCCAACGGATTTAATTGGCGGGTATCAGGCCAGTTCCAAGTTCAAGGACCAACTCACTGGATAACTCCACGTAGCAGTGGTGTTCAGGATCACTTGTTACCCCTCCCTGTTGTGAGAATCAAATTGTTCATCAATCGGCCAGATTCTAACCAGAATGAAAAAAATAAACCAATTAGTGTTTCCTCAATATAAAAAAAGTCATCTGTACTCAGTATCCCAAACAAAGAAACCGTAAAAAAGCCACCATACCCAAGAGATTTTTGTTATCTATGCTTTGCGACTGTCTAGGTTGAGGTGGGAGATATTTAAAGCTAGGACCCTTCGATGTAGTACAGGTCGCACCTTTAAGTTTCTTTTGGTGGCCAATCAGTGTGGCCTCAGGGTCTACTTCTTCACAAATTTCCATGATTGAAAACCATCTTGACAGTGAACCATGTTGAAAAGTGTTAGTAGACTACCATCAATCCATTTGTATTAACTGATTGGCTTATGTTTTTTGCCCTTTGTTTTACATTTGTATTTGTTTGAATATCTGATTTTAATTTAATTACATATTTCATAACTTTTGTAAAAGTTTAAGAAGCTAGGCATCAGGTTCTATTTAACGTTCAATTGACCTAAATGATCAAATTTTACAATTGATTGAACTTAAATTGGATACTGCCCATAATTTGACCATGAATTGTTCGATTTAAATCAAACTCCCATTTAAAATCGATCGACCATGTTTGAATTTTTTCCCTCATTGTCAACAAACGTAGCTTTTTATTTGTTATTCTGGTTCATCTGTCTTATAGACACAAGCGCATCCTTCTTATTCAGAAGAGGTTGTGACTCAGCCAGTGGCTGGCCGATCAGCTTGGTTTCCTGTGTGAACTGAGATCATTGTTAATTATTAGTATCCCTGTGTAGGACCCGGGGCATGTTTTCCTCTGGACCAATCCTGCGCTAATCGTACAGTCAGGCCGATACACTCTCGACTCTCCGGCCGCCAATAGTTCTCTCCCCTCGCTTCACACCCACAACCACAGTACTCACCCTAGCGGGCAGGTTCTGAGAAAGAAGTAGACGAACGGCCGAAAACCGCGATATGCACGAACACACCACGAACTTGGGAAAATAAGGTAGAGAAAAAACGCAAGCCCCAAAGAAGACCTACCGCACGGTGCTCACACCGGACCATCGCTTGTTTTCAGGTTACCTCGTCTGCGGACCAGGCCCCTGACCTTAGCTTAGTTTCCAAGACCACGCAAGAACCCTGCAAGCCTTGACATCTGCTAATTCTGTAACAACTCTTTCATGCCTGTGACAAACCTCCACGGCAGGGCAGCCCCAGCCTCCGCCCTCTTGCCTTTCTTGGGTTTCCAGGTGAAGGGAGAGACCTTGCCCTACCAGCCGCAGAACACCACCGGTTGTCCCATGGGAGATCGGCCCATCCCATAGGGGGGGCTCTGGGTGGGAAGACCTGGTTCTACAGGCATAGCAGTCCTCTCCTGGATCCTGGTTCCCTACCCTCTCAGGAGGAAGTACCTGGAGTGGACTAACAACTATAAGGGCATTTTCAAGAAGGCCACATCCCAAAATTAATATATAAAGAAAAGAGTGTTCGATGGGAGATTTCCTCGCATCGACCTTGGTTCCCCCTGGTGGTCAGGCAAGGGGCAAGGGGACTTTTAAGGCCAAAAAGGTAAATGAGTATTGAGGTAAAGTAAATACATACAATTTAATAATGTATATAGATAGTTAAAACCAAAGCATTGCATCGATCATATAGAGAAAGTGCACAAACAATAAACTGGCATGTCGATTAACCTCAAATAGCATACATAATTTTAGGATCAATCATCATATTGTCGGTAATCAGAGTAAAGGGTTCAGTAGGGTAATAATTCAGCATTGGAATCCATCACGACGTACGTTTCGTCAACAGTGGACTTCTTCAGGGGATATTGGTCCAGATGTCCAGATGTCCCAGATTTAGGACAGTGCCAGTAAAGAACGGAAATTTAGATGGTAGATACCGAATAAAGAGAAAGAAAAAAAGGTGGAAACACAACGAGAACAACAGAACAAGAAAGAAAGGGAAAATAGAACAACAAAAGACAAGCAGATCAGGAGCCTCCATGGAGCAGTCATTTGTGTAAAAAAGTTCTGTGTGGGTTAGGTTTGCTTACCTAGTATTTAGGTGAAAGGTTTGGTATCCCACATGCAGGAGAATGAGTGGCACAACTCAGTCCCAGGTTTCTATAGTCCTGATGGTGTAGTATTATAAGTAAATATGTCATTTGGAACTTCAAGTAAGACAGTATATAAGACGGGACTGGGAGAGCCACCAGTGATGAGAGGGTGAACACTGGGAAGGAAGGGGAGTGAGGGAACCAAGGTCAATGCGAGGAAATCTCCCATCGAACACTCTTTTCTTTATATAAGTCAAACTTTAGTTTTAAATACATATGTTTTATTTTGAGTATACATCAGCTTTAATCTAGCCATATATATTTATAACTTTTGCATCTTAGATTCCACCAACTTGTGCAGTTTAAATATCGATATGAATAGTTCAGTCAACCAATCTATTGTACCACCACACAGTGTGAATTAAACAGGTCTGACACATTATATGTTTATGTTATTATTATATTATTATGTTCAATTTTGGTCACTTTTGGTCAATCATACCAGGTGTGAGGAAGTCGATTCCGTATGATCGGCTTAAAGATCAATTGTTTAAAGTTGATCGAAAGTAAATATCAATTCTTATATGACTTACTTTTGTGGGCTACAGAGAAAAAGAAAATTGTGGAAGGTGGGATTAGTGGTAAAGGCAGTGACATAGGTCAGGGTGTAGTTTAGTGAAGGAAAAGGGAAGGTTCAGTTAAGGAAGATCCTTTTTTAATTAAAGATTTCCCCACTCTCCTCACCTAATTATCCGGTCCCTACTGTTTGATCCCACTGAAACAAAATGTCGACCAAACAGGTATCCGACATGTTGGTAAAACGTTGAATGATCGTTTGTCAATTTTGGCATAAGTTTGCAGCGATCAAACATACTACGAATCAATGTGTGTATGGCCAGCTTGAGTGTCCTCAGAATATCTGCCATCATTGTAAAATTTCCCTTCATCTTTTGTCCCGAGGGGCAACACTAAAATTGTGGATGCTCCTTCCTTTTACAAGCCATCACCAGTACAGCAGGGTAGATTAATCTCCTCTAAAAGGACACTTCAACACTCACGCCAAAACTAAGAAAACAAATGTTTTGCCTAGAGATACACTTTAATACTTAATTCATAAAATGTAGAACATTTGCAATATAAATGTTCACTACAGTTATTAAACTAAGCAAAGTGAAAGGTCCCTTTCAACGTGAGAATGTCAATAATCCCCTAAGAGGTTAGAGACAAAAAATGTTGGATCAATTATTATCATTGAGTTCAGTAAATGTAATATAAGTATTCCAATGTAAGGAGACATTACTGATCTCTGCTGAGATGACAAGGGCATTTAATGGCTTCTGTCTGTGCTTTACCAGCAGTGTTTATAGAACCACACAAACAGTTTTCCTGCTGTCTAGAACTATACTAAGAACATGAATGTCCTTAATCAGATGAGTCCAAGGGCTGATCGCTAACTCACTTGCCCTGCAAAACTCCTCTACACAGACATATTGGCATGTTCCCACATTCTGAGATCCTGCCGTGCCGTCACTGGCTCCTAAGCAAAGCAATTCTTTCCAGCAGTTTCACATACCACAAAGGTCTACTAGTTCAACTGTCACGCTCCCAGAGACCACTGAATTTTTGGCAGTCTGCTTGGTCTCAGATCTTTCCTGTTTGAATTTATTCAAAGCTCACTAAACCAAAGAGATTTTCTAAAGGACCATGAGTAAGAAATAGACCGAGAAATGGTGAGACGCTTTCTTACCTACAACACACACAATGGTCCCTGTGGAAACAAAGCCAAAGTACTGGATGCACTTATTCCATTTCTATTCCCATTACATTTTCCTCTATTCTAACTTACTGAGAATATGGACAAAATTATGGATGTACAGCTGGAAATATGGAAAACAGACAAAATAAACCTTGCAACAAAAATGTACTTTAGTCATAAAAAGAACAAGGGTGGGATAAACTACACAGGAAGTTTTGTCTAAGGATTTTACCTTAGCTTCCCTTCAAAACATGCAATGTCAAGTAGATTTTCATTAACTATATGTTGTTTATACTAAATATGATGTTAATAAATGCAAACATGTTTACCATGCAATATTACAGAGCCCAACCCTTCAAATGGAATGTCATTGTAGGGTGTTTTAAGCAAGTAACACCCCTGAGTCATACAACTTAATCTATGATCGTAACAAAACTGGGACATACATACTCTTAAAATTGGGTGCTTAACTTACTTTTTCTGTTGGTAGAATAATACACAAAAAGTCAATTGTTGTACAAAGCACCATGCACAGGGGTGCACATCATTTTTTTAGTGAGCTCCTAAGATGAGTACCAGGAGATGATGTTTGGTACTCACCCTATATGTAGTACCATCTTCCCTCACTGTCCTCTGCTTTCTGCATGGTAGATTTTGCTGCAAATGGACCTCCCTGTTCATGATTGAGCCTCCGATAAGCTGTCTTCATCCACAGGTCACCAGCTGGCTTTTGTTAAAATGTAACTCACAGTACAACACTGTTTGAACCCTCAGATTGCATACCTTAGTAATGGAACCCCGTTTTCATAGTCATATTCTATCTGTCAACATTACAACAGTGCTTTTCTCTTGTCAGATTTTACTCTTACATATGCCTTCTGGGACATTCAAACCTCAGATCTCCAACACCCTTAGAATACAACTCTTTTATTTTGGATTAGTAATTTATATTTCACACCCATAACTAATTCACAGTTATTAATGTTTCCTGAGGTTATACAAGTGATATTAATTGTATACATTTAACAATAAAAACTGAAAGAATTTGACAAAACTCAAAAATTTTACTTTAACAGTAGTGTATACATGATACAGTGAAGTTGTTTGTACAGCTATTTAATGTGGGAGGGCTGCCGATCGCTCCCCTCTATGGCTGACAGCCAGACTCCTTGTATGCACCAGACACTTCAAGCCTCCAAGTTGGTAGAACACATATGAATTTTGTAACAATAATGCAGGTACGCATAGCTTGTTTTTTACCCTTTTTGAGTACCAGAGTACCACTTATGTGCACCCCTGAACATACATCTCTTTTGTATAACAAAATAGATTCATAAATATATCTGGAGCCAAAATAGTGTAACAGTAACACTCAATTAATACTATTTATTTTCTTCTGGTGTCCTGTTGGAAGATTTTTCTTTTTTTCCTGCTATGAGATACTGGATGTAAGAAGAAATGTCTCTGAAAAAATGAAAAAATTTGTATTACAACCCACAACCAATACTTCCTAGATAAAAGGCAAACAAACTTCCCATTTGGGGAGCAAGAGTTCCTTACTTTGGACTACATGTCCCATTTCACATTTATGTGAATTACTTTGTATTTTTTCACAAGCAAAGCAGTGGAACAAGGATGTGCATGCATTGGTGATTATTATCAAATACAGCACTTCATAAAGCCCCCATAGCTTAGGTAGCCACTGCAATACTAGAAGTGCCTGGTACATAGAATAAATGCAGTAAATGCTAATTTACATGGCCAGTTATAGGGTGTCTGACAGTCAACAGCTCCACCAAAACTATTGGCTTGCTGCTTTGTGTAGCTGTTACACTTGGGAGGCCCTATGGTTGATAAAGAGCCTCCGCTCGAAATGCGTCCTATTGTTCCTGTTGAGTCCTCCAGCATCTGTAAGCAGGAAGTGATCTCATCCCTAACCAGGAAGTGAGGTCACCCTGGAAAGCACATGACCCTTAGAGATAAAGCCTTGTAAACCTCCGTTAATGTGAGTATCTTGTCTTTTGTTTTATTTTATTACATATTATTTAACCATTTACATTACCATACTAGATTGTGCGCCTCGTGTCTTTGTTCCTATTACACTTGGGAGACAACTGCCCGCTGGGTAACCACCCATAACCTACCAGGAAAAAGCCTAATGTCACGTTCTCTGGGGTTCAGGCAGTTGGTGGAAACGAATTATTCCTAACCCAATTGGTGAATTAGTCCAACATGAAAACAGGTAAACAAATCCACATGATGTACATGATTTTATATTTTAAATAAGGGTTTAATAATCCTTTAAGGAAAATGTTATCTCATAGATGTTACCTGAACAATTTATTTTCTATTCATGTCCCAATTAAAAATGTTCGATTTTTCCCTAACTTTCAGTCTAACAGTGCTCCCTAAAACAAATAGATACTCGATAAGGGTATTTTTGATACCGAAACCATTTTTTGAAAAAGATAAAATATTACTTCTAATATTACAGAGTAAAAGAAGAATATGTAAATACACCGACAGTGACATGCTAGACATAATTACTAACATGGTTAAAAAGTTACCTTTCAGCAGATATGTTTCCAAAACACATATGTGTGCATAAAGAAGTCAATGCTTTTCAGCGACCCATTTGCATCTTTTTATATTGTACAAAGTAAACAAGAGAACAAGGGATAATCAGTATACATTATTATACATAGATTATTGACATATCTCTGTTCACTATAAATGCATAATGAGTGGGCATGCATGCTAATTGGTCATAATCATATCTTACGGGGTTGGTCCTCCTTTAGGCTAAGTTCCCACAGCATTGAGCAAGTCCGCCAGACTGAGGTTGTCGTAGTGCACCTCTGGAAATAGGCGGTGCGATAGGAATGTATATGGATGGGCTGCTTCAACATCCCCGTCAAGGTATGCGATTAACGCCATGGATACCAGGCATTAAGCTTGTTACCAGAAAAAAGTGAAGACAACTGGGAATCTGAACTTGTTTCTGAACTTGTTGGTTGATAGTAGATCATATACTTATTGAGAAAAGGTGAGATATAGATTTGGCAGACAATGAAACTTCAAAAGTTAATAAGCTAATAAGACTGAAACAGATTATATGGTATGATTAGAACCATAAACCTCCAAATATTATTGTTACAGTACACAAAGACACTCATACACAATGATTGCATATTTTTATTTTACCTTTAGATGGAGATTTATCAGAAGAGATACCTAAAAATATGGATGGATCTGAAAAACCAGGCACAACATTCCAAAGAGACTTGCCAACGCTCAGTCAGTGCTGTCTAAAAAGGACCACACACATTATATGGGGAAAAAACATTGGCTGAAACAATTGCTCCTATTATTAATGTAAAGAGAAACAAATGTTCAGTTATTATTGAAAGGATACGTGACTAGATGAAAATTGTTGAAAGTGTTAATTAGTCACAGATGTTTGGAGGGCTTTTTCTAAAAAAACAACACCTCTGTATTCTTTTAGGGCATATATGTGACATAGTTTGCCGGCGTGTTTTTGGCATTTACTGAATGGCCAAGCAGCACCTCATACAGTGGGCATTTGGCTTTAAAAAAACTTCCTTGACATCAAAAGAAATTCTCTTTTGTACAGCATCTCCAAAGCTGCTGATGTAGTCCACAGTACCTTCTCAGCTTCTGCAGGTTAGCTTCAAACTTAAAACATCAAAATAGTTGAATGGCCGCACTGACCACAACATGACATGACATGACATTTATTTATTGATCCAGGCTAAAATAAGGCAATACAGACACTGATAATTTGAGCACATTGTTTCTTAGTTTCCAAAAATTTCAAGGGACCATAAAGTATGTTTTAAGTTGATCTCTATGACTAAGCTCCAAAGAGGGTGAAACATGTAAGAGGAAAGAGGACCCCTAGGAATTGGGTATTTTAAGCTGATTTTTGTTGGCTTTTTCAATAAAAATCTTTTGGATTTAATGCCTGTGTGCAGATTGCTTCATATACGCATAGACTGTGTGTGGACTTTGGAAATTAAGGCCATGTCTCCATGTTATGTGATCCGTCGGGACCCCCTACATCAAGCGCAGTGCTAGGCGGGGGGTTCCGACAGATCACATACACTTTACCTGCTCGGTGGATGCTGTGTTCTTACAGGGCTGAGCTGTTCCGCCTATGCAGGGGTTAAAGTAGTGCAGTACAGTAATCACTGCATTGACGGATGTGTGAACAAAGCATGCGCCTGTACTGTGTATATGATCCATGAAAGGTTGTGGAGACATGGCCTATCTATAACAACTCCAGCACCGGTGCAATCAATCGTAATCTAATCAGGAGCTCAAAAGAAAGGTCTGTGTGGTTCTTGGAGGGTTAAAGTGCACCTAACTCAGAAACCCACCCAAAACATTTTTACTTATATCTAAGCTGTCCCAATGGCTCCAAAAACCTACAAAAAACCTACAAAAATATAATAACTTGCTATGCTCTCTTCTGTCGCCATGTTGATTTCTGTGTGGCTTCCAATGCTGCAAAAATTAATGCTGCTACAGATACAATGGCTTCCACTGGGACAAAATCTAAGCTGAATTGAAAGAAATGTGAAGAGCAGCAGATTAAGAATGAGCCATCTCCGAGCTTGTACAACTATTTCTTTACAGGTAAGGATTTTGTGTCTTTCTTTTTATATCAGGCGAGTTGAGGTGAGATTTTATTAACATTTGCTTTAAATGTGAACCATACAATAAAATATTAAAACAAAATGTATACTTTATGCATGGACACATAACCATCACACCTATATAAGCCTCTGTAACTTACTATTCCAAAACCATGGAGGTGGCCCTTATGTTAATGCTGTAAGCATCACTCCTCTGGTAATGCTTTTCTTAAAATGTTGGAGCGTATCTGTGGGAATTTGTGCCCATTCGACCAAAAGCACATGTGTGAAATGTTGATGTTGGATTAGAAGACCTGGCTTGCAATTAACATTCTTATTCATCCCAAAGGTGCTCAGTAGGATACGGGCTGTACAAGCCACTGGAGTTTCTCCATACCAGAGTAATCATACCATTTTATGGAGATAGATTTGTGGTCATGCTGGAACAATAAAGGACCATCTGAAAACGTAATCATTGTTGAAAGTTCACAATTATCCCAAAAAGTATGTTGTTAAATTAACGCCTTTCATTGGAAAAAATGGAAACCAATCATTAAGTGGGGTGCTCCCAAATTGTTGGCCATATACTACAACAGTGGTCCCAAACTTTGCAGGCAGGGCCCATTTTTTCTAGATTTCTAGATAGGAAAATTATCGAGCCCCTCCTCCATTAAACTACACAGGTTCAGATTGAGGGATTTTTCACACTAGCAGCATTTCCATTGCAGTATTGCAAAGCAGTGCTGCTAGAGTAACACAAGGTACACAGTTTTCCATAGGACCTTTCTTGTACCTTTCAAACTGGCCCCACATTTGCATTCTGCCCTGCTCTGCAGCATGCATTTTTGGAGCAGCAGCGCAAGCGCCTCTCATACACTTGTACAGGAGAGGCAAGCTCAGCAGAAATGCAGCATTTAATTACAGATAGCGGATGCTGTATCATTACCACTAGCACCACAACCACAGTGCACTAGTGTGAAATAGCTTTCAATAATAGATCATTTAAATAAATAGCTTTTTTTGAAACACAACTCCCTTTTTCACATCAATCATGCAGTGACATGCATCATATATACACACACCCTACAGAAACATTCATAAATCACATAGAGACAAATACACAATCATTGTGTGGTGGTTCCCAAACTTTCCCTGCAGAGCCCCATTTTTCTATATAGGAACATTATCACCCCCCATTCAAACTACACATATTTAGAATGACGGCTTTTTTTAACCAGTAAAAGATGAAATTACCGCTAGCATGTCCTTTATGGTAATAAAAAATAAAAACTTTATTTAAAATGACTGCGGAAACATTTATTATTCTAGTAGAGACACACACACATAACATGCACTCTACCTACTGTCTGCAGCTAGTTCCCGTGTGGTTGTCTTGATTGTCTGACAGTGGTAGGGCAGGGTGTGTGGTGTGGGGGATCAGCTCAAACGATGCTCTCACAGCATCAATCCACACGTTTTTATCCTCTTAAGGGCTCATGCCCATGTTTATTTGAGCACACAGTCCAAATAAAGGGTTACCCTGGCAGGGGTTAATAGACATTCAAATGAAACAAGGTCACTCAAAAATGCCAAGCCTCCTGGTTTGGCACCGATCAAAAAACAGTTTAGGAACCCTTAATGGCAGCCATCAGCATGGGGCCACACACTCCTGTGTTTGCTGCACCCAGCAGCACTGTCTCCAACCTCATTTGGAGTCCTGACTGATGGTCCCAGCTCCTTTTTGGAGACACACCCAGCCATCTCGTTAGGGTCTAGCAGGGGTATCTTGGTGGATACACACCAGCAGACCCCTTCACTGCCGCATATGGACCATCCACACCTAGGCAGACCACCGGTCTGTCACAGTGGATAGTGTGAAATTTGCTGATGTAGAAATGATAAGACAGTGGGAAGCTCTCTCCCCTCTGTCTGGATGCAATTCTCACATAGATGGCTCCAAGTGAATCCTTGGCTGACCCCCTAGCTGCACCAAAAAGATGCACAACCTTAATCAGTTAATCTATGGTTATTTATTTCACAATTTTTTCCTCTTAACATCTTTTTCCATAGAATGACTTTTCACCTGTTTGTGCTTTAACAAAGTTTCCAAAACCTTATAGACTAGAAATTTTAACTATTCTGACCCAATAAAATATTGATTTTCTCTTCCCTCTATGAGCATAGCACTGAAACCACAAATTGTAGCAACATGCCATGGCTGGCAACCTTTCTAAGACGTGATAATGCTGTGATTGGGGGAAAAAAAAAGAAAAAGAAGTCAAAACTGTAAAACTTTAGAGGTGTTTTATGCTTAGTAACCAGATAAAATGTTTATTCAGCGCTGTCTTCAAAGAGCATAGCATGAAAGGCACAGATTAAAAAGTCATGTTGTTATACAAACTAAAAAACATCTCTTAATGTGGTTTTCAAATCCCACCATATCTTCTCTTTATTGATTGTGATTAATCAGCGTTAGAGCTGAAGTTACTAGAGTATTAAGTAGATCCTTTTATAATTGACTGATTTCTTTCAGATAAAGCATTCATGCTTACAATTTCCACCGTGCTTTATTATATTGAATAAAACTGTAGCAGAAACAGATTTAGGTATATATTATTGAAGTGGGCTGCATGATTATTACACTATATTTTATTGTAGAATAAATCTGTGCTGTTCAACTGTAAAAGCTAACAATTCATTTTAGATTTAACCTTCCTAGCGCTTTTGACAGCTCCATCTCGTCCCTGCACTTTCATGTCAGTGTTGCAGCTGACGAGATGGAGCCGTCCAGCTAAGCTCACATCCCCTGGCAGCAGCACATACTCACTGTTCTGTGCTGTCCCGGGGGACATGCTCTAAGCTGGCTTCGCCGATGTCACCCCTCTTCCAGCCCAATTTGCATATGCAAATTGGGCTATCTTCAAAGACCACATCTGGAATATCACCCCCAGTGTCATCTCCACATGTGCTCTTTGAAGTTAACCCTTTCAGAGAGTGCCAAATGCCATTGTATTGTATACAGTGATAACACTGAAATCCTGTGAAGTCAAACATTCCATTTAAAGTAATTTTAACACCTATAAACACTATATGGCCAAATGTAGCTCGAATTGCCAATATTCACAAAAATTTTTTTGCCATTCTAATATTGGAGACTAATGTCCACTTAGTCAATTGTGATCTACAAGTTGGGTACCATAGGCACCTGGAGTAGATTGTGGAGCTTATCCAATTTTTTTTGCTCAGCTTTATTAACACAAGCCTGTATTAACCTTATACAACTGAATAACCATATTAACGGAAGAGACTTTCTTTGTCTCTTGTTGGCAAGTCAATTTGACCCCACAAGCCAAAAAATTGGTACTCTTGCAGTAGCTTCAACAAAGCAAACATTGTTTTTGGAAGACAAAAGTCACTAATCATTTTTTTCTGTAAAAGAAAACTATCCTGCTATCACATATGTAGCGAAAAAAAGTAAAAAAAAAGCTGAATCAGCAAGGTATACTAAAAAAAGCAAGAACCATTTCAGAAAACAAATGGCAGTACTGTTACTGTAGAGGTTTTACTGGATATGGGCATTATTTGGTAAAACATTTACATTTAAATATTTCACAAAATGCCCTCATGTAATAAGAAACATTTACAGAATTACTTTGAGGTCAAAGGATGTTTTTTAAAAGTAGGAGAAAAGGGTGGACGTTAAATTTAAACAGTATGAAAATAAACTATAGGACTTTGAACTGTAATCCAACTTCTCTTATTTCTTTTAGGAACTACATGACTTAGACCAAGCAAATCTCCTGATTTTAAACGTTTTTTCTTTTGGCATCAATATTGTTGAACATTTTTCATATCTAGCGCCTGGAACATTCAATTATCATTCTCAATCCAGCGAAGAATTTGGAAGTTACTTTTTGTTTTAGTTAACCAAACACTATGTTCACATGGTTATCCAAAGCATTTTGCATAATTGGTATTTTTGTATAAATAGCATCAATACATGCAATCACATCTACGATATTAATTCCATGGCCAGCAATGGTTTATGTGTTATTGTTAATAAATTGTTTCTCCTAAACAAATTTGAAACCATTTGCCATTTCAGTAGACTTATTCAAAGCTTCATAGGGCAGATGATGACGCCAAGGCTTAAGTTTTCAAACTTTAAAGGGTCCTATATGTTAATTCAATTCATATTGCATGAACTTGTGTTTAAATTGAAGCAAGCTGACTAAAATTGTGAATGTATTCTGTGTTTGTTGTTTTTGCAATTACAATTATAATAAAATACAAGAAAAGGAAAAATGTATTTGCTTAAATAAGCATTTCATTACATCTATATTAGTTCTGAAAATTGAAGCCCAATTTAGTGCTTTATAATGAAGACCAGAGCTTACCCTATTTGTCAAGCAGCCACACGAATCTATCAGAAACAATAAACTTGCGTTATGTTATGTCAACACATCTATTCTAGTCTACAATAAGTGCGTTTGCCCCTTCTATTCTAACAAAAAGAAAGTTTTTTTTCCTTTAAAATGAATTGTAAATGTATTATAGGCATATGTTTGAATCATCAGTACTTCCTCCTTAATCCAACCATCATGTATACTCTGCAGTCTTCTTTTTCAGGTCTGTCTTTCTGGTTCAGTGTGGTCTTGTGTGAAAGTTCACATTCATCCATGTCATGGTACAGCTCTAGTAGTAGGCATATTTAACTGGATGTGTCGTGCAATCTTGAATAAATTTTAAGGAAAACAAATTACTACTAGCAGTTTGTAAGTATTGATTTCCCTGTAAATAATAAATGCTGATATTTAGTTTAATGAATTACCCATTCCGTTTCATTATAGATACAAAGCTATATGTATTTAAAATAACAGTAAAAGTCATATGAATCATGCATTATGAAATTAATGCAACCCAGAAGAATGACATACATACACGCATTAGAGATTGCAAATGCAGAAGAGACCTGGTTGCTGGATCAAAGAAAAGTATGTCATCCACTACCCCCCATCCTCCAGCAAGACTGTAACCCAAGCACCCTTTGCTTATATTTGAGTCAATCATTTTTACATGTGATATAGTAGAGCATGGTGCTGGCATGGTGCTTAATGATCAGCCTCAACATGTGCAGTTGGCGCTTAACCTCCCTAGCGATACATCCGAAGCACAGCGCGGGAGCTTACCTGGTCCGGAGGCGGAGGCGGGACCCGGGCTTAAAGAAAAATTTTCACGTTTTTTAAATATTTTTTTTTTACTTTTGGACTGGATCAGAGAAATGTCTTTCTATAATCCAGTTCAAAAGTGGATCCAGCTAGCAGAAACACTCCTGCTGAGGGTTTCTGCTAGCTGGATATACCTCCGGCTGCACCCGAGTGCCTCCGGAAATAGCCAATCTCTCCAGCTATTTCTGTGCTGATGAAGTCACAGCCCGGGTGGGAGATTTGAAATTTAAAGGTACAGAAAAGTATTTTATACCATTTATTTATTTTTTATGTCATTTCTTTTTACATAATTGTTTGTTTTCAACATTATTATATTCAGGATGTCTACTAGACCCTTGTATGGACATATTTTGGGAAGTTACAGGCCTACAACATAAAAAAAATTCCATTTAAGTCTATGGTGTGCTTTTGGTACAGAAATCTGGACCTCAGCAGTGCGCTAGGTAGGTTAAACCATGGGTTGCGTTATGTTTTACAGCACACTTCATACACGTCATACAAGATCACTGGAAAAACTTGCTAAATTATTGAAACTTGTACCACTAATCTTTGAATTCAAAATATTTGAATTTTAAAAACTGTGTTTAGTCTGCCTGAAGAGCTACTTACCCCACTTCGAGAGGATAACAGGTGCAGGTGATGCAATGGAGAAAGTGAGAGGTAGTGATGGCCAAACTGCCCGCGAGGCGGACAGTTCGGCCGCGAACAAGCATGTTCGCCCTCCTTCTCGCCGGTGGAGCCCTCTATTCTTCCTCCGGTGGGATCATAAGCAGTGAGATCCCGCCGCAAGAAGAATATTTCACTGAAGACCGGGTAGAGAACCCGGTCTCTCAGTGAAAATCCGGCTTCTGAAACCCGGATGTGACGTCAGTGACGTCACATCCGGTTAGCACAACCAGGAACTATGCGTTCCAGGTGCCGGATGTGATGTCACTGACGTCACATCCGGGTTTTCCGATTCAAATTCCCCGTGCAAACGGGCGGACGGCGGACTTTTTTAAGAGTTCGCTCCGCCCGTTCGCGGACAGACACGGCCGAAGTTCGGCCATCACTGGTGAGAGGATTGGCACAGGACCCTCTGGGCGAACACATGGGGCAGGAGAAACATGTGGAAAGGAATCTCTTGAAGGTAACCCCAGCTAACATACACCGGTTGTGAGGTTTGTTTTGTAATTTCATTAAACATCAAGGTCTTCAACTTCTGTTCTTAGATATTCGATAACACTACTTTTTTTGCCATTGGATGTCTCATGGCTAGTATCATTTATCTGAAATCCTGAACTATTATGCTGCCAGCATGCATTTTGGGAGCAAATGACATTACCTAAACCTATGAATCCTCAGAGGCCCCTCATCTTTTAGACCAGGCTGCAGTTCCTTGTAAAAAACCCTTATTCCCCTGAGCAGCAGTGACCCTTTTCCCATAAAATGCATAGGTTAAGCCTCTATAGGGAGGACACTCTTGGCTAGACCACAGACTGGAACTTAGGGAAAGACAACACTGAAGGAACTGAAAATATGTTAATCTGTTTACCTGAATTCCCTATACATTAAGAAACATTTAGCATTGGGCTGGCAGACCTGAAGAATTAAAATTTAGCAAAACATTTTAATAAATTAAAAATTATGATCACAGAGCTGCATTCATTTAAGACGTTTACAATACTTGAGAGATCAGACTTTTTAACTGCTTATAAACAACACAGTATACACTAAAAGCCCTTTTCATGGAGATTGCACACAAAAATTTCTGAATGAAAAAAAAAGATTTGGTTTTAAAAACTCAATACAATTTATTTATAATGAATCAACCAGACCAGACTTTGTCTGGTGAAAAGACTACATGAACATGACTTTTTTGCCTGGTATCTAATTTTATCTTGAACTGAAATATACATGTTAAGCCATGTTGCAGCACAGGGGCCAAATCTGGCCTGTAGTATAAATATACTTGGCCTGTGAGATATTTTAAAAAAAATCAGTGTGATTTTTACAAAAGTGAATGAATGTTACAGATGTGTCTTTTATTTGATATTTGTATTACTCTTTGCTTGTTCCAGATTCAATAAAGAAGCCTTAAGCTGGCCATACACCTTTAGATCTCTCTGTCAGATATCCTTTTGATCTACCATGTAGTATAGAGTCCTCAGCGATTGAACACAGGCAGACTTGATGGTTTAGAAAGTCCCTCATATTACATGGTTTTGGTAAAACCAAGGAGATCTAAAGGAAATCTGAAGAGTTGATCAATTTGTACAAGGAACTTGTTTACTAGGTGGTATTTTATTGGACCATAAATTTAAATACGGTTTCATGAAAAGCTATAGCCACATGTGCATTTTAGCAAGTGCACATTCCCTGCATTCTTGAAAACTAGTACAGGTCATAGAAAATGATAGTGGCAGATATTTTGGAAAAATATTACATGACCTCGCTTGATAAAAGTTCACATTCCAGAAAAAAAGTCTTCCTATCCAAGTGGTTTTCTTCCTACAAATCATCTGTTTAGTCAAGCCGTTAAATGGCTGTTACTTTGTGTTACTGTTTGTGGTTTTGTTGTTGTGGTTTCCTATATCGTTATGGAATCCTTTCAATTCTTTCAGTCTAGGACAAAGACCCTCTTAATCTCTGTCAGTAATGATTTATTCACACTATATTTATTTTTCTTCCCACTTTCCAGGAAACTATTCAGTTATACAGGGTTGTGAATAAAATGGCAATTTTCCATATTAATATTATTTTGTCATTTAAATTGTTAAAAAATCCTCGGTCCCCATCCATGGTAATGCCAATTGAACAGGGATTTACCAGCATGTTGGTTCCCTGTTCGATTGAGGGTGGCCGCAATTGATTCGAGAATCAATCACTCTGGATGCATTTTCCCATGTGTGCTGACCTTTACGTGAGCCAAGAAAAAAGGTGTACTATATTAACCACCTCAGTGGTATTCCCTGAGTTCAGTGTAGATTTTAATTACTGTATCTTTCGGACCATAAGACGCACTTTTTTACCCCCCCAAAATTGGGGGAAAAAGTGCCTGTGTCTTATGGTCCGCGGGGGGCGCGTGGGGGTCATGCATTCGGACCATAAGACGCAGGCACTTTTTGGCTTCCCGCCAGCTCTCCTGGCACAGAGATTAGTCGGGGAGCTGAAAGGAGCTATCAGATGTGAGATGCCGGCCCATCTATATTGTATTGGCAATGAAGAGAGAGAGATAGATGAACTGGCATCTTTCCCTGTCTCCATCCGTGGGAACTGCAATCACTCTGCAGCTTCCATGGACACAGGCACAGCAAGATCAGCAGAGCACAGAAGAGATTGCAGCTCTTGGTCCCCCCTCCTCCTCCCAATCAGTGTGGAGAATGATGTTGTGTTGTGTACTGCTGCTAGTGACACCTACTGGCTGAATTGAACATTGCATTCATTGAATTAATTGCATTTACCCAATTGATGTGAAAACGTATTAAATCTTTTTTTTCTGGTTTTCCTGCCCTAATAACTGGGTGTGTCTTATAGTCCGGTGCGTCTTATAGTCTGAAAAATATGGTACTTATCGGTAACCACGAGCCACACTCAGGAATGCTTACTTTCTCAAGGGTAGCCCGAGCTATCCTCCAGCATTGTTGCACCCCATAATTCTTACTGGAATCACCTTCCTGACATCAGTGATGACCCCAAGGAGAGGAGGGGCTGCCCTTTATCTGTATGGAAATATATACATAGGCATCCCCGACACACATTGTAATCTGTTCGTATTTAGGTTAAATAATCTGAAATAATAGGACCACGAGGGGGGTTTACTAATAGTAAAAAAAAAAGTCTCCATATATAAAGTCAATCATTCTTTGTGGCATTGATATTCTTGAAGGAATTATTCTTTTCCCTGAGACCAAGTTGATAACTATCCACTTTATGTGCATTGACATGCATTAACACTTTTTGAATTTTTGGTAAAATGTTACCTAATATGTGTTAAAATGAACGATGGTGGAAACATTTGAATGTCGACTTTTTAGTTTGAAATTTCAGATTTTTTCGCCAAAGGTCGTAATTCTCAGATGAAAATAAAGTCAAAATTTAAAAATATATGAATTTTTATATTAAATCATTATAAAAATGGTTAAATATAACAATCAATATGACTTTATCCCCACACCCACCCTATAGAAGGTGTATAGAGGTCTCTGACCTCTTAACTGCTCCTAAAGTGTTTAAAAAACCCATGATCACTATTAAGATTAAACCAAATACAAACAATGTCCCTGTCTATACTAATTGAAACAATTACTACTACCCAACAGGTTAAATTAGAACATGTTGATGCTTATATGAGAACCTGTCCAGGGCTGAGCAAGTGCTTCTGCTCAGCACTGGCTGGGATCTGTAGCACATCAATGCTGGAGATTTCAAAAGACATTAAGCCTTGAATAGAAAGACATTTTCTGTAGTTAAAGACATCTAAAAGGATAAAGGATAGTTGTGTATTATAGGGTGTTAAGTATTTAAAAGATGTACTAAATATATTTTTTTGTTATATAAACTAAAAGTCATAGTATTAATGAAGAAAGTCCATAAATTTTGTTTCATGGTTTTCAGGTTGATGGCTTCCCTGAAATAAACCATGACAGAATATAGAGCAAGCCATGGAAATGGGGTGTCTTAAATGATTTGTGTAACTACAAGCCACACTCTAGTTTGTTTTCATTAGAACTGTTACACCAAAGGGTAACTTTATTTTTATAGTACAAGTCAACCAAATCCAACCGGTTTTCTACAACTCTTATAAGCAAGTTCTGTTTCATGCATTTCCAAATGAAGATTCACACCAACTAATATACTGTAAAAGTTTATTCTGGATCTAATTGTAGACATGACATTAGACACTCTAACCACAAAGCATTCCTGGCAGAGCCATTCTCACACGATTTTTGAAGAATAAACGTAAGAATTTTTGCTGGCATTCACTTATGCCTACCAGCCAGACATTTAATGTACTCTGTGCTTCTCCATAAAAAATGATTTGTCTGCTGATCAGCAACAGCATTTTACATACAGCAGGCCTTTTTAAAAGTCAGACAAGTAATAAGATTTATTAACATGTAACACTTTCCTATTCCATAGTTAGAGCAGATCAGCTGTAGGTCAGGTCAAGCTTTGTATTTGTGAATGCTAAATTAGAATACATTGAATTATGTCTAAAAAAAATCCAAGCTAAGATATTTGTCTAACCAACAAGCAATAACTCATAGTAACACTAGAAGCCTATATTTAAGTGGAGTCCCAGGAAAAATTGTAACGGTTTAATATGGATACTAAGGGAATAGGTTTGGTTTGTGGAGCACTTGGGAGGCATAGTGTTAAGGGTGGTAGTGTTAGGTTCCTACTGCAGTCAGAATTCTTTGAGGAATAAATGTTCTACTTTCTGAGAAAAACAGTCCTAACTGGGATGCAGACATTGTAGAGTTCTAAGTTGTAGAGGAGCATGTACAACATAAATAGCTCTAAGACTAAGGGGTGCCTCCTGGGTGATTATGTACATGATAGCATCTGTTCTTATCTCTGAGGTGGAGGTGCTGGAGATCTCACTGGCACCAAATCCAGACAGGTGGAGTCAGACCCTGGAGATTTTGTGAACTTTGTCTTACATACTCTTCCTCAGGCCAGGGCATACTGCAACCTCACTCACATAGTATCTTACCCCTTCCTGTTATTGTAAACTGTACCTTCTGACCTCTGGATCCTTTTTGGCTAAAATAAGCCTATACCCAGGCCTCTGCGTTATAGAAATACAGTGCACACACACTGATATGCTTAAACAGAGAAATCTTTTACTGACAACAGTTATTGTATACAATCCTTCACTGTCTCTGAGCTCAGAGACAAGGTGCAGTTCTTCAAATGATGTTGCAAACTGTTATGATGCGCCACAGAACCTGGGTTAGCGCGGGGGTGTCAGGAGCAGGGAGTCT
>CM070035.1:93738073-93748155 GCA_036250615.1 Ptychadena robeensis | reverse complement strand
GGACAACTGCGACCGAGGGGGTGACAGGGACCGTGGCCGAGCGGGGACCTGACACAAACAAGGGAAAGTGCCAGTGGAAATGGTGATGGCTACTCAGAGGGGAAAATACACCTACTCAGAGCTAATTATCAAAGGAAGCATCACACAATCTATCCCAAGCCCATGGGGGAGGTTTAATCCCATGACAGGGTCCTGCTTGCAGTCAGTTCAGAACTCCACCAGCAGCAAAGACCTTTTGCCGATTCTATAAACATATTTTCAGACCTCTGTAACTAGCACCAACTCCAGATGACTTGGCCGAAAGGAAAATAAAATTGACCCTTTCAGTGCCATCCCACTACAGTGCAACATCAACTAGTGAAAGTAATCCCAAAATGTTTTTTGTCATTCATAGTGTAGTATGCAGTGCTTACTGTACTAACTGTTAAACCATGTCTGTAAAGAGAAAATACCAAATTCTGATGGTCTTTGGTCTCCCGATGACCACATTCTACAGGCTAAATTTCTCTGTGCAGGGCAGCCACCAGTCTAAGTTCTCCACCCCACTAAAACAGTCAGGACATAGGTCACTTGACCTACTGATGCTTAAATCTTCCACATGTCTTGCAGTTAAAAGATATGAGAAAGATATGAATCACATGACCACAATAAATCTTCATAAACTACAACTACTTATAATTATAGGATAAATTATGTTGGGTTAGACTTCTTAACCTGTATAGGTAGAGGGAGGCAGAGGGGTTTATGAAACTTTACAGGCAATGTAAGATTTTATCAATCTATCCAAAAAAACAGCAAGTTTGAGGTCTAGTTTTAGAGAATATGGAACTGGCAACAACCACACTACTGGAAAACCACCAGCTACTTTACTGTCAAATGTAATTAAAAGATTTACTGTCCCGGCAGAAGTTACTATGTACATTGATTTTGGCAACAAAGTAATTTACAATTAGCAGTGTGTAATAAAGCCTGAAACCGAATCCCAGCAACACTAGATACACAGATACTTGCATAAAGGTAGCAGACAGAACAGCAAAGAAGCCAAGACAGTCCTAGAAATTTCTTCAGTTGGAATAGCAGCCAGAGATTTATCGATTATAAAGTCTATTTATACACTAGTCTCTAACCATTACACTATGGTCCCTGATACTTGGCTTATTGTCTTAAATCTGAAGGGAGAATATGTTTCTCTTGTGAACTCCCCTCCACTGCTCCATAACAATCTGTGTGGATTATTTATTTCAACTGTTGTCCAGGATTCTGTATCGCCCATCATTTTAAATTGTCATAACCTTGTCTTCGAAGAGGGGTGGCCACACCAGATGGCCGTGAGCGTGCACGGCAGGATGGCCAGTATTTTTTTTCGCCAAACATAACTTTTGGAATAAGGCCAACAAGTTCCACTTTTGTTTCATCAGGCCATAAGACCTTTTCCAACATGCTTTTGGGAGACTTCAGATGTGTTTTTGCAAAATGTATCCTGACTGACAACAAAAGAACACCATACCCACAGTGAAGCATGGTGGTGGCAGCATCATGCTTTGGGACTGTTTGTCTTTAGCTGGAACTGCCTAAGTTAAGATAGAGGGAATAATGAGCAGTTCCAAATACCAGTCAATATTGGCACAAACCCTTCAGGCTTCTGCTAGAAAGCTTAACATGAAGAGGAACTTCATCTTTCAGCATGACAACAACCCTAAGCATACATCCAAATCAACAAAGGGATGGCTTCACCAGAAGAAGATTAAAGTTTTGGAATGGCCCAGCCAGAGCCCAAATCTAAATCCAGTTGAAAATCTGTGGGGTGATTTGAAGAGGGCTGTGCACAGGAGATGCCCTCGCAAGCTGACAGGTTTGGAGTGTTTCTGCAAAGAAGAGTGGGCAAATCTTGCCAAGTCATAATGTGCCATGCTGATAGACTCATACCCAAGATGTGCCATGCTGATAGACTTGTACCCAAAATGTGCCATGCTGATAGACTCATACCCAAAATGTGCCATGCTGATAGACTCATACCCAAAATGTGTCATGCTGATAGACTCATACCCAAAGAGACTGAGTGCTGTAATAACATAAAAAGGTGCATCAACAAAGTATGAGTTGCAACCACATTTTTTATTTTATTTTTTTCTTCCCTCCACCTAAAATATTTCAGTTTGTTTTCATTTGAGTGGTACAGTTTATAGGTCACAATAAAGGTGGAAAAAGTATCTTTGTCTGTTTTTTGGAAAGCACAGGAACCTGACGTTTTGATATTTCTTTGCATTAAAATTAAGAATATGAAGATTGATGTTTTATATTTAAACAATACCATGTAGCTACCATTCTGCCCAATAGCACTATGATCTCAAGTCTAAATATATTTGTTAGGGAGCTGTCTCCAAGGAGTTTGATCTTTTTTCAAAGGGACTTTGACAACAGGGGTCATTATGGCCTGTAAAGATTCATCTTCTTCCAGGGATTGAAAAACTTTAAAGAACAGTCTAGTTTCCTCATCAAGTTAGGACTCCCTTTTCTCCAGAGTGCCAGTCAGCATAGAAAATATAACTCTGTGAACCCGTGTCTGCATTACACACTCATACTTAAACAGCAATAGACTAAAAAGGATTTGGCCCATGCCATCGTCTGTGTTGCTCCATGGCTAGGAATGTGGTTAAATAGTAAAAGTTTTGGAGAAAGGGTACTGTGAACCTCATATCAAACCAATATCATGGAGGATTGTTAAAATGACCATTATAGTGGAATTGGCGGCCAGAAATGATCTGAAAAGCACACCAATGTCTTTTGAATAGTGTCTCCACAACAGCCTAAGAATCTGCTCTGAAGGTCTTTACACTTGTACTGGCATTAGACAGGGAGCACTTGTAGACTGACCAAAGAAATGAATTCTGAAAGGGCTCTTGTAAATGAGAAACAGAAATATATCTGAACGAACAAGTGTGATTTCCAACAGATGTTGAAGTTTTTATTAGTGAAGTCTTAGACATGTTTCAGCTAGTTTAGAATTTGTTTCCACCTCTAATCCATCAACCTAACTGAATCATGGACTGGCAGAGCAAAGGAGTGTGAAGAAATATCATATGAGATTGGAAATGTAGTAAAATCTGGAAAGACATACAGTCTCAGCTGACACATATAGTAAAACATTAAATACATAGACGCAAACAAGACAAGGTACCTTTCCCAGCCAGTTCCTGTTTTTACAATACATACTTCTTATTTAATTTTAGTCTGTGTGACTTTTCTGCATCTGGATGCTAGGTTTACCATATATACACTAGTAGAAAGCTAGGCATATATGGATTGATTTTAGCATGATCGATTTTCGATCTTGATCTTTTCATCGGATACCATTCGTAATCGAAACCAAAGTAGAACCACATGGAACATTTGTACATAGTTCAAAAACACAGGAAAGAGTCATATATAAATGTGTTCATCGTATACAATCGCCCTGATCAACAAACAAAATGCTACAATTGTAGACAAAAAATTTCCAACATGTCCGATCACTTTACGTTGTTTTGATCGGTATCAAAAATTTTCACCGATCGAACCAAGTGTGCAAGTTTAATTGAGGTAAACTTTGATCGTTTTAGGTTGATCGAACGCTAAAATCAAACCATGTATGCCTAACTTTAGTGTGCCTAAGTATTATAAGTGACCTGCCCGGTATTGGCATGGTTATGTCTAACATAAGACTGACATATATAAACATTAAAAGTATAAAACATAAGAATAAAAGAACAGCATTTAATGCTGGAAAACCAGAACAAGAACTGAGCTAACACATAACCATAGAAATTTACTCAATATCACATAATCATCACTGCGTTACTTCAAAACAGGATTCATATAGGTTGATAGTTATATTTTGCATTCTATTGGCATTACAATGTACTATTATTTTTTGTTTCTAAGCCATACACCAGCAGGTACCAAGGAATTCTTGGACACCAGGGAATTGGCTGATGTATTTTTATCTGTATATTAGGTATCAGTAATAGGTTATATGAGTCATAAGTTGCTCTTAAGGCATTTTCCTTGTACTGCCAAACTTTCCTGCTATACTCACATTTAAGCACTTCAAAATCTTGTTCCCTTAAAGTAGTGGTTTCCAAACTGGGGGGTGGGCCCCCCATTGGGGGGGGGGCACGAGGGTATTCCAGGGGGGTGCTGGCCCTCATTTTTAACATGTGTTGGAATAGGGAGGGGGCTCAATAATGTTCCTCAATAGAAAAGGGGGGCCCTGCAAGAAAAGTTTAGGAACCACTGCCTTAAAGGGATCATTTGTGAAAACTCTGGTTTCTAGAGAATGTTATTTCTTTTTGCAAAAACTTTGTTTATATAGAATAGCAGAGTAGAAAAAAGATGTGAACTTGAGCTAAGACAATAATGCAGGCATACCAGGTATACAAAAAAAAAAATAATATATATTTTTTTTATTTGTGTGGTTTATCAGAGAGCATATATTGCATCAATAGCTAGAGCGGTCACAGTGATAAGGTTGAAAGGAAAGGTTAAGTGGTGCCAATAGCCAGTGAAATGAGATTGCAGCAATTCAAGGTGAAGATGAAAAAAACCCCTAAAACCCACGAAGACATCCATCTAAATCAAGGGATAGGGAACTAGAGGGCCTTGCAGAAGTTTTCACCCTCCCTTTGCTTTTTTGCCAATTTTGTTATATTCTAACCTGTAACTTAAATGTTTCTTAATCCTATTTTATGTGGCGAATCTGCACTTAATACTCTGGTGGAGTAAGCAATAAGTTGGTGAAGTAAAATGAGAAAAATATATTAGCATGTGCATACAGTTGTGCTAATAACAGAACAAGGGCAAGTTTGGGAGTCAGGGAAAAGGTGCCCATGCACCTAACCTAACACTTCCCAGCTCTGGAGCCTGGTCACTCCACTGGACTTTTAAGGCACCAGTTATTGATTGTTTAGATAAATTAAATAAATAATGTATTGTTTTAATAATGTTACATTAACCACACTGGCAAGATAATGGGGGATTTGAAGAGGCGCATGGCATCTATCGTCAGCCACTTGGGGATGGAAATGGTAAGGTTAGATGCTGCAATCCAAAACCACAGACAGTAGTGGCAGACCTGCCTGCACATTTGGGCCCAAAAGTGTAAGTGGTATAAGTGGTAGTTGAGCTGATAAGTTTACATACTTAGAATTTATGATTTCATAACCATTTTTCAGAGAATGTGAATTCTAACACAAAAACTTTTATTTCACTAATGCTTAGTGGTAGGCTGGAGCCATTTATTGTCAAACAACCGTGTTTACCCTCTCCTAAATCATAATCATGACACAAACAACCCAAATGACCCTGATCAAAAGTTTACATAACCTGGTGATTTGGCCTGAAAACATACATACAGCTTGAAACAAAAGGGCTAGAATGGTTATTAAAGTAACAGTTCTCACCTGTGACCTGTTTGCTTTCTGGACTCCTTGTTCTCACCTGTGACCTGTTTGCTTTCTGGACTCCTTGTATCTCCCATCCAGTGCTACACTGATGGTTGGGTTATAAAAAATAATACAAAATGTTTTGATGACCCCCCAGAGCACCATTAAATACATCACCTTCAAATGGAAAGACCATTGTGCCACAATAAACCTGCAAAACAGAGCCCAAACGTAACCTTGAAGGAGTTTCACAGTACAAACTGGAGTGTCATGGGGGAACCTTGGACCCACTGTGCCACCAAACAAGTGTAAACCAAGGCGCAAAGTCTAAGGACCCTCCCGGTATTCACCAGAGGACCCTGCAACGAGTGATGGGCTGCAGGAAACTCCCAGGTTGTGGTCCCTAGCTACACTTACTGGCAGTGGCTGACAGCAGGAATTTCAATATATGGTACAAAATAAGCAGGCAAAAGAAAAGTTGGGCAGGCAATAAGTCAGGGCTGGCCACAAACAGGGTAGTCAAGACTTGAAGACCTCTTTGTTCAGGCAGCTTCCTGCTGCCTGAGGGTTCCTTAAATACAGGGTCACGTGGCTTGATTGGTAGCAATACAAGTGAGATATAAAGAGTGCTAATTAGAGCACCTAGCAGAGGGAGCAGAGAACGGGAGCAAATTACGTGCCTTTATTAGTACATCCTAAAGAAAAGCCAGTGTCCTTTGAGTTTTTGGAGGTGAAACAGCAGAAGAGGTAGAGGGCACTGGAGATTTAGTTTTAGTTTTAGTAGGCATGCAATTTGGACATTAATGTCACATTCTTGGCATCTTATTAGGCATCTTTAATTTGTGTATATTCAAGGGAATAAGCATTATCTGGATCAGGAGGATTAGTTAAATCCAGTTTTTGCACAATCTATATCTATATATTACTATATAGGTTTTGCACAATCTACTTTAGCACTACTAGTACTTATACTAGGTAATATGAGAAACTTTCCAAATCTAGTCAATCTGTATCCAATCACGCAGGCTTTTTCACTATAGTTGTTGGTAGATCTAAAGAACATGGCACATGATATTGAGATTGGAAGGAGCATTACTGTCTTGGTCTGACCTTTTTGTTTTGAAACAGTGCACAAAAAGAGTTTCACATGTCAACTAGAGATGGTTGAATGTTAAATTCGATAATTTCTTGTACAATTTAAATATTGACTGCCAGTCAAAGTATGGAAAACAACACCCTCAATGCATTGTTATTGGGCACAATAGCATATATTTATGTGGGGCTATGCAGAAAGCTGCATGAAAGCTGCCACATTGATTAATGTCGAAAGAGTTTTTTCTTGTTTCAAAACAGCCACAGTTGACACATGTCAAACATGGGTATTTGAAGCTAATGGAGGCTCCACTGCGTCTTCATGATGTGGAAAAACTGTGGCGGTCACGTCTTTGGCACACCCCAATTCATTGTCAACTAGCATGTCACTGCATTATACTCACAGGATACAAATCATTTAAAAAACCTAAAAAAAACTTTAGATAAAAAACCCATTTTCATACATGACCAACCTTCTCTTTTGATTCTTTGCTTGAATTCAATCACTATTGGTTTTCAAACGATGCAATTAACTGATCATTTTTATTTCTCCATTGAACAGATAAATTGACTCATAGATGGCCAGCTTTACATGCCAGCCCTGCGGTAGATAGACATGAAGATGCTCATACTAGGTCACATTCAGGAACTTATGCCCCCCATACATACACAGATTTTAGCCTCCGACAGACTAAAAACGATCTATTTTTTTAATCGTACAATTGGAGATTGATTGATGGAAAATTGGACTATACTCCACATGGAATAACCAATTTTTGATCGATTTTTTTTTTTTTTTTGATCGATTTTTTTTGATAATAAATTGTACTCAATTTGTACTCAACCGATCAAAATTTTCCAACATGTCCGATCATGTTTTGATAAATTTTTTTCACAATTACGATCAAATTTAATTGATCGGACCATGTGGGCATGCACCAATTTTCAGTCGACCGATCTAAACCGTTTTTAATCTGTTGGCCGCTAATATCTGTGCATGTATGGGGGCCATTATACTTCTTGCATTTTATAAAATGTCTAATGATGTGTTATTGATTAGAGATAACTACCAGGAGAAGGTAACCACAGGGCTTGACTATGACTTCAGTTATAACACTAGCATAGCCCCACATAAATACATGCTATTGTGCCCAATAACAATGCATTGAGGGTGTTGTTTTCCATACTTTGACTGGCAGTCAATATTTAAATTGTAGATGGGAAGAACGTCATGAAAGAAATGGATATTGCATATAAAGAAAATGCCCCAAAGTCTTGAAATATATGAATTATTCTAGCAAATTCAAATTCTAGCAAATTCTAATTGAATTACAATAGACTCTGGAAAATTTTCATGCTCTTAGAAGAATAATATATGATGGTATGTACACCACAACTATCTTAAAAGGTAGAAAATTATTTGATTGCATACAATTTATATTGTATGGACGATAAAGTTGTTGAATGACTAAATTACAGTATTTTTTTTTTATTTCTCATTTACATCAGTGTAACAGGATTTAGTTTTACCCATACTGTCTTTGTTTATGGAATTCTAAGGGGTCTCATTATAGTAAGGTCTAGATTTATGGATCTTTTAGGTGTACTATGGTGGCGAAAGAGTGTACAGTAATTAATAATTGGGTCTAGTAGGAATCTGAACATTATATTCAGATGACAGATCATTTTATTACCAGAATAATATATTGAGGATCTCCATCCTCAATACATAATACCAGTGGAACATTCACATATTAGCTATAAGACCAATTCAATCATATCACTTCTAGGAGTCACCTACCTAGTCACAAGTACTTATAATTTGCAGTTTACAACATTGTGTTGTGATCAGGATAACAAAAAGCATTATTTTTAAATATTTTCAGTTGAGTATTTTATCTTGGACTGTAAAAAGGGAAGAATGCTATGTCTATGATATTCTGAGAAATCATAAAGTTTAATAGATATACTGTATATGTACAAAAGATGTGTAAATCCATCTAAAGTTTAACACTTGCATAAATTATGGATCCAACGGATGAGTCATGCCTATCACACCTCGTTTCCTATAAGTATCAATATTCTTTGTTTACAAGTTTGCCGACTGGGAGTCCATGAGGATAATTTGTCATATTTCTGTATTAAATGTCTGCTAGCAGCATTCCTAACTTTGTTAAACCTAGGGCTGCCACTTTTTTTTCTCATATACTAATATTCTTTGTCTGATATTTAATAGGTTATGTACAATGTTATAATGATAAAAATACCCTTTAACCCCTTTTTTCCTCTACTTTTTACATATCTAGTGTTGATTTGGTAAAGGTCCTCTAGTTAAACAATATGCAAATTATAGCTTATGGTAAGACCCTCTGCCACAATTGGTATTCTTTTGTAGACAAGTTATTAACTCCGAAAGTATTTAGTACAGTTCGTTCAGTATGTTTCCTCATAATCTTTTACCATGACCTTATTTTCGTTGCAATATACAAAGATGTGCAAAAAAGAAAGGAAAGTTTCAAAGCTCCCAGAGCAACCATTAACATGGGGCTTGAAGTTCCCAGTGGTAGAGGGACCTGATGAAAGAGGCACAATAAGAATCTTGGACTCTTACCATCAAGACATACAGCACAGACAGTACAGGATAAGGTTTGATAACCAACTGAACTGTCAACTAGAAAACGTCTTTCAACATAAGAGGTTTGGGTGTCTTGTGGTAGAATATTGAAGATATTGATCAACTTGGGCAAAAGCAATTCCACAATGCAGCCCACAAGATAGCATATTTGTAAAACCACAGGGAGACAGGAATATATTAAGTGCTAATGCATAACAGACAGACAGGAAGAGAATGCCAGTACACAACAGACAGTCACAGTTATAACCAAGAGCAACAGATACACATGTAAACAAAAGTTTACTTTCTTAAGTCAGTGCCAATAAAGACAGACAAACCAGATCAGACGCCTAACCCAAGCAAGGTCATATTAGCATATATACCACAGCAGGGTCAGGCTTATAAAAGAGACAGCGGTAGAAATGTGATATCTAATAGCATCAATCATGTCCATAATCTGTGCATAGATACACCTTTAACCTCATTCTTTAAAAATACAATACCAGATGGGTATTGGTACAATACTAGATGCTGCCATTTCAAACTATTCAAACACTGATACATGCAAATTGCAAGATCTTGTGTTCAACATCTCAATTTTAGACATTTGTGGAGTAACTATGCCACCATGCTTTTGCATAGACAACCTTATAGTGCAGAGAAACTCTGCAGATCCGCACTTCCAAGCACCATGTTCAATACTACCTGGCACACAGACTCCTTCTTAGGTTAGGAACATATCGGCATAATCCACAGGTGCTGGGCTTTAATGGATCAGTCCGTCTACCAACGTAGGCAACACTTCTATGTAGTAGCAAAAGTCCGCACACTGGGATATTAAAAGCTGTTAACAGAATACAGATGTGGTCCCATGGATCACCCCTCTGACACGTTTCACTTAAAGAAAGCTTAGTCGTAGAGTATTTGTATTTTACAAGTATGTAGAGCAGGGGTGT
>CM070035.1:93724260-93737973 GCA_036250615.1 Ptychadena robeensis | reverse complement strand
ATGAACCGCTCCGATGCCTCTTGATGCTGGTTCCGAGGCGCCCTCTCGCCGGAAGGTTCGACGGAAGGTACGGCCTAGGCCCAAGCCGCGGCCTCGATTTTGGGCCTCTCGCTGAAAGTCGCGCCGGAGCTTCGTGGTGGTATAGTGGAGCTATACTGTATATCCCCTGGGATGCTGGGGGGTCCCTTTGTAGTACAAATCACCTGGATTAGAGGGGATTAGTGGCGGGATCGAGTGGAGATCTGAAGAGACACGTCCTGTCAGTATGCGGCCAGCCACGCCCCCCGGCGTGCAGTGATGACAGAGCGGGCCGCATTGCAAGGCCTGGCGGGCCGGATTTGGCCCGCGGGCCTTGTGTTTGACATGTCTGATGTAGAGACAAGCTCTGATGTATGCTCCATATCCATACTGATGTACTAATCTACAAATTAGCCACAAGAGACAAGGGTAGTTTTTATTCTGAAAGGGTGTCCTCACAATAATGTTGTTTCACCAATAGGTACCCAAAGTCATTTAACTCAGAGAACATACTGTGGATGAAGGATGCCATTACACCTACCTGTGCACAATTTGAAAACCTGTGCTCAGAAGTAAAACTGACAAAATAACCCTACTGCCAATTTCTGAATTGTTTAGGCTACATTCACATGGAGGGTTGGGAACTTCACGTTTGCTATTTTCAATTAACTACAACTATGAAGCACACATCATGACTGATGGCCTTACAATAGGCATAAAGTGGGGGCAATCGGGGGTGATTAACAACTGCCCACCAACTGCACAGAAATGACAACTGCTCATATGAAGACCTCTGCAAAGGTAGGTATGACTGAATTATTATCGGATTAAAAATGAATTAACTGATTCAATTTAGGATTAGGTTATCTACAGTTGCCACCAAAAAGGATTGTAATACTTTCCTTCTGAACTCCATAACTAATACTTTCTACAGATTGTTGTAGATTTAAGACTCATAGTAATAATGTACACAGTATAAACCTTTGAGCCACTCTAGTAATTATAAGCTTGTGTTGAATCTTATATTACCTTTTAAATGTTTTGTTTCCACATATATTAGAATAAAATCATCATCAGTGCTGGGTTGAACATAAAAATAAAATATCAGAACAAATGAGGCGAAACAATGAAATACAGCATGCACTCAAATAACTTAATAATTTTTCACACCATTTGAAATTGGATAAAAAAATTTAGTTTTCTAAAAGTTTCAGAAATGGCACCAAAAAAGTGCAAAAGAGAATTTCTCTGGAACTAATAATCTCTTGGATCACAGGGATATCTACACATTTCCCTAAAGCACTGAAGCCAGATATTGTTTTATAAACTATATTTAAAATATGATAGACTTACATCAAAAATCAGTCATTATTAGTAAGAGAAAATACACAGACTGCTGAAAAAGATATGTTGGAAAGACTCGCGAATGTCTACAGAACTTCAGGCCAGAAACCATAGTTTCAAAACCACAGATCTAAGGTAACATTGTTGGTCTTTTAGTTCACAGTCTCTTGACAAGAAACAGTCTTGGTCAGTAATTTTTACAGAATTCACCGAGATGATCATAGCAGCAGAATGGATACAGTTTTCATATTTTTCATTCATCAGCATTTTAAAAGGACACAACGCTTTAAAGTTCAACTGATGTTTTAGGTTAAATAAGCTGAATACAGCTTAAGTGCGTTAAAACACAAAGTGAGCAAAGGCTCACTTTCTCTACAAAGCAGCCACTGTCTAAGTAAAGAAAACCGTTGGCTTATATGCTTAGGAGAAGGCTGCTTGTTTTCTGTTTGACAGCAGTGGTCTCTTTTCAGGGGTTCAACACACCCCCTGTGAGTGAGAGTGACCTAGCAATCAGCAGGAAACATGAACTTTACTTGTAGAAGGCCTACAGGTCTAATTCGGTAGAGGGAATATTGCAAATCCGCATGAAGACCTCTGCTTCAGTGCATGGGTCCTTCTCTGCAGTTTCTGAAAAGAAAATAAGCATTTTGAATCAATCTCTCTCCTGCTTCATTAAAAAAAATAAACTTACAACTGATTTAACCTCCCCAATTATATCCACCTTTTAGTTACATAAAATGGTATGGGAAATACAAACAGATTGCCATGTGATCTGTATGTATTTCTTATCTGCTCTGCCTTTTTCACATTCCCACCATATATACTGTGAAGTCTACAGGCATGACAATGGACCATTTATTTTAGGAGAGACTAAGTCAAAATGCAGAAGCAGTCAAAAGTTAGGTACAACTTTACCACTTTCGTAGAGATAAAGATATTAGTTCAAAGTCAAGTCAAAATTTTGAGCAAAAATTTTCAGCTAGTTACAGCTAAGAAATTGGTGCTGCCTGTAAATTTGAGAATGCTTGTAAGGCAATTAGAAAGAAATGTGAGATCAACCAAAGTTTATTCACAAGTGTTAAGCATTCATAATAGTTTCCAGTCATTCCAGAGGTGGACTTCCCAGTGCACTATAGCTTGTTTGTATGGGTTGCCAGGAGAAAAAAATATTTTCTCTTTAAAAATAGCATTGCAGAATAGCTTAGGTTTGCAAAACTGCATCTAAACAAATTTGTAGTGTAGTGGTTAAACCAGTAGTAGTGTAGTGTAGATGTTTTACCATATTGTCCATTGCCGCATTACATGAAAAAACAAGCATAGAATATCACCAGTTTTGAAAATCTAAGCTATTTTGCAATGTTATTTTTAAAATGAAAATAATTTTGCTCCTGGCAACCCATACAAATGCAATGTTTGGAAATTGTGTTCAGAGTGATTGCATTTGGAAAACTTACTGTTTCCTCTCTGATCGCCATCTGTGGGGTCCTCTTCCCCCCAACCGGTGACATGAGATGAGGATGACAATGACATGAGGAGGGGAGGGAGGAGGCATCGTCATCAGTGAAGGCATCTCAAAGGAAACTGTAAGTTTTCAAAATCCAATCGTTCTGAACACATTTTCTAAACTGAAAAATGTGTTCAGAGGGATAGAATTTTGAAAATTCACCATTTCACTTTGAGATCCCTTTACTAATGTGGATGCCTCCTCCCCCGGTGCCTTGTCATTACGTCTGTGACACCGGCAGGGGAAAGAGGACTCCACAGATGGCGATCTCAGAGGAAACAGTAAAGCAGGGTACAGAGCTGCAGATATGGACCACGTCCTGTCGTGCACGTTCATGGCAATCTATCTGGCCCATAAAATATGCACCCATAGCTGTTTTCGAGCAGGACAAATCACTTTGCACGTCCAGAGAGAACTGGGTTTGTCTTCAATGCTAGGGAGGTTAAATCATAAGTTAACACAATTAAAATGCTTTGTTATTATCTTCATAGAACATTCTCATATAACTGTTATAAGATTTTTTTTTAGAAAATGCTAATATACAGTTGCAAGTAAAAATATGTGAACCCTTAAGGATAACTTATTTTTATTTTTTTACTGCAGTCATCAGGCTGGTTCAGTGAATTTTTTCTCTTCATGGATCCCATAACAGTGAAGATAAGAATTTGAGAAGCTTATTGTTGACAATGTCAGTGATTCAGTTTTACAGATTTTACTGTTTATGTCCTGAAGAAGCCCAAAAAAGGTTGAAACATGTTGACTTGATGGTTTTAATGTATAAAATTTGATTATGCCTATTGATATACAAGAAAAAAATCCGAGCTATGAATATGTATGACTTGATCACCATGTAAAGAGTAGATTATATACTGTGGGATTAATTTATCACAATTTATCATTGTCATGCTTAATAAAGGTTTTTTACAAGCACTCTAAGATCTTTACAGGAATTTTTAGGTCACATTCATTTTATTATAGTTGGTTATGCCAAGTAGTGTTGAGCTTGAATATTTGAATGTCGAATATTTTTCGCGAATATCTACAATTCGAGAATTTGCAAATATCTCGAATATGTTGGTGTATATTCGCAATTTCGAATATTCGCAGTATGGCAATGTAGTGTGAAAATCATATTCGCATTGCAAAAATAAACATAGCATGTGACCATTCATTTTGAATATTTTCGTGATGCGAATATGTTCGCACTGCGAATTTGATTTTTGCAATACCAGTCATACCGCAGATATTCAAATTTATGACTATCAAAATGAATATTAGTAGAATTATTTGTAAAATATCGCGAATTCGAATATTGCCTATGCCGCTCATCACTAATGCCAAGTTAAAGTCCCCATATGATGGTATTTTTGAATTTTTATAAAACAAAACAGAGAGCATGGAACTGGAGGGTCATTGGATTAGCTGGGCCTGCTTCTAATGTGTTTTCTATGCTAGCCTTAAAAATATTGGTGTGAGTGAGCTAGGGGAACCTGACTTTGAATTTGTGTCTTCAAGAATCTTTAAAATTGAATTATGTCACACTACAAGCAGACAACAATGTCTTCTTTTGAAATATGCTTGCTACAAAAAATTTCCATAACCTGGGCATAGTTGCACCTTCATGCCAAATGATGCTGGCAGTTACAGTGATAACACTGATTCCAGCAAATTGTTAAATCTTATGTTCAACCCCTTAATTTCAGACATATGAGGAATACTAATTGCCACCTTACTTTTGTATAGACAACCTCATAATGTATTTTATGAGTATGTAGCTGTATCTTGGTTTGCTCAGGCTTAGGTGTATGTGTGAGAAGAAGTTGTGTTCTTCAGCTTTCTAGATGTCTACAGATATTTATTTTCACTTGCCCAAACACGATAACTACTTCTCTTCAGAAAAAAATCTACCATGTTTAACAGAGGCCTTTTCTCTCAGGATGCATGGCATAGTTCCATAGTTACTCACTCAGTTTTCAAATATGTGGTGTAGTTTCTGATGACCACAAATGCGCGCCATGGTTTTTTTGATATGTGTATTAGCGCAACTTGAATGTTTTCCTGGACTTTTACCCATCCTCAGAATAATGGGTGTTCATTGGTTGATATAGTTAAAATCAAATGGAAATACTTCTGCTAATATTGCAGTCCACTGGCACATAATACGTGTAGACTTGGCATGACTCCAAGCATAACAGGGAAATGTCCACCATTGGATGGATAAGGCTATTAAACATACATATCCTTGTAAATGTGGATATCTGTAAAGCCGAGGTATTATAACCAGTTCTCTTAATAATGAAATGCACATAAAAAACTATTTTTGATAAATATATCTATAAACATCCAACATAAAAAAGCCATGTCATCAGTTACAAATAAAAGGTCAAAAAATGCACCAAGAATAGACTAAAACAGTTCCAAATTTTATTTTGTTTGTGTTGGAGGCAAATGAGCAAAAAAAAAAAAAGGTATACAAATTAAAATGGAAAATTAAGCAGGAGAAGAAAAGAAACAAAAAAGTAAAGACTAATAAACATAGGAAGATAAAATAACCTTACTGTCATATTTTTGCAGGACATATAAATTATTTTGATTTATTAATTAGAAACACTTAGGAATGCATTTTCCAAGCCACGCTGATCCAAACCCAGAATAAAGTCACTGCCAAGATAAATGTCATAGGTTTCCTTAATTTAACACATGGGATCAGATGAATGAAAATCCAATTCCCCTTCCACTTCTCAAAAAAGAGAGTCTCACTGCTGGGAAACAAAGAAATGATTTTCTCCTGGAAGTGAATCAGAAGACACACCATCATTCGGTAGCCAGAATATAATTCAAGTGAGCTCGGTATAAAAAGAAAAAAAAAATCCAAATCTATCATATAAACATTGTTTAAGGGAAAACTACATTTCTGACTCGAGCTTGCAAATCAGAGCGTGCTAGGTCTCTTGATGCTCACAGCTGGGAACTAGGCAGATCCAATGAAAGTGGACTTGGTGATGACCTATGCACGCAAATACAAACAGGAACTGGACCATTAGATCTCTTCATCCCAACAAAGGTAGGACTGCATCTGCTTTATACAACGCTATGTTCAGGATAATGTTATTAATACTTTATTCGGCATTGCTTCAACTTTTCTTTTACTTGAACACAGACACAGCAGCTTAAGTATGCGTGAGGTGGCAATGTGCACAGAAGCCTGAAAAAAAGGTTCCATTGAATTCTAGCAAAGAAACAAACCTTAACTCAGCCAAACAATCATAATCTACAAAAGCACACATGGAAAGCAATGTAGTGCACCTGGTTAGATGTTATTTGGCGTTATTGTTACGATTAACTTTCCTATATGTACAGTTAAATACATTTCAGGAAGAGATGACTTGGCATGCCGATTGTTTCAACTGAAATCGTCTATGAAATGTGTTTGCTTACTTACCAAATGTCTCTGTGATCCGAGGCCTGAAAAACATTAAAACTACTTTAATGAGGATTATCCACTAGCTGACATTCAGAACAAAAGAGTTATATTGTGAACCTGCTGTTATGAAACAAGTGACACATCTGGATTCTGGAAGCAAGTGCTTGAGTCTGGGCAAAAGGAAACTAGCATTAAACAAAATATTTTACCATTGTACAAGTCCTGTGCATGGTATCAATTAGCTGCCTCGAAGCTAGACAATAACATTGGACTATTTAAAGGGAATTTAAAGCATGTTTATTCTTTTGAGATGTAAAGAAATACATATGAATTCAATGTAGAATAGGTTGACCTTTGTGCAACGGTGTTTTATAAAATCTCTTTTATCCTTACTACCTTTTTTAGTTAATTAATTATATCTGCACATGGAGGCAGCCATGTTGGCTTCTTACATATGCAGTGTATGCTTCCTACTTAGAAGCAGTGTAATTAATTGCATAATACTGTGCTTATCTCAGCGGATAGCTATCAATCTGCTTAGACTTGAAAACAAATAGCTTTTTATCAATAAGGCATACTGAGCTTCATATATACATATGTCTCTTATGCCTGCCATACACATGCCGATAAGTGGCCGATTTTTCACCTGACCGACGGGCGCACCGTCGGTCAGCGGAAAAATCGGCCGCTAATCAGCATGTGCCCACATGGGGCGACAGATCCCTGTTGCCCCACAGCTCAGCCGGCCAGAGAACGGTCATGTCCGATAATCTCTGGCCGATGGTAGCCGATGCCATTAGCTTCAATGAAGACCGGCGTCTTCATTGAAGCCAATGGCTGGCACACAAAGGGTGCCGGCCGACTAAAGGGGCCCCATAATGCACCAGGGTGCAAACGTGATGACGTCATCACGTTTGCATTCCGGTGCATATCGGAGTAGGTCTGTCTGACCTACTCGGGATGTGTATGGCAGCCTTTAGAGGGTGATGGTATATATGGGTTTATTATATGCAGTCATGAAACAGTGGAACAGGATTGTTAAAGTTAAAAAGGCTTTAAAATTTAATTTAAGAAACTTAACTATAATAAATGTTAAAAAAGTGGTATCCTTATTCAACATGTACTCTAAGTATATATCTGTCCATCTCGGTGCCACTACATGCTATGTAGTTTAGACTCTAAAATAAATTTCTGCGAAGGGAAGTTGTCTCCAAGTCATGTAGGCATGTATAGCTGGGTAAAGCAGAGCCTAAGCGAAGCACAAATTTGGCCCAATATATAAGACTTAATTTTTAAAAGTTTTATAAAGAGGATATAATTACTTAGGGGCAGGTCATCAGTCCAAATTCTGAGCTAATTTAACCTGACATGGTCTCATATCTACCATAGTCTTTCCTGGACAGCTCACAAACCTTTGTAATGACATTTTCCTTTGGGACATTCCAGTGTAAACAGTCATCTATACTGCAGCACTCTTTTCTTGCAGCACCAGATTTGTCAGGTTTTAATATGGACTGGGAAAGGATTTAAATGTGTTTGTACATTCTCTTTTTGTTTTTGTACCCAAGTACACACTAAAAAGAGATGTTGGTGACATTTGACTGTACTAGAGACATTAAATAGTGAGATTATTATTATCTTGTATTTTTATAGCACTGACATATTACACAGTGCTTTACACACACACACACCACACACACACACACACACACACACACATATATATATATATATATATATATATATACATATATCACTGTCTCCCAGTAACTAGCACAGTCATCTGTCACAGGCTAGGTCCTGTGTAACTAACATAGGACATTTTTTTTAGGGGAAGTCAATAAACTTATCAGCATGTCTTTGGTGAGTGGGTGGAAACCCACACAGACACAAAGGATAACATGCAAACTCCTTGTAGATAATGCCCAGACTGAGATTCAAACCTAGGACATGAGCACAGAGTGCTAGCCCCCTGAGCCACCATACTATTCTAGTGTTTTTTAAATGAAGTATTTCCCCACATCCACCAATCAGACGTTCATGACAGTTAAGGCTCCTAGGCTGAGAGGAAGCATCTCTAGTTCAAGGTCATAGTTGTATATAAAAGGTCTGTAATGTCTCGGCTTAAAGCAATTCAGATAATATCTCTTTGCTGAACTCTTCTGCTCTGCAATGATCTGAATACCAAATACAGGGAAGATGTCCATATCAAGTTATAAACTTTGGAGCCAGAACCTTGGTTGAGAAAAATGTAATAGTTTTACAGCAAAACCCAGACTGATCTGAACCACTTTAATGCAGCCAGTAGACTGTTTTGCATTTTTTTACTTTCTGAGCAACTCCCAGTAAGTCATGCTTGGACAATTTATTTCCAGGATCCAGAAAGCAGATCAGATGTACAAGACTGTTTTCCATTTTTTAACAGAATAGCTTAGACATTTAAAAAATGTCTTCTGGTTTCCTGTAAAGATTTTCCTGTACAGCACATACTGTTAAGGTAATGCCAGTCCCTTTATTGCACTTAATTATTTATAGCAATAATAACATTAACCTGAAATGTACCATGCAGAATATGCAATGGCTGCACATTTAAATACATGCTTTTTTGAAGTTTAAGTGTTCTATGCTTTGTACCCGGGAGGAAAGCAAGTTGTGTCCAAGAATATGTTTTCATTATTTTTTTTTCTCATACTGGCCCTAAATGCTGAAGAAATATTCCGTTCAAAGCATTAGGAAAGAATGTTACACCTTTCATGTCTGCTGGTGTGTGCCATGTAAGTATTTCATTTAGTACCAAACAAATTTTGTGAAAGGGATGTTATTTGTTACAAAGCAGAGCTGAATTAAAATATATTTCAGTTCACACAAATATAGGTATTTGACACAAACAAAAATGTTTCAGCAGTCTAGTTGCATTTAAAAAATATACTTTGGAATTAAGACAGGGCTTTAGTTTTTTTATCCAAGTTTAATTGTACTGTAATAGGCAATTCACTGCTTTAGGCAAGTAATCTGGTGACCCCGGTAGCACTTTTACAAAACTTGATGGTCTATTCTATCTAGTGTTGGCATTAAAAGTCCTTCGTGGCCAAGATATGGCATACCTTCCATGATGACTGTATATGAATAGGGTCATAGAGCAGAGGAAGTTGCATACATCATAGACTTCAGGAAACACAAACACCCACTTAACACATGAAGGGCCTTAGAATTTGCCTACAGATTTATGGCAACGATGAAATTGAGTGGGCTTTATAACTTTCACACAGGTGATATCTTTATGGGATAACATTAGCAGCTCATTATCTGATCTCACTTGTTGCAAAAAGATGCTTTGTAAAATATAAAGAGCACTCTCAATAACAAACAGCATAGGCTATGAGCTGGTAATATTGCTCCATATTCTGAGACAAGAAGCTTTCGAGTTAATGGAGCTTAGAGATGCCCCCTGTATCCATTCCTAATTATTCCTAATCATCCCTATTATTCCTAATGAATATGCCCAGGGTTGGGTGGTATGGAACATCAGAGCTATTTACTTATCTGGTTTTATGGTAGAACATACTTTTTTTTATTTTTTAAATGCCCCAGTGTTGCCCAGAGCCTGTGTAATAGTTTGTTCTATGAAATCTGAGCAACACTAGTGCATTTTAAAAGGTAAGCCCTGTATTTTGTTCAAACTGTGTTTTTGCTAGCAGTGCTTTAAAACATTATTTTAGCATTCTTACAATTTGTAATATTACCAGATCAGGTAGAAACTGAAATGCTATAGACACAATTTTAAGCATAGATTTTTCACGCATGTACAGTCAGATCCATAAATATTGGGACATCGACACAATTCTAAAATTTTTGGCTCTATACACCACCACAATGGATTTGAAATAAAACAAATACAATGTGTTTTAACTGCAGACTATCAGTTAATTTGAGGGTATTTACATCCAAATCAGGTGAACGGTGTAGGAATTACAACAGTTTGCATATGTGCCTCCCACTTGTTAAGGAACCTAAATTAATAGGACAGATTAATAATCATAATTCAAACTTTCCCTTTTTAATACTTGGCTGCAAATCCTTTGCAGTCAATTACAGACGGAAGTCTGAAACGCATAGACATCTCCAGATGCTGGGTTTCGTGCCTGGTGATGCTCTGCTAGACCTCTACTGCAACTGTCTTTAGTTTCTGCTTGTTCTTGGGGCATTTCCCTTCAGTTTTGTCCTCAGCAAATAAATGCATGCTCAATCGGATTCAGGTCAGGTGATTGACCTGGCCATTGCATAACATTCCACTTCTTTCACCTAAAAAAAACTCTTTGGTTGCTTTTGCAGTATGCTTTGGGTCATTAACCATCAGCACTGTTAAGTGCCTTCCAATGAGTTCTGAAGTATTTGACTGAATATGAGCAGATAATATTGCCTGAACATCTCAGAATTCATCCTGCTGCTTTTTTCAGAAGTCACATAATCAATAAATACAAAAGAACCAGTTCCATTGGCAGCCATGCATGCCCACGCCATGACACTACCACCAACATGCTTCACTGATGGGGTGGTATGCTTAGGATCATGAGCAGTTCCTTTCCTTCTCCATACTCTTCTCATCACTCCGGTACAAGTTGATCTTGGTCTCATCTGTCCGTAGGATGTTGTTCCAGAACTGTGAAGGCTAATCTGACCTTCCTGTTTTAAAGGCTCACCAAAGGTTAACATCTTGTGGTGAACCCTCTGTATTCACTCTGGTGCAGTCTTCTCTTGATTGTGGACCTTGACACACATATGCCTAACTCCCGGAGAGTGTTCTTGATCTGGCCAATTGTTGTGAAGGGTGTTTTCTTCACCAGCAAAATAATTCTTCATCCATCACAGTTGTTTTCCGAGGGTCTTCGGGGTCTTTTGGTGTTGGTGAGCTCACTGGTGCATTCCTTCTTTTTAAGAATGTTCCATACAGTCCTTTTGGCCATACCTAATGTTTTTGCTATCTCTCTGATGGGTTTGCTTTGGTTTTTCAGCCAATGATGACTTGATTTACTCATAGTGACAGCTCTTTGGATCTCATCTTGAGTTGACAGCAACATATTCCAAATGCAAATAGCACACTGGAAATGAACCCTGGCCTTTTTATCTGCACATTGTAATTGGGGAAGTGAGGGGATATCACACACCTGGCCATGGAACAGCTGAGAAGACAATTGTCCCATTACTTTTGATTTCTTAACAAGTGGGAGGCACATAGGCAACTGTTGTAATTCCTACACCGTTCGCCTGATTTGGATGTAAATATCCTCAAATTAAAACGGACAGTCTGCAGTTATGTTTGTATTATTCCAAATCCATTGTGGTGGTGTATAGAGCCAGAAATGTTAGAATTGTGCCCCAATATTTATGGACCTGACTGTATATTGCATGCCTTTGTATATTAGCAGCAGGTGCTAGATTTTAAAATAAGAAAGCATTAAGGATTTTGAAATCTTTCCTGCTTCAGTTTGTAGCAGTAATTGCAGTGCTAGTCAACATGGAAAAGGATGCAACTTTGTACAGTGCGTGTGTTTATTTAATTTAGAAAATTTGATGCTTGGGCAATACCATGTACTGGGCAATCTAAATTAATAAATGAGTTGTTAGGATACATTAGATAACTGTTACTACACTAATTCTAGGATTTTTATCTCTAGTAAGTTTCCATATCTCATATTGTAGAGCCATATATAATTTTTTATAAACTCTAATTGTGTATCATTTATCTAAGATGCATTGACTCAAAATCAATGATATACAGAGAGCAATGATACAAATACAGGTGTTGGCTTTATGGTATTACTCAATGATTAGAAAAATGTGGAAAATTGGTCTTAAGGCCTTAGCTGCATTGGCATACATAGTTGTCCTCAATATATTCTAGGGTATCATTAAAGCTGGGCAAAGACGTTCCAATTCCTGCACGATCCTAATGCATCCCTTAGGGATCGGGTCGTGCAGGAATTGGATGCAGCAACTAATGAGGATTGGGCTAAAATCAGCCATCCTGTCGGATCACACAGTTATCTGACAAGACGGTAAATTTTAACCCGATCCCCAGCCGAACTAATGAGCTGCACATAAAGAGTGCCGTCAGATTCTCGGCACTAGCAGGCGAGACATCATCACGCCCGCTCCTAGTGCAGAGAATCTGATAAGGAATAGGCGCTAAATCGTACCGTCTATTCCCAGCTTTAGGCTTATGTTATAACTTCGGTCCAAAACTTTGGGTGCTTTAGCTAACATTGCATTGTTAGATTTTTCTGAGAATCCTAGGATGTTAAGATGCATCCCAGGATCTTTTCTAAACAATGCTGTTTTACTCTAGGACTCAGTAAAATAGAAATATTGGGGATAAAGTACTATACTAGTTTAGGTTTTTGACATTGTTATAGGAATCACTTTGCACAGCATAACCTATGTAGGCTATGCCTAATAATGTGCATGGAACATTAAATCATTAAACTGTCAGAAAGAAATGTAAAGGTGGTAAACTGCTTACAAAATCTTTATTCTTACCAATGTACACCAATTACCTTTATCATGCATTAGTGAGATAGCCCAACTACCACATAGGACATCTAAAATGTGCACCAAACACCTTTGCAAATGCAGATATATTACAATATTATTTTAACAGTGACATCATCACTGTTGTAAATATTGTGTGCAAACAGTAGAAAACTCCAAAAAGCTGTGAACAGGAGCATACTGATGCTACATGAGGTCAGAAAGCACCAGTGACTGCTATGAGATATGCTACAGATATCTTTTCCAAACAGGGAACCTTGATGCCCTGTTTACATCTATGCAGTGTGTACAGCACAAGCTGTACAGTACTGCACTGCATAGAATAGCTCTGTCATAGTGCATTAGCCTTGCTTACTTTCTTACTTGCTTGTCTTATGACAAACACAGTAATATATCATGGGTTATATGGCATCACATATATGTTGCTGTACCTTATGAGTGTTTACAGGAACTTAAAGTGGATTGAGAAATATAATCTTATATTTTAACAATATTGCCCATAGAGTGGGCAAACTTGGCCCCAGTCCCTGGCCCCCAACGTTAATATTTATTGAAAGTATTCTACAATTGTCAAAGTTTTTCCTTCTGATCATCGAAACGCGTGTTTGCGGACTGTGCGTGGACTTTTCTGCAAATACCCACGTTCACATGTTTGCGGTGAACTGCATTGACATGACAGGCAAAATTCTCAAACCTTCAGGTCATATTTGTAGCCACAATACCATTAAAAAAAGTGTGCATATACCTGGGCAAAGGAGGATCAATGGTTCAACACACACACAAAAAATATTTTTTGTATGGGATTTTTTTCATTTTTATAGGCAGAAATTATATTTTTTCCAAAGCATACCAGACCCCTTTTTAGCATAGGTCT
>CM070035.1:93708450-93724133 GCA_036250615.1 Ptychadena robeensis | reverse complement strand
CTTTTCTATATATCAAGCACTTTTGGTGATGATATTGTGTCAAAGGAGTGTGTCACTAATTCTCCAATCAACTAGTCGAAATATGTCGACCATCTTTAATATCCATTATGATCTGATTTGAACAGTAGTATTATTATTATCTCCTATTTATATAGCTCTTATTTACATATTATACAGCGCTTTACAGAGTATATATGTAGTCATATCACTAAAATGTAATGTTGTTATGTATATATAACTTACAGTTATATGTCTAAAGCCGGCCATGCACAGCTCGATTACCCGGCGATGGATCGAACAACGATAATTTGGGGAATCGATGCGTACCACCTTGGGGAATCAATCTCTATCCCATACTTTGCAAAAAGTAATGGCGATTGAATAGGGAAATATATCAGGTCAGATCCCTGTTCAATTGAAAGATTGACCAAAGTGAACATGGGGAATCAACCCATGTACCTTAAGTCATGTGAAACTAACAGGAGATTATTTTTGGGGGAAGCCAATTAGCATGTCTTTGGAGTGTGGAAGGAAACCATCGTACCTGGAGCAAACCCATACAGACATAGGGGGAACATACAAACTTCTTGCAGATAGTGCCGATACTGAGCTTCAACCCTAGGACACTAGCGCTGCATGGCCAGTGCTAACTCCCTGAGCCACCGCATTGCAGTCATTTTGGAGTGTAAGCTCTAAATCTGACACCTTCAAAAAATTTCAACCATTTTCATTTAGCTTTTGTTCATACAAACTACACAAAAGATGACTATAACATTGCACCAACATTTTGTATCTAAATTGATCTAATTAAAATTTTGATGGTAGGTTGCTTCAACTTATGTGGTTTTGATCAAAACATTACCTGCCTTGAGCTTGGCCAGCATTGGTCACTGGACATGTATTTGACAGTTCTAAAGATTTAGAATGGAATACAGGCTCACTTCAAACATATTTTTTGCATAAATTGTTGAATTACCTAAAACTTGAATATAATGTTATGCTAATGTAATGACAAAACAAGGAATTAGAGTTGATTAAAACATCACTGATTAATCTTCTCCAATCTTAGCACTTGGCATGTAATACAGATGAGGTTTGCATGGCATGACGACTTCACTAAAAAAACCATACCAAACATGGATGCGTTTTTAAGGTGAACTAAATTCTGACATATTAAGGAGTATCAATAAACATAAAAAAATAAATAAAAGTTGTCCAATTTTAGCCCTCAAGGGCCAGGATCTGCACACATTTGCAGTATTTCTTTAACAGACAGCATCAATTGAGTAAAGAAAATATTCTGTTTATAACAAAATCTGTCCTGTATAAGGCCTTTGAACATTGCAGGAAAACATGTCTCATTTCCTGATTGCTCCATGTTAGTGACATATGGGTTAGGCTCCGCCCTACTACCCTCTGATAGGAATCCTTAACTATAAAGGCTTTACCCCTCCCAGTGGTGAGATGTTAATTTTTCCTCCTCGCTATCACTCTGGGGGAGGGTACCTACCTGGCTGGGCTAAAGGCTGGTGTAGTCCCGGCTCTATGGCTCTAAAGGTGCCTTGGCCGGGTTCCCCTCTGCTGGTCTCTGGGGCGCTGTGCTGATAGTCGATTTCAGGCATGTCGGGGGGCAGCTGCATGGTTTCTCCTTACGGTGGTAGCCTTTGCGTAGGAGCGCTTGCGCGCATGCGCTGGTGTGTTTTTCTGATTAGTGCGCACGCAGAGCGCTTCCGGCAGATGATGCACTTCCGGGGCGACCAGGAAGTGGCCAGCATTTATTGCGGTGTATGGCACCGATCGGCTGGCAGCTTGCTCCTGGCGTTCTGGGCTGCGTGTTATTTCCCTTGTGTCTTGTGGACTGCCTGGCTGGATTCCTCTGCTGTGTGCCAACTTGTGTTTTAGGGTATAGCTGCCGCCTGTGGTTGGACATGATGCAGCCCCCCCCAAGGAAGACCAGCCTCATTCAAGAAGGTGGGTGCTCTCCCCTACTGCCATTGTGTGTTTTCTCTGCATCCTTAAGGTAAGACTAATGTTTCCTTATTATTGTTTCAGCCCTGTAGGTCGTTCTGTGGATCCTGCCCCTCATCATTCTCGCTCTGTGTCCAGATCTAGACGCCGCTCTAGAGAGCGCTATGGCTCTAGGCGCTATCACAGGTCTCCCTCATATTATGAATCTCCGGACAGGAGCCCTAGAAGTGCGATCTCCTTAGCACGACCTTTGGTCGCCCAGTGCTGGACCTGCCCTGCCAGGGCCTTACCTGGGAAGTCGGTCTGTAAGTCCTGTTTTTTAGAGGTCACCAGGAACAGGGAGGCAGAAGATCAGCGATTAGCGCTGTTAGTGTCGCAATCGGTACAGCAGTCCCGGAGATTCCTATCTCAATCATCACAGGCCCTGCCCGGCCCTGCTGCCCTGGCATCTCTCTCCAATGCAGAGCAGCCAGCTGGGGATTCGGACTCAGATGTTTCGGCTCCAGTAGCCCAACAAGAGACACTCAGTAGCTTTGACTTCTCTTTGGTCCAAGCCTATGTCAAGTCTATCAGGGATACCCTCCACTGGGAGGATGATCAGGCGGAAGGACCTAGAAAGTAGCGTTTCTTTAAGCATCTAAAGAAACAGGAACTTACCTTCCCCTTTATAGATGAGATCAATAATGTTATCCTGGAGGAATGGGCTGTGGTGGAGTGTAAATCGTCCCTCCAGAACAGATTTTCAAAATTATACCCTCTCAAGCCGGAGGAAACAAAGCACCTCGATCAGACGCCTGTGGTTGACGTGGCGGTGATGCGCCTCGCCAGACACATTACGTTGCCTGCAGACGACATAACGTCCTTCAAGGATGTGTTAGATAGGCGAATTGACCAAGACCTACGCAAGGTCTTCCTGTCTTCAGGTGCTGCCTGTAAACCAGCTATAGCACTAACCTCCATAGCTAAAGCACTGGAAAGTTGGGTGGAAGACATTGAGTCCGCTCCTAGCAGTTCACCAACTCCACATTTGCAGGACATTAGGCTAACAGCGGCCTTCTTGGCGGAAGCATCTATATCTAACAGCGGCCTTCTTGGCAGAAGCATCTATACATCATTAGGGCCTCGGCTAGGTCCATGCTGGCTTCGGTCACGGCCAAGAGGGCGTTATGGTTAAAACCCTGGGTGGCGGATCCTACCTCTAAGCAAAGCTGGTGTAAGATCCCTTTTGAGGGCTTATCTCTGTTCGGCAATAAACTGGATGTGGCTATAACCAGAGCCACCGGGGGTAAGTCAGGACTGCTCCCTCAAGATAGACGTCTGCTGCGGCTCCCCAAGTCACCCAATTTTTGTTCCGAACAGGCAAGGCAGAAGGAGCAGCGCACTTACAGGCCTGGTAGGGAGTACAGGCGTAACTGGAAATCCAACTATTCTACCTTTTCCTGTAGGGGCAAGGGCCCTGTGTCTGCGAGACCAGACACTAAGAAGTCCTTTTGACGGTCACCAACCCCAGACCAGTCTGGTGGGGCCCCGTCTATCCAGGTTCCTACAGGTCTGGGTCAGTCACATAAAGGATGCTTGGGTTTTAGACACCATTTCTTGGGGTCACGCCTGGACGTTCACCTCCACGCCCGAGGACACTTTTGTGGTGACTGTTCTTTCTCCTCTCAGAAAGTACAGACTCTTCTGCAGTATATCCAGAATCTAGTCCTGCAGCAAGTAGTAATACCGGTTCCCCCAGACAAGCACTTCCAGGGAGTCTATTCACCGATTTTCCTTGTACCAAAAACATGGGGGGGCTGGCGCCCGGTTATCGACCTGTCGCGCCTCAACAGGCAGATTTTGTCAGAGAGTTTCAAGATGGAGTCCCTCCAGACCATCCTCCGGGTAATCAGTCCAGGAGATTGGATGGTGTCCATCGACTTACAGGATGCGTACCTACATATACCCATTCACCAAAGCTTTCAGCGTTTTCTGAGGTTTTCAGTGGGAAGTTCGCACCTCCAATTCGTATGCCTTCCGTTTGGCCTGACAACTTCACCCAGGGTCTTCTCGAAGACTCTACAAGCCTTAGTGGCATTTCTGAGGACGACAGGGATTCAGATATATCACTACCTGGACGATATCCTCTTACTGCACCAAGATCACTCTCGTCTGGTTCAACATCGAGATCGTGTGCTTCACACCCTCGGAGAGTTCGGCTGGCTAGTAAACATTGACAAAAGCTAGTTCCTTCAAGGACTTTAGTGTATTTAGGTGCCCACATCGACACAGGTTCAGGGGACGTGTCCCTTCCTGCGGCCAAGGGGGCACCCAGAGTTTGACACTCCTGTGGGACCTCGATCCCTTGATGGAATGGGCGGTGGCCAACCTATCCCACCTGTCGGCGACCTATCTCCCGGGCAGGGAGAACTTGAGGGCGGATTACCTATCCCGCAGAATGCTCGACAACAACGAATGGGAGCTCAACACGGATGTCTTCCTATCTCTTACGAGATGGGCCTTCATGCCAGAGGTAGACCTCTTTGCCTCCCCGCTCAACCACAAGGTCCCGTTGTTCTTCACCAGGTGGCCATCTCAGCAGGCAGTGGCAACAGATGCGCTGATAGCCCAGTGGGACTTTCTGCGGGGCTATGCCTACCCCCGACTACACTCATACTCCAGTTCCTGCTGCGCCAGAAAACGGAATCCTGCCTGTTCTTGGCAATTCTGCCGGTCTGGCCACGATGCCCATGGCTCCCGCTACGTTGCCAGCTGAGCACCTGGCATCCCCGGAGGCTTCCCCTGTCTTGACACCTACTGGTCCAGGGATCCACCCCTCATCCGAACCCACACCGGCTTCGCCTAGCGGCATGGGTGCTGAGAGGCGGTCACTGCAGGCCTTTCATGGCCAAAGGGCCAGAAAATCTTCAACCAACTCTACTTATGATAGAATCTGGGCAATGTTCTCAGCCTTCATGTCAGCATTACACCTGGATCTGGCAACCCCGTCAGTGCAAGATATTCTGGGATTTCTACAATCAGGTCTCGACTTTGGTCTGAGCAAGAGTTCCCTGAAAGTTCAGATCTCGGCCATCTTGGCCATTACAAAGGTTCGGTGGGCACAACACGCCTTGGTCGCTCAGTTCCTGCAAGCCCTGATCTGCATTAGGCCGCCTGCCCCAATCCATTGTGGCGCTGCACCTTCAAATCAATCAGGACATTGTCCTCCCCACCTTCGCCACCTCGACGGATCATCAGTCTCATCTGCTGGACGTCGGCTCCTGCATCAAGGAGTATCTACAGATCACTGAGAGTTTCAGGACATCGGAGACGCTCTTTGTTCGTACTTATGGAGCTGGTCACGGAGTGCCGCTCTCATCTCGTGTGGTTGCCTCGTGGATTGTTCATCTTATCGCCATGGCCTACAGGGCATCTCGATTCCTGGAGGGATAAAAGCACACTCCACTCTAAGTATGGCAGCTTCATGGGCAGCAGCTTCCAAGGTCTCTCTGGAGGTTATTTGCAAAGCCGCCTCTTGGGCATCTCCTCATACCTCTCTGGTTCACTACCGGATTGACCCGGCCGCACTGACGACGGTTTCTTTTGGTCGAGCGGTTCTCTCTTCTTGTTAATAAAGTTTTGTACTGCAGTTATCCCACCCCTGTTTGGCTAGTTAATTCCCATACGTCATGAAAATTGAATTTCATACTTACCATAATTTTCCTTTCCTGATACTGCTACATGTCAGTGACAGGTTCCCACCCGGTGAGTTTTGCTGTGAGTTACTTAACATCTGACCACTGGGAGTGGTAAAGCCTTTATAGTTAAGGGTTCCTATCAGAGGGTAGTAGGGCGGAGCCTAACCCATATGTCACTGACATGGAGCAGTATCAGGAAAGGAAAATTACGGTAAGTATGAAATTCAATTTTCCGTATTGTCAACCCATGCCTTCTGGTGTGTATAAGAATATAGTGCTGAATTAGATAAATTGTTTCAAATTCTATCTTGACCTTTTTAAATAAATTTTAAAGGCAATTCAGGAGCTGAATAGAGTAAAACAACTAAATACTAATTAAAGGGGAGCTGACAAAGTAAAAAATCCTAGGTGGTGGCTTTGGCAGAAGAGCCTTTGCATGTCTCAATTCCGAAAAATGCTCACTCTATACTAATACTTGTTAGCAAACCTATAGTGCATACATTGTGCAGTGGACACTCATAAGCTATACTGGCCTATCCCTGTATTCTGTAAAACAGTGGAGGGAATGGATTATGATGGAATTCAATTTTGACTAGCTGACTTTGTGAGTTAATTGCAAAGCCCCTAAAAACCAAAATTGCTGGATATGTACAGAATGTTGTTTTTTTAGTTAAAGATTAACCTGAAGTAGAATCACCAGATTTACATTTTAGTACTTCACTTTGCAGTATTGGCACTAGAAGTACCAATAAGAGGGCAGAATGTGTCACATAATGTTTTTCATTTTATTGCAATGCAGAATATAAATATAAATACCCAACACATGCTATCTAAATAGCCATTACACAGCTGTTCACAGCAACAGACTCACAACAGTAATAGTTGAGTAAGTTAATGTGGTAAAGTTAATTTGAGTTGTGTTTTTACATTCACATTTTGCATTAAGTAAAATAATATGTAGTAATATGTAAGTTGTTAGTGCTAGATTGTAAAATGTGCCTCTCTATAAGCTGGTTTGTGTGTTCAGAGAGTTTGTACTGCTAGAGCTCATACAGCTAAGATCTGCCTGACAGTAGCCTTTTGGCTTGGCTGGAGGGATGAAAAACAAATCCCAGCTCCCAGGATGTTTGGAACCAGGAAGTTTTTTTTTTTAATTTTCAGTTCATAAGATGCACATACATACACACACACACACACAAAAGTGTGTCTTATAGTTCGATCATTATGGTACTTACAGAAGGTTGGATCTTTGGCTATTCCGTCAGCCTGAAAATACAGGAAAAAGTTTAAAGCATTTAAAAGAGAGATATATATTGAAGGTCTGGATAGAATTAATTTGAACAAGTCAAGAGAGGTTTGAAAACAGTTGCCTTTTTCACAAGTCAAGTATCAAGTATCCCTGTTGTCATGTAAAGTGAACATGTGACATTTAGACAAGCTTGTTTCAAGACTTTTTGCTGTCTGTGCCAGTTGCAGTGAATTTCTGGCCAGTAAAATAATATTGTTGAATACTAGTTGGGTAGCGCTGTGCAGACTACCAAAACATTCCTTAAGCAAGTGATACTGCGCATTGCACTGGAAGTAAAAATCTCACAGAACACCTGGGAGCGATTGGCCCGGCCAGCTTTAGAAGCTATGTTAAAGGCCAATTTCATGAAAATTGCAACAGACGTCCATATCGCATTAATCAAAACTGAAATGTGACTCAGAGCTTGTATACCATAGAAAAGGCCTTTCAAAGGAAAAAGGAAACTGATTCAAATTTGTAGGAGAGGTATGTGTAGCATTGTACATTACTTTGGCCATTATAAAATTATTCATAACAATCATATTTATACCATGCTCAACAATCACCTGCACACTTATTTCCTTTGGGTATATAAGTATGTGACAGGCAGACATTCCTGTTGTCTAAAGGGAACAATAATCTAACAGATGTAAATTTTCAACCAGCCAATAGATTTCTCCAGTGGTGTATTAATTGTACTTTGGGCTCCAAGCTGTTTTCAATTGAGATCCAACGTCCAGTTTAATTGGATAATACGTAAGGGTCACTATACACAAATATTTTCCATGATTTGAAACCTGGAGTTTGAATTTTAAGTTGGATCTTATGCAGCACTATACAAATTACTCATATGATTGCTGTAGATAAGATCTGGAACTAATACATCCAAGTATGTGGATGAGCATACCTATTGTTTTTAATATTTTGATATTCTTAAGAAAGTCCTTTTTGGGAGCAATGCACAGGCTGTCATGGTTGATCATCCTCAAGTCTTACAAGGTTATTCCCTGCTTTTTGACACTTTCGCCGACAATATTTATCCAAGTGAGGAAAAGACTTCTTGCTGTCAAATGCCCAATGCCATTACAGTAGTTCCTTTACTTACAGACAACATGATCCACTTAACATGCTGCCATTTTGGCAAGAGCTTAACACATAGTTAATGTTCCCTATATTTGCAGTATTACCACCTTGTGAAACGTTTTGAGATGAATGCAAGGACCTTTATGTGACAAGTCGTGTACATCCATGCAGTGATAAAAGTTCATTTTTTTTTCTGTTTACCTATGATTAACTGCCGTTAAGTCCCACCTTTATGGTATGCCCAGGATATATTCCCAGGCAACCAAGGTGCACAAGTGCTTGTTTTGTTCATATTTATATATTGGGTTGGCAGTATACTATGTGATTACAGGGGAATTTATGACTTTGATAAAGCTAGATCATTGAATTGATCAATGAGCACAGTATAGTTGCCGATATTCAATAAGCTTTATAAAAATGTATTTTGTAAAGTTGACAGCCTTTGTTTTTTTTCTAAATCTGGATTATTATAATGAACAAAATTGTTGATAGATAAAACATATCCAAACACTAAACCTAAAAGCATGGCAAGAATGATAAATCAGTGGGCTGATATCACAAGGACCATCTCGATACTGATGACAAATCATCAGGATTGCTAACTTCTAGTCAGTCTCTATGAAATGTTTCTCCTTTGTTGCTATATATAGATGAATAGAAGACTAATCCATCCAATCCATTTTGCATTGCCTTTACAATGGCAGTGCTGGAATGGGGATAACATGACTCTGTTGCTTCTGCTATTATTTTTTTCTAAATGCAGTTGATGTAGATCTAGAACAAAATATTTTGGGTAAAAGAAATAGTAAAATGAAATAGTTAAAAACCCCCATAAATTTTTATATTTATTTAGAAACTTGGGTCAAGCAAAAACTCTCAATTTTTTTTATCCCTACACTTTTCTTGTTCTTGGAAGTTAAACAATACACATTGCATAGATATTATTTTGTATTGTGGGACTTTATATTTTTTGGGAGGTAGATAGGAAAGAATTTGTTATCATCAGCAAGCAGGTAGTGCCCTGGAATGCTTTTTAAATGTTTTCCAAATTCTCTTGCTTGATTTTCTTGAAAATGCCAGTTCCTAAAATATAGAAAGCAGTATTTTACAGTAGCACTCCCTCTCCTCCTAGATATTGCTGTGTCTAAAGTTTTAAACAGAGAGAAATATGCTATGTTTTCTATCATTTAAAAGCCTGTAATGTTCTGTGAATATCATTTTATGAATGATTAAGTTATTAAGTATTTATTTCTAAAACAAAGATTTATCTACATTACACTCAATTTGAAAAGCAAACATATTAGGGAAGGAATCCTTATTTTCAGGAAAGTGACAGTTACTTTCCTTTACTTTTAAAGGTCTGGCTGAAAGCTCCTACTTTGGGCTCATTTTACTTTCCTTGGCTGCACTGGCACATGGAGGGCTTGGAACCAGGGCCGCCTGTTTTATTAATTCAGGCCAGTGCGGAGAGGGAATTAAGGAACACTATTTTACTTTGGTTTGGCAGAAAAGCAATGCCATCCTGTGCCGTTTTCCTGGATTGTAACTCATGTATGGCTTATATCTGCCATGGCTCCTGACCAAACTAACTTGGGCCAGCTACAGTGTGTAATGTCAGAGAAATCAGCTGCATAATTAACATTATATTATCTGCTTGTCATATAACTAAATGACTTCCATTATCTTGATATACATCTTTCTATATAACTATATAGAGTAAAATATATTATACTAAAGTTACAGTGTATCTATACAGAGGAAAAAAAAACATTGCCATTGGCTGCTTTAGATAAAATTTTCATCCCTTTTTTTCCAAGCGATAATCTTACCATGAACACACTTCTGTGGTGTTTGTGGTGTTTCTCCTGGATCGATTAGATTCGATTTAATAACATAGACCACTTCAATCGGAACTTCAATCGTTTCTATACCAAAATCAATGATTTTAGTAATCTTTTTTAATCAAAATCGCACCACAATCGCAAACTCAATGTGGGGTGTATGTTGATGCGATTAAGATCGATTTTCGATTAGACGATTGAATTTCTCGATCTAATCGAGCATCGATTAAACCAAAATTGAACAGTGTGTGGCTAGCTTTAGATTTCTATGTCAGATTTCCTTTAGATCACCTTTTCGTTTTACCAAAAATATGCTATATGAGGGACTTTCTTAACCATCGAATCTACCTGTGTTCAATCACATAGGACCCTATACTACGTAGTTGTTGGTAGATCTAAAGAATATCTAAAAGAGAGATCTAAAGGTGCATGACCAGCTTAAGATGGGTAGTATCAATATGGACTCCGATAGCAATCGTTTAGGAGTCATTGGGATAGCCCTACACCCAAAGTGCAAGGATTTGGCATGACCCTGAACAGAGATGACCAACCATAAGGATAAACAAGGCAGAGTAGGGAGAGAAAGGATTACATTTTATTTAACATATAAGTAATAATACAATAAAGGCTAAAAAACTATTCTAAGGGTTTGCCAGCCAGTTGTGAGTTTGGTGACCTCTAATCAAGTCAAATCATGTCCATTGAAACCATTAACACACAATGTGGATCACCACACATAAATATCGTCGATTGCAGTTACGTACCTTGTGTCTAGTGGTGATCCACTAGACACACGGTATTTAACTACAATCAACGATATTTATTTGTATCATTTTTAGGAAGGCTTTATCCTTCTGATACTGATATTAACTGAGTAAGTCACCCCTGACCTCTACTTTTCTCCTTTCTTTTTTCTCTCTAAGATGGGAAGTATATAAGGACTACAGGGACAAGGACTCCTCTCGTCATAACCATAGTCATGTTTTGCTGGAAAACCAGATAACCAAGTTTGAGGTTTCAGTGCAGCCATTTTAGCTCACTAACCAAATTTAGAGGGCTCGCTGGTATTCTGTCAGGATCAATTAATATTTCTATCCACTAACAGAACAGTTAATACAAAAAGTATACACTTCAAGGATTTAGAGAAAAAGACAACATATATTGTAGAAAAACTATAAATGTAAATACTTCACATAAAATAAACCTGTAATAAACCTTCTGTTCATATTTCCTGCCCAACGTCATCAATTAGGCAGAACATTTTAAGAATTGAATTACAATACAGACATATAGTTAGGGCACCCCCCATCCCCTGCATTATCAATGATGTCAGGGAGGTGGAACCCAGAAGAAGAGCTGAGGATGCCATAAGTAGTAGATGCTGTGGGCTTGCTTGGACAATAGTGTATCTAAACCCAAAAACAAATATTTAATATATTGATGCGTAGCAGTTCTTGCATGCTAGTGTTTGCATTAGTCTTCCTTTTTAGTCTTTTTGAAATTGAGTAAAATGCATTTTGGCTGTACTTACGTCACTGTATCTATAAATGAGAAAGTCACCCCTAGTGCTAGTTTCCACAGGTAGACATGGACGCATTGGCATGACGTTTTAATGCCACCCAACCAGTGGATTGCCTGCTGTTTACACATTACCGCCAGATTTGAAAAGGAAAAATAGTGGCTGATGTTTTTCCCTTACCACATTCACTTATCAATGATAGAGGCCCCCAGCGTCACCGCCTGGGTCTTTTCTTTTTTTTTTGGTGGGCACTGAACAGAGAGAAAAAGACACAGCGTAAACAAACCATTAGCAGCATTGTCATTCTGTGGAGTGGGTAATATTAGACCCACTTAGAAGTAGACAAGTATTAAACTAGTGACTATCATAACATAATGGCTAGGAATATAAAATCACAGTAAGCTCCCTTCCCATCTTTAATGGTTCAAATAATATTTTTTTTCATATGTATATATATATATATATATATATATATATATATATATATATATATATATATACATATACATCTAGAGTTTCCTTAAGTTCACCTTCCCCCATGCTGTTTCACATTCCAATGTGATTTAAGAAAATTGTACTAAAGGCTGGCAAGAGAAATGTTTTTTTTTTACATTTGGAAAAGACATCTCCATTTGGGGAGGAGGTCTAGTACAGTGGTTAGGGAGTTGGTCTTGTGGGTTTAATACTTGACTGGCTGCTAAATCTCTGTGATATTTATCCATGCTTTTATTATCTTTTTCTTTTTTTTTTTACAGTGAAAGATAAAAGTTGGTAAGATTGTAAAGCTGATGGGAAATACTTAGATTTTCGATCAAAGTAACAAGGAAATATGTGCAGGCTAAAAATCCATGCAAAATATGTATTAAAAAAGAATTTAACTCATAACTAAAATAATATTTTTGGTGGTGAGATGAAAAGAGGCGCACCAGTGTGGTAAGCTGAATATGCAGAATAACTTATAAAGCATAAAACATAATATGCAGTCATTCATAGTCAAGGACATAGAATCCTAAAGTGAAATTTTTATTGTTAGGGCCCATGGGTTGTTTATTTCAGTTGGAAATTATCTGCAATATAGTTTGAGCAAAAAAAAAATTAATTTGGTTTTTGAATGGTGACCACCCTATATTATTCCAAACATACTGTGCCGCACCCTTAAATATCTAAAGAGAAAATTAACTGTATGGGTGAACCAGCTCTTGGGGGGAGGGGATAAGAGAGGAAAATCCAACACAGATTGTTTGTGTGGATAATTAAATTACAAAATGGTGGATAATTAAATTACAAAATCAATATATAATAGTTAAAAAAACATATTTTATTGATTGAATTGAGCATCCAAGAAAAATATATAAAATTAGAGTAGATAAGAATATAATAATTACAAAATTATAGATTCATAATCAATATTGCACAATGATATTAAAACACAACCCAAATCCAACATGTTTTGCCCTTCTATAAAGGGCTTCCTCAGGGATCAGGTGCTTATAATGTGCACAGATCTGTAATATAACAAAACAAGACAGTATAACAATGTGATCATACATTGCTTCATCCCTGTCTTATAATCAAAACCTGGATTTCAATTATATAGAATGCAGATAAAATCAGATCAAAAAAGGATGCTAGGCTCACATGGGGGTATTCATCTCTGCAGGGAGAAAAAGGAGTCCACACCAAGGGGGAGAAGCTGACAGTGTAGGCTAAGAAAACCCAGTAACAAAAGTCCCACAGTATTATAAAGTGACAGTGCACTGCAAAAAATTATATTAATAATAAGCCACTCTAAATCCACGATATTGAAAAAGTACTGAACATATAAAAACTAATAAAGATTAGAGATGGTTGAATTTGTTTTCAAAAATTCGACCATTTCGACGATTTTGAGTCAATTGCAAAGCCCCTGAACAGGGTATCATCCCCAAACTTGCTGGAGATGTAGAGAAGGGTTGGGGGTATACGCCAATGAAAAAAGTATGTCTCTAACACAAATACATTTTGCACAAATTAGGTTCAAAGTCAAGTCAAAATTTTGAAAATCGGAATTTCGACTTTGTATTTGAACTTTATTTATGCAAAAGCTACATGTGCTAGAGCAAAACTTTTTTTTCAAATGTTTCCACCACTCTTCTCTACATCTCCAGCAATTTTGGTGATGATACCATGTTCAGGGGCTTTGCAATCAGCTCACAAAGTTAGCAAGTCGAAAAATTTGATCATGTCTAATAAAGATACCTCAAAGATTAGAATGAGGATATTCAACACTATTTTCACCATTGGTTGAAAAAGCACCAATGTCTTGCAAAAACAGGGACCCAACAGGTCAAACCCAAGGTCCATCAGTTGTAGGAAAATAAAAAAAATACGTAAAAAAATTTACTTATCAGATAGACGCATGATTAGTGTAGGTCAGATTGAGGGTGGAAGTGTGATGTATGCCCTCACTGGGACTTCCGATACCAGTGACTGCTTAGTCCAGCCATGATGCCATGTATGTAGACTGCTTACACATGAGGGTTTAGTTTTTTCTTTGATTCACCTAGAACTGGTGGACCTTGGTGTTGACCTGTCGGGTCCCTGTTTTTTCAAGACATTAGTGCTTTTTCAACCAATGGTTAAAATTGTCCCTGAGGAAATCCTTTCATACAAGGGTGAAACATGTTGGATTTGGATTGTCTGAAAGGGTGTTTTAATATAACTGTGCAATATTAATGATGGATTTGTAATTTTGTTATTCTTATTCACCTAAAAAGTATATATTTTTCTTCGTTTTTTAATTATAACATATCAATTTTGTGCCTTAAAACCCCACTCTTACAAGACAGTTCAAACTGATTTCTGTTTAAATTTCATGTAACAAAAATCGATGAATAAAATACACAAAGACCACTTTATCGAACAACATACTGGTCACATCAGTACACCTGTCTAGACGAATACAGTCGCCTTTGTAAAAAGATTTCCAATGGTTTTTGTGTGGTTTGGCAATTTCTGCATCTGCCATCCAGAATTGACGACTTTCAAAATGTGCACATCAGATTTAGCATTATACTTTTGACAATTTTTGCCTGAAACATGGGCAGAAGTACAATGGTTAGTCTGATGTGCATATTTTTAAACCTGTGAAAGTCGACTGTTCAGGATGGCAGACGCAACCATAGCCAAACCACAAAAAAACTATTTCAAATTCTTTCTCTATTTTTATGTTTGCACAAAGAAAATTCTAGTGTGTAGATCTGTCTCATAAAATGTGTGACAAAGTTGATGGATCTCCCAGTTACTCTTTTAAGACCCATGTACACATGTATTTGACTCAAGCTATGTCTGAGTTACACTGAAGTGCCTCTGGTGCCTCTGGTTTGCTGGTGTACAGATTAATATATGAAAGAAAAGAATTTTAACGTGACCTTTAACAGTAGCCTTGATGGATGAAGTTACCTTTTTATCGGCTCAGGTAAAAATTTTCTACTTTAATCAACACATCTTAACTCTGTTAGGGTTTCACCCTGTTAGGGTTTCTTTAAGTAGTAATCCAAGAAAGCATAATTTTTTAAAACGGATAATTAACCGCTCTAGCGTTAGGGACAGCACCATCTTGTCCAGCGCTGCTACTCTATAGCACTAGACGATATGGTGCCGTCCAGTGAAAATCGGGGCTCCGGGAGAGAATACTTACTGTTTTGCACTGTCCCGGTGTCCCCGATGCGACATGCTGGCTGCTGGATCCTCCGGCTCATCTCCCCCCCCCCCCCCCCCCGAGTGACGTGATGACGTCACATCGGGGAGGCCGCAGGAAATTTTAGTGAATAGCACGAAATCAGTTTTCTATGTAGAAAACTGCTTTCAATGTGCTTCTATGTAAGAAATATTACCAAAATAAAGTCTCTGGTGCCCCAGATGTGCTCTTTTGCAGTAACCCTCTCTTCCCTGGTGTGATTTTACCACATCCATCACACCAGGTTAGAGAGGGTTAACTGCAAATGGGCACATCTGGGGCACCAGAGACTTTATTTTGGCAAGATTTAGTACATAGCAGCATAGCTTTGTGCCCTGATTTTGTGTTTTCTCATTAATTTTATTATAAAATATTTTTTTATTTTACATAATTGTTTCAAACATTATTATATTCATGATGTCTATAAGACCCTTGTACGGACATATTTTGGGAAGTTACAGGCCTACAACATAAAGAAAAATGTACCATTGAAGTCTATGGTGCGCTTTTGGTACCTTGGGACCTCAGCAGTAGTGATGGCGCGAACCCGGAATTTGATGTTCGCGAACGGCGAACGTGAACTTCCGCA
>CM070035.1:93684648-93708350 GCA_036250615.1 Ptychadena robeensis | reverse complement strand
AGTTTGGAGGACACTGGTGGTGATGGTCAGTATGGCAGACACTGATGGAGATGGACAGTTAGCACAAGGCTGTAATGGATGGAAAGCCGTGCACTGTGTAGTAATTCCCTTTTTTATTAGTTATCTGCCACCAGATAACTGTGGCTGGGCACTGGGCACACACAGTTGGCACAAGGCTGTAATGGACGGAAAGCTGTGCAATATTTATTAATACCCTACAATAGGGTGAAAAAAATCCCCTGGGGTAACAAAGTGCCACCAGATATGAGCACTGGCAGTAGGCACTGTGCAATATGTGGCTTGCAGGATCACTGGCAGCAGCCTGGCATGCCAGCCAGCAGGCAACAGGGTAGCAAAAAAATAGCCCTAAAAAGAGTAAGACTAAGAGCAATGAGGAAGAGTACACTGTAGAAGAGAACACTGCCTAGCTAATGGTTGCCTATGCAGCGCAGCAGCAGCAGCTCTCTGTTCTAACTCTCTCCTTCTCAGCAGCATGTGAAATGGCATCCTCTACTTGCTATGTTATAGGGGGTGGGATGGTCCGTGAGGTGGGGGGTGCTGATTGGCTGAATTATGTCTGCTGACTGTGACTCACAGGGTCAAAGTTTGTGCAATGTAAAAAGATAGGGGGCGGGTCGAACTCGCCATATGTTCGCGAACACGTGGCGAACGCGAACATGCGAAGTTCGCCGCGAATAGTTCGCCGGCGAACAGTTCGGTCCATCACTACTCAGCAGTGCGCTAGTGAGGTCAAGAGGCGACGGTATTACAAACTGTTATGTGTACATATGTCAGCATTTCAGATAATTATTAATCCCTAACAGCCCAACTTCTGAATTTCACAATCTTGGCTGTTCAGTGTTTGGTACACACATTATAGTTTCATTTTCCAGTGTTTGTACTTTTAGATTTTTACAAAGGGGACAGTCTTTCAACTGACAGTCCTTCATGCCGCAGCTCTGGACAGCTGGGGTCAATGCAAGGTAAGTAGGTTTCAAACCTGTGTACCTTTCACAATAGACCTGCTAGTCCTGCCGCACATTACCGAAAACACCCTGCAGCCCTCATTTTTGCATGCGCAGTGCAAGCATCTCCCACACACTTGTATGGGGGAAGCAAGAGCAGATAAAGGACACGGTTAGTGGCTGTGATATCCTTACTGCTATGGTGTCCATTATCAGCAAAAAACACAATTGCAATTGGCAAAACTCTAGTTGGCTATCATAAAGGTCAGACAGGTTTTGTAGTTGGTCACCAGGTTTGCATCTAACAAAGGATTTTTGTATTACAGCTCATTGCAGATCCTTGATGGTGGGGACGTTGTTATTGAGGTCTTAAGTAGCATTCCTCCTGCTTCTCATCTGATCATTACACTTTCGACCAGTACTCCTCTGGATCAACATGTGTTGTCTTGATCAGGAGAGTCCTTGAGGGTGCTGTGAGATGTGTCCTTCACAGTGTAGTGGGTTACCAATTGTTTTCTTAGTGACTTTAATCCCTGCTGCCCCAAGATCATTGCTAAGTTGATCACTGCTTTATCACCGTTTTCATATTCATTGCAACTACACAAGGAGAGATCTTCCATGGAGTTCCAGACTAAAGGTGGGTTTACACCTGTAGATTTTTTCGTCCAATCAATGAAGAACGAACAATTATTTGGTTAATTGAACAAAAATCTAGAATGACCAATTTGTTCGATGGATAAATTTTGTTCGATCTCGAACAAAAAATCGTTCAAAAGGTCATCGAACATGTATTTTCATTCGATATCAGGATGAACGAACAAAAAATCTAATGTTACATTCCATAAATGGATGAACAATGTTCGACAAAAAAATCAGCAAAAATTAAAAATCAAAAATTAAATCGGCAGTTGATTGAACAAAAAATCTACACATGTAAACCAACCTTTAGGGACATTGTCAATAGTCATCACTTTACCTGCTTCTCTTCTTACCCTGATGCACCCATCACGCTGGAACAGGGCTTTTTTATGTCCAGGCAGTATATATAAAAACTAAAAAATAAATAACTATAAGAAAGGACTGTACAGTCCTATTGCAATCATGCAAACATTTCATATTTGGCATGTCCAATGTATTTTAATGGATGTTATTTTAGGGAAACATGTTCTGACAAGTTACAAATGAAGCATCACAAATCAATGTTGTAGGTACGTTTCCATTAAAAGATATCTCACCTCCTTGGCATCATTGATGACACTGAGGAGGTTGAACCCGAGATTGCCGACACAGAGAAGCCACGGGCTCCCCTCTGACAGGTAAGCAAGTGGCTAATTGTAGCTTGAGGTGAGTAATGATTGAGAACAAACTCACCCCGAGCTAGCTCAGGCTTAACAAAGGAGCTGGAGGAGCAGCACTGCTATGTCTCCAGCTCCGACGATTCTTTGCATGGAGACACGCAGTCCCCATGCAAACCTATGAACATCAACCATGGTTTACGGTCATGTCATGCCCTGTTTTTGAGCAGGATTGATTGGTTCCATTTAAAAACAGGGATGGCTGCATTAGATATGAGCCATATAGATGGCCGTGAACGTGCATGGCGCTCAAAGCGGCTATCGATCTGACCCATATCTATACACGTGTTCCCTGCTTTAGTTTGGTTATAGACCAATTTAGTCTGCAGAGAAGCCCAGGGTCTTGTGCTGTACAGCATTAATATCAGAACTGACTGCACAGAACTAGAAATAATTTGGTGAAAAATATATAGGAACTCTACTGTCTTGGTTACAGACAGCAAGACTTGATCTGATAGCCAAGCAATATATTTTATTGAGCCGCTTAGGCTGAATAAACAATTTTGAAAGAGAAAAGTGGAAAGTACAACATTACAGTAATGAGATCCAGAATTTAACACAACATTATAAACTATACAGAATCTGTGTTTTTTCAGTAATATGAAATGTTGTATTGCATTGACAGTTTCATGTTAATAGCAGTAGGAATGACAGTTTGAGGAGAGAGCAAGCCAAGCTTTAGTATATCCAAGTAAAAGAATACAAACCCTTTTCCAGCTTACAAGATTACAGGTTTTGTTTGGTGCCAAATGTCTTTTAGATCAGTAGCATGAACCATTTTCAGATGTCTCTCCTGTTTTTTTATATTTCGATTTTCGATTTTTTTTTCATTATTGGACAGAAATAAGAGCATTTTACCTGAAAGACTTTTTCTTGTTATATAGGATTAAGGTGTATGTAATTCCAATGACACATATATACACTTTAATTTATTTAACTTGTGCATAGAGATGGTCGAATTTTTCGACTTGCAAACTTTGTGAGCTTATTGCAAAGCCCCTGAAAATGGTTGCTGGAGATGTAGAGAAGGGTTGGAGGAACATTTGAAAAAAAAAAAGTTTTGCTCTAGCACATGTAGTTTTTGCATAAATTAAGTTCAAAGTTAAAGTCAAAATTCCGATTTTCGAATTTTTTACTTGACTTTGAACTTAATTTGTGAAAAAACTATTTGTGTTAGAGACTTACTTTCTTTTTTGTAGTATACCCCCAACCCACATCTCCAGCAAGTTTGGTGATGATACCATGCTCAGGGGCTTTGCAATTAAGTCAAAACCGGTGAAATGGTCGAATTTTTGAAAAAAAATTCGACCATCTCTACTTGTGCAGTCTGGTAAAGATAATACATTGTTGCCATAATGATGATTGTGTAACCACTTTTTGTTGTATGAGTAAAGCAAACTTTCCTGGCAAGGTTTATAGCGGAGTGGAGCAGGAGTGATGAGTGACCCAGACACAATCCTGGGTTACCATTTCTCTTGCCAGTTTACGTAAGCCACAGTATACAGGCACTATGGGTCCCAGCAAGCCTTTACAGTAGACAAGCTTTGTGCAAAGAGAAAAGCCTGTGAGAAGCCAGAGGTACCCAGCTCTAGACCCTAAACATGTATGTAGACAGAAATTGGCTGCTAAGAGACTCAAAAGAGATAAGTACCACTTAAATGCCACATTGGAAGAAGAAGGGTGAGATTTACTATTCACATTGAGTCTTTAGTATTAGAACTATGCATATTGCAATGAAGACAATTTAAGTTTGGGTTCTAGAGATAAAAGAGATAAGATGATTTGAAGGGCTGGAACTAGGAAAAATACTTCAGTTGATATACAGAAGAGAAAACAGAAAGCATCTGTGCCAGGCAAGAGCTCCTAGTGAGCAGATCATAGGAGTAGACTCTTTAAACAGTCATTATTATTGTTTTCTGCTGTCACTGGGTCTTATTGGACTAAAAAGTTCACAAGTGTAGCATATGGTCTGTGCTGTAATACTACCGTTTTAAAACTGACATTAAATTGTCCCTCTCCATCAATCTTAATATTTTCTACTAATAATTTTACTAGCAAAATGTTACTCGGACATTTTGTTGTCTTAACTTTCTTGAAATTAGGCTAGAGATGTTATCAGCATTTCGCCAAATTTGGCTAGCTGACTGGGTTATTTGCAAAGCCCCTGAACTAAATAGCTGGAGCTGTGGTGAAGGTTTGTATGAACATGATTATAAAATATTGCACTAGTACATACAACTTAGACTTATCGTATAAACTCGAAAATAAGCAGAGTTTTCCAGCACCTGAAATGTGCTCCAAAAACTACATTCTGCTTATATTCGGGTAAAAAAAAATGAAAATTGCGGCATTTTGTAGGTAGACTTTATGAGTGAATTGCAAAGCCCCCAAACATGCTATCATCACCAAATTTGCTGGAGATGTGGAGAAGGGTTCTGGGAACATTTGAAAAAAAAGTTATTGCTCTAGTATATGTAGTTTTTGCATAAATTAGGTTAAAAGTCATGTCAAATTTTAACTTATTTTGTGCAAAAACTTGAAATGCTAGAACAATACTTTTCTCTTTACAATGTTCCCACATCCCTTCTCTACATCTCCAGCAATTTTAGTGATGATATCATGTTCAGGGGCTTTGTAATTAACTTACAAATCTGCTGAATTAAATAATTACACCTCAAAACAAAAGTACATTTGCTGTGTTTCTGAGCCTTAGTTGCTGCATCCCCCTCCCCCTTGGCTTATACTCGAGTCATTTAGTTTTTCCAGATTTTTCTTCTAAAATTGGGTATCTTGGCTAATAGTCGAGTCGGCCTTTACTCGAGTATATACGGTACATTTTTTTTTTTTACCTGCATTTAAACTTCATTTATGAAAAGAATTATGCTTTCAGCTATTTAAAATAATCCCAAAGTTTTAATACATTTGTAGATTAGACCATACCAACATTATATTTTTACAATGGAATTTAACCTCCCTAGCACTCAGCCCGCGCCGTTTTTAACATCGAAGATGCCAACGTTGTGGGCTTGGAAGCTGACACCCTTTCATTAAGATTGTGATGAGCGGCATAGGCAATATTCAAATTTGTGATATTTCACAAATAGATCTACTAATATTCCATTTGATATTTGCAAATATTCACAATTGCACCACATTTTGCATCACCGAGAATGCAGAAAGGGCCACAATCAGTGCCTGCGGCTGCATAGAGAATCACCGCAGCTTTCAGGAACTTTCAGTTGTGACGATCCCAGTTCGGGCAGAGTTTGTTACAGTACAGTATTTAGACCTGGCAAATTTTAGACAAAAGCACATTTTCTGAAACAAATAAGTAAAAATATGGATTGTAACTTGCCCTAATTATCTATGCATTAGGCTGGCATGCATGTGTGATTCACGTATTATGGCATTGACTATGCTCCACTTTGGGCAGGTCTGGTGATGGAATCCATCATTAAAGCTCTAACTTCAGTCAGACTTTATGATGGAACCCAAATGTAGCTATAGCTCTTTACGCCTATTAAAAACCTACAGTTCCAAAATCACATTTTACTACTGATTTACTTTTGTTTAACAAGGATAACTGCTACAGCTATTAATGCTAAAACTGAGAAGCCAGGTAATGATAAGGTCAAGGTAGGCCTACATGATGCCATTCTTTTTTTTTTGTATTCTGTCATTTGTAGAATAAAATTTTATTGAATTTTTGTATACAAACAAGTACAAACAAACTGATGGCTGAAAGGCACGCAGGCACCAACAAATCATAAAGGTACAGATCCATTATACTGTTCCCATGGACAACATGGCCACCGGCACCACCAGTGCTAGGTGTGCCTCCGTGATAATGTTTGCGAGGGCTGATAGGAAACAATAAACAATGCCATTCTTTTTTGACAATTTAAGGCTAGGGTTAGGCTAATTTTTTGACTCTTGGGCCATAATGTGATATTAAATTTGACAGAGGGTCCAGACCAAGAACCTGTCTTGGCCACCCTCATTGGTATACTTATGCTAGGCATACACATGCCGATAAATGGCCGGATTTTAATCTGACCGACGGGCGTGCGCGCTCTCGCCGTCGGTCAGGTTAAAAATCGGCCGCTAATCGGCATGTGCCCACATGGGGCGACAGATCCCTGTCGCCCCACTTCTCGGCCGGCCAGAGATCGGACATGTCGGAAAATCTCTGGCCGGCGCGAGACGATGGAAGCTGATGCCATAAGCTGCAATGAAGACGGCGTCTCCATCGCAGCTTATGGCCGGCACACAAAGGGTGCCTGGCCGATTGAAGGGGCCCCAGAATGCAATGGGAGGCTAACGTGATGACGTCAGCCTCCCGGAAAGTTATCGGAGGAAGATATCGGCGAAGCATAAGTACTTGCTTCCCAGGCATCATTGTTGATGATAATTTCCTGTACCGCTTTCACCAAAATTTATATCACAAAGTAATTATACATGCCAAATTTCAGTCCAAATGTGGACATCTTGGTGACAAGATATTCTGCCCCCCCCCCCCACTTGTTAACTGTAATTAGCAGAGACACCTCTAGGCATTATCTACGCTCATTGCAGGGGAAAAAAGCAGATGGGATCCAGAAAGTCCATGTCTGATCTAAGGGCTCAACCACTGTAGCCGTACCTGGGTCCCTTTTTAAGTAAAACGAATATTTGTTGCAATTTTCTTGCACTTCACCTGCAAATACAGGTGGAGGAAATAATTATTTGACCCCTCCCTGATTTTGTAAGTTTGTCCATGACAAAGAATGAAAAGTCTCAGAACAGTATCATTTCAATGGTAGTTTATTGTAACAGTGGCAGATATCAAAAGGAAAATCGAAAAAATTACTTTAAATAAAGATAGCAACTGATTTGCATTTCATTGAGTGAAATTAAAGTTTTTTGAACCTCTAACAAAAAGACTTAATTACTTGTGGAAAAACCCTTGTTTGCAAGCACGAGGTTCCAACGTTCTTGGTAATTGATGACCAAGTTGCGCACATTTTAGGAGAATGTTGTTGTCCACACCTCCCTTGTGCAGATCATCTCTAATCCCTAAGGTTTCAAGCTGTCTCTGTGCAACTCTGGCTTGAGTCCCTCCATAGGTTTTCTTTGGATTAAGGTCCGGGCTTACTACGGCCACTCCTTACTTATGTGCTTCTTCTTGACCACCGCCTTTGTTGCCTTTGCTGTACGTTGGTGTCATTGTCCGTGCTGGACAACGCCCATCCACGACCCTTTTCAGTTTCCTTGCATAGTGAAGAGTTGGTCGCATCGATCACATACATGGCCCGTCCATGTTCCCTTAATGCGATTACGCCTGGCTTTGCCTTGCAGGAAAACACCCCCCAAAGTCAAAATGTTTTCCACCCCCATCTTTTGACGGTGGGGACGGTGTTTTGGTGGTCTAGGCGCATCTTTTCTCCTCCAACCACGTTATGCCAGAGTTAATGCCAAAAGCTTCTATTTTGGTCGCCATCAACCACAGCCCTTCTCCCGTCACTCTCCTCTGTGAATCATTCCAGGTGTTCATTTGGCAAATAGTGATGAGCGGCATAGGCAATTTCGCATGTTCGTGATATTTCGCCGATATTCTACTAATATTCGATCTCATTTCGAATTTGAATATTCGCGGTAATACCTTGGTATTGCGAAATCATATTCACATTGCGAAAACTCGTAAAAATGACCTGGTTTAGCATGCTATTCCTATGCAATGCGAATATTATTTTCGCAATATCTGGCCTGATTGCGAATATTCGGAATTGCGAATATCCGCCGAGATTTCGGATTGGCATATCTCGATTGCCGAATATTCGCGGAAAATTTCCGCTATTCGACTCAACACTATGGGCAAACTTCAGTCAGCTGGCGACAGGTCCTTCCTGAGGCATGGGGACCTTGCTGAGCCCTGCGGATTTTAATCATTGCGGTGTAATGTGTTTCCAATGGTTTCTGGTGACTGTGGTCCCTGCTAATTGAGGTCATGAACTAACTCCTCCCGTGTAGTTCTAGGATGCTTTTTCACATTTCTTCAGAAACATGACACCACACGAGGTGAGGCTTGCGTGGAGCCCCCAGAGCAAGGTCGATTGATGGTCATTTTGTGATCCTTCATTTTCGACAACGCACCAACAGTTGTCACCTCTCTCCCAGCTTCTTGCTAATGGTTTGAGCCATGCCAGCCTTGGGCAGCGTATACAATTTTTTTTGGCACTACATCCCTCCCCCGGTCTGCGGCGTCCCGCTCCCTACCTTTCGTTCGCTCAGTTTTCCCCACACAGTTCCTTCTATCATTGCAGGCCTCCCGGGCTTGCATTCCTGCCTTCGCAACCACTTTGTTAGTATCCGCTGCGTCTGTGTTATCTTAGATCCGCGTCTTCGGGGTGGGGTAGCTTGTGTAAAGGGGGTCTCTGACAGCCTGGACAGCTCTTTGGTCTTTTCCAATGTTGGAGGTTGGGGAGTCGCGTGATTGATTGTTATGTGGACCAGGTGTCTTTTATACAGGTGACTAGTAAGACAGGGTCCTTCATGAGGGTGACTAATTGAGTAGGAAGACAGAAGTGTCTAACCACTCTGTGGGACCAGAACTTTAAGGGTTGGTAGGGGTTCAAATACTTATTTCACTCAATGAATGAAAGCAGTCGCTATCTTTATTAAAGTTTATTTTTTCGATTTTCCTTTTGATTTTTTTTGTGGTTTTTTTGTTTTTTTGTATCTGCCACTGTTACAATAAACCTACCATTGAAATGATACTGTTCTGAGAATTTTTATTTCTTTGTCATTGGACAAATTTACAAAATCAGTGAGGGGTCGAATAATTATTTCCTCCACTGTATGTGTACTGCAGGCCAAATATGTGTACTGCAGGCCACCTGCATGTGTACTGCAGGCCATGAAAACCTGTGTACCTTGAAGTAACGCTAGATTCGCTGCAATGGAGTATGGTAGCACATCGTAGCTGCTGTGCAGCTAGTGTGAATGAGCCTTGATACATAAAAATGCAGATTTTCAACAAATATATTTGTTGAGAATAGAATAGAGAAAAGTACAGACTTGTCCACCCCCAGGATGTTAAATATAAAAACTAAGGATTTGTCAAAGAAAAAGAAAAGTTGTCACCTGAGAACAGAGTGTATGGAAAGCAGGATTTGGAAAAGGTTTTTAGCACTGTACATATACAATCTTTATTGAATGGAAAATGGGTAAAACTTAAAAACAATGTATGGCAGTGGTTCCCAAACTGGGGGGAGCAAAGGTATTTCAGGATGGGGCGCAGGTCCACATACTTAACTTGTGTTTGAATAGGGAGGGGGGCTCGGTAATGTTTCTAAATAAAAAAAGGGGGGCCCTGCAAGGAAAGTTTGGGAACCACTGATGTATTGGAACGGAGGGGACCAATTGCTGTGCTTTTGAATTGAAATGGCGCATGGTTCTTGGTTGATGAAAGTTTAAAGTGCCAAATGTTTTCAGTGGACATCAGGTTTGAATTGTGGGCTGGCCTATTTTACTACATAGCCATTATGTAGTAACACATGCAGATGCATTATGATTTACCATTGTCTTGCTGAAATATGCAGGGCCTTAAATAAGATGTCAGAATAACAAAATGTGTTTCTCCAATTGTGCTACAATAATGAAGCTCACTATCCATGCAATGTTGCCCCTCCCCCCACCATCTGGAGGATAGATTTGAAACTTTGCAACATTGACAACAAAGTCAGCCTCAGTGCATCTTAAATTGAACTCACTGGAAACATTTTTGCTGGATCATGTTTAAATTTGGCTGGTTTACATGCATGTTCCCTTTACAAGAGCATCACTTGAAAAGTGAATATTACTCAACTTGTTGAAGAAGTTGTTGTGAAAATTTACTTTACAAAGGAAAACCCCTAGAATGGAATTCTGACTGCACATGGTTAAATTATTTAGATCAACAGAATTTACTTGAAGGTGAAAATGTTCCCCAATTTCAAAATCTCTGTACTGATTGTTTTCAAAAGTTTCTGTGTTTAATGGGGTGCAACCTGAGTGCTTAAAAAGCACAGCCACCCTGTGTCACGTTTTTATTTACAGATTTTGTTTAATTGTGGATGACAAAACCCCAAAATTAAGTTGAGAAACATTATTCCAAAATGTTGCTACTTTTGTGTGTGTGATGGCTTTCATAGAGTGGAATGCTGTCCACTGTGTACCTTGATAACAACTTGAAGCTGCAGTTTACATTGGTCACCACAGTTTTGGGAGACCAGTGCTAGTGTGAACAGTGAACTGTGCAGAATTATAGCAGCAGTAGCAGCACTGTGTAGAGCGAGTGAAATAAGCTCATTAGCCCCATAATCTGCATTGATGAATTAGCATTAAACAAGCATTAGATCTAAAATCAAACTTTAGGGTATAGTCATAAAGAGTTTTGACTTTTTGTTTTGTTGCAAATTACTACCGTCCATCTGCGTGTCTTACTGCTGCTGTACAGTAGACCGGCAGAAAGCTAATACTAATAGCATATAACAGCACATTCGTTTTTATATTAATACAATATTGGACCAAACTATGTTATTTTATACGTACATTCAGTTCAGCTTTAACCAAAAATGAATGTTTATAGACAGTGCATTCAACACAGTTGATTTTGGATAGTTAATACAATGCTTTTCCTATGGGACGTCTGTAAAACACTAATTGTTCTGTGTTTTTGGTCATTTTACTTAATAAACAGCTTAGTCATTTTGTGGTATATTGTATTTGGAACAAAACGCACATTATGAAATAATTCTTCCGACCATGTGTGGGCAACACAAGGAAAGATTTGTGGACAGCATTTTAAAAGAAAAATAAAAAGTCCATACACTATGCAAGCTATGTTCACATTTCAGTAACTGACACTGAAGTCACTGAAAACCTTAAAGCAGCAATATTACATAACATAAGTAAACAAAAAGTGTGTGTGATGCATTGGGCTTTATTACATATACATTTTGATAAGTCACATTGCATTTTATCTGGAGCATTAAAACAAGATCATTTAAAGAAAATCGGACAACAGATACAACAGAATACATTCTAGAGAAATAAACTGCAATCTAATGAATATGATTGGCAGCGTAGGTACCATAGTACTGTGCCACAGTTTTAATGCTAAATATTGGGTGATACACTTGAAGTGAAGACTAATGTCTCATGCCATTGGAGAGTATTGACTATTCAGGTCTTATTGCCCCACAGTAAATATAAAGCTTTAAGTACACATGCACCCCTCTGGCCATCCACTACCAGACATCTAAGTATTCCAAATAATAACTTTAATCTGTTATTTTGCCTTTCTTGGTTCTTTCTTCTCTGATCGTCCTCAGATAATTAAATTATTTTAGAAAATGTTTATATTTTCAATTAATATCTCTTTTTAGACCTATTGACATCCTTAACTCCAAGAGCTGCTCCAAGCAAGCAGCAGTGCTGATGCCCACAAGTAGGCGTGAGAAAATATAATGGAGGGGACATTACACTTACCTGATTGTGCTGAAAATGACATTGCACAGTTCGACTTCAAGTATTTGGAATGCAGAAGTGACAATCCACTTCCACGTTCCAAATACAATAAGTGATACTTTGCAAACATCACTTTCAAGGTTGCCGATCTAAAAAAGGTTGAGAACCACTGAGCTATGGAATAAGACTGATTCTATTTGGCTTGATAGAACTCTTAATGTGCTTTGTGAGAAGTACGAAGTGTGGCATGAAATCAAATGAAACATTTAACTATAGGAGATTAAAGCTGGCCATACATCTTTAGATCTCTCTGTCAGACATCCTTTAAGCTGGGAATAGACAGTACGATTTACCGTCTATTCCATATCAGATTCACTGCACTAGGAGAGGCATGATGACGTTATCACCCCTGCCCACTAGTGCTGAGAATCGGAAGGCACTCTTTATGTGCAGCTCATTACTACGGCTGGGAGCAGCCGTCCCCAGCTAAACTAATGGCATTGGGTTCAAATTAACCATCCTATCAGATAACTGTGCGACCCGACAGGACGGCTGATTTAAGCCCAATCCTCGTTGGTTTCTGCCTCCAATTCCTGCACGACCCGATCCTTAAGGGATGCGGGAGCGCGCATGGCATCGGATCGGGGATCGGATCGTGCAGAAATTGGACCGTCTATGCCCAGCTTTAGATCTACCAGCAACTATGTAGTATAGGATTGAACACAGGTAGACTTGATTGTGTAGAAAGTCTCTCATATTACATGGTTTTGGTTAAACAAAAGGAGATCTAAAATAAATCTGGGGGAAAAAAGGGAAATAGTCACTGTGACACTTGTTTTGGAGTGTCATGCTAAACTTTAGTATTATTAAATAAAGAAAGTAAACCATGGAGTCATCACAGATCCATAAATGTAAGGCAAGCACTGGATGTGTAGTGATCAATGGCTAGAATGGTTTAAGATTGTGTGTGATGTAGTATAAAGGTAGCCATTCATGGTTCAATTTGCAACAAATTTATCATCAATTCGATCAAAGTATTCGACCATTCAATCGTATATCGATTGAAATTGAATAAAATCAAACACCACATTGAGTGTTCAATCCTAAACATTTCCATTACTGCAACAGCAGCCTCAAGATAACCTACCCTATGCATAGTAATCATAGTGGTCTGACTACAGTCAAAATGGCGACCGAAAAATTCTACCAGTAGATAGAAAGCCCTCCCCTCATGTAACAGTATACTAATTGATTGGATCTAATCACAATTGGTTGGGATAATAATTAGTATTTAATTTACACTCGATGAGGTAGCAATCAGTTAAAATTTTCCAACTGGTCTGATCGAAATTCGATCGATCAAATTGAAAATTTTAATTGAATTGAAACTATCATTCAATGTGGACATGATTCCATTTTCAATTGACTGACTAAAATAATCGGTCGAATTAAATCGATTGAACTGCAAATCGAACCGTGTATGGGTACCTTAAGACACTTGCCTGATTGCTATTTAGGCTAACACAACAACCACTTTTTGCCTTTTTTTCCATTAAAAGAGACTATCCAATTCTTTGTGTACAGTATGTAATTGCAACTTGGGTCTATGTCAATATTTTTAGTTAATGTCTAAAGCTGGGCATACAAGGTCCAATTCCTGCACGAGATCCGTCAGGATGGATAATTTTAGTCGGATCCCATTAGTTCAGCTGGGGACGGCTGCCCCCAGCCAAACTAATGAGCTGCAGATGCAGAGTGCTGGCCGATTCTCGGCACTAGCGGGTGGGCGTGATGACGTTATCACGCTGCCTGCTACTGCATAGAATCGGACAAGGAATAGACGGTACATCGTACCCTCTATTCCCAGCTTAAAGCTGACCATAGACATCTCGATTTTTTGTATGATTTCTGACTGATGGATCCCCACAATGTATCGTAGTGATAGATCATTCACAATTTGATGCATGCATTAAGTTTGTGATCAACTGAAATGATGAGAAATCACACGTAAAATTGATCGGGCAGGGAGCCGACATGTCTTCTTTAAGTCGATCGATCTGGAATCAAGGGACGTTACTAGAGACATGCAATTGTTTCTATGGATCGACCCATGCAGGCCTTATCCCACATTCATAATTTCCAATCCCATTTTTTCGTGTAGCCAATCTTTACCCGAAAATGCTGCACTTTTCGATCAATGTACGACTTATGATTGAAGACTAAATTGCATGTCCTGATCAAAGAACAAATCTCAGGGGAATCTAAATGTCTATGGCTAGCTTAATGGAGTCAGTAAAGCCATCTCAGATATCTTTTCCTTTCATTAAAGCTAGATGTTTTGGTCAATTAAGACATGTGCATTACCAAACCATTAACTTTTTTTATAGTTACTTGTATATAACCTATTGGTACTATGTTCTGTTTGATATATTCCTATACGATATGATCATGACATTACATTGTAAGTGGCATGTCATTACATTGCTAGCTGGGACCAATTCTTAAGGTCACCATACACCTTACAATCTTGCCATACAATTTCTCTATAACTTTTATTTTCTAAGGGGTTTCTAACAGGATACTCTAGCTAAAACCAATTCATTAAAGGGACAGCAATGAAAACACAACTTTTAATAATGCCAAAGAATGTTCTTTCAAATGGTGAATGCAGCTATAAAGATAACCGTTGTCATGCAACTGGCTATAGCCATCCATACACCTTAAGATCGATCCATACAATCTCCATTAATTCATCAATACATCATATTACATGGTTTTGGTAGATCAAAATTTGATTGTACAGCAATTGTATGGAAAGATTGTAAGGTGTATGGGGGCCTTATGCTATATGGTAAAGTGTTTGGAACTAAACAGGCACCATTAAACACATTAATCAATCAGCCATAGCTCACAGAATCATATACAATCATATGGGGTACATCCATGTATCTTCAATTTCTTAGTACAGGAAATAATCAATTTGAGGTGTTTGCTTTCCTCAGAAACATAGGGTTTGTCAGACTTCTGTTCTGTTCTGTACCACTGCTCTCTGCTTGAATCTGTAAAGCTTGCTGCCCATTCTTTGGATCTTCCTGCATTTGCACAGGAGCAAGAAAACCCTGACATCAGCTATATTGGCAGGATTCGAACCCAGTGATGCTTTGGTGTCCGGCTGCAGCTCTGTCTGCTGATCCACTTGAATGCTTGATTTAGCACCCTGTTGGATACCTTATACAAAGGCACCTGGTTACCAAGTTCTCATTGAACCCTAAACACTTGGCCTCTTCCACTTACTTCATATAAAAGCCATGTCCTTGCTCTGCTTCATTGCCAGATTATTGTGCTCTCTGACAATATCTTGCTCCTTGCTGCTTCTTTTGTTATTGATATCATCATCTGTGTACTGACCCTTGGCTTGTAATATCCAACTACGCTTGCTCCATTACTTACCTGACACCATTGGCTATCGACCTACGCTTGTTCCTGACTACTCTTCAGCTTGCTGCCTTTCTACTACCCCTGTGCATTGATCCTTCCATTACCTGAGTCGCTGTTTCAGCTACTGGACTCTGAGCCTGACTGCAGGTTGTTATATATACATAACAATTGTAACTTAAGGAACAGTGACAATTTCATCCTTTTTCTTTGTGCCTTTGCTTTCAATAGGCATTGAAGGGTTAAATATAAGATTGCTATCACATTCACAATACCATGCTAATGTATTATTTAGTCCTAAAGTTGACACACCCAGATGCTCTTGTTTTCTGTACTTCCCAAGCTCACGTAACAAAAATATTAAGACTGGTGCCATCTAATCACCCTGTTCTTGTCCCAAAAACACACACAAATGGAAAACCTCAGTAGCCTTATAAAAAAGCCTTTGATTTTCTACCATATCTTTGTCCAGGATGTAAAAGCCAAAAAATATAGAACATTACAAAAAAAAAGAGCAAAAAAACTTACGTTTGGAGCAATTAACCTCCACCTCTGTAAAGTGACTACTTTAATATTTGATAAATGTGAATTGGCTGTATGTGCTCATACGTGTTTTCTTTTATGAGACGGTTTCCTAAACAGCCACACACTATTATTATGATCTGGCTGCTGCTTTTAGTAGGCAAAGCCTGCAATCTGTAATAAACCAAACCAAACTAATGTAAAACATGCCGCCAAAGTAGTTTAGTCACAAAGGGAAAACACTTCAGCCAAATGAAGCAGTCAGACATGAGTATGAAGCCAAGTCTGGAGTGACACCCTACTACGGCAGCTGACAAGATTTTGGCCAATCCTGTATGGCCATAAGAAAAGAGTTCCAGTAAGCAGTTCCAATAGTGAATGGTATACAGCAGAATAATTAAGTCAAAGAGTAATGTACAATGGCCAAAGCTTTAGAAAAGCTACGCATTCCTAAAGATGGGTTTACATGTGTATATTTTTTCTACAATCAACTGCCAATTAGATATTTTGTTCAATGTCGTTGTGGAACATCGTTTGTTCATTTATTAAATGTAACATTAGATTTTTTGTTCGTCCATCACCAAATTTACAGAATTCACAAAAATTTACCAACATGTTCGATGGCCTTTCAAACTGTTTTTTGTTTGAAGTGGAACAAAATATTTCCATCGAAAAAATTTGCCATTTTTTTTGTTCAATCAACCAAAAATTTGTTTATTGTTTATGTGTAAACCAACCTTTACCAATATTAGTGTCTGTCGCTGTGTGTTATGTCATTCATTAGCATGCTTTGGTTCGGACAGCCTAATAAAACAAATACATCGGCAACATATCCTTAGCTGTTAAAGATCACACCTGACCCTTTTCCTTATTATTATTATTATATGTTTTGTGGTATATTTAATGCAAAATGAATGGCACTGCAAGACAATGCCAGGTGTAGAATGTGTCCCTAAAGCTTTAGGATGTAAACAGGTTTACCTTGTGTTGTATTAGGAAATCAAAAAAGCTTATTGGTATCATTTATAAATCTTTTTACTACTTAAATGCTGCAGGTTTAACTATTTAGTTTTGTTTTTGGGATGCATTGTAAGGGTCTTCACCAGTTTCATTTTAGCTAGAAAACCCCATCTCAACTGTCTTCACCTTAAACCAAGCTCCCTCTTGAAAGGGAGAGACATTGTGTCTACCTGACTTTGGTTACCCTCAGGACTTAAGCTGGCCATAGACAGTTAGGCCTAAAATCTAATCACACAGGAAATTGATCTGAAATAAAAGTAAATTTGAGAAAGATTTCATTACTTTGGATGGGGACCAGCATCCAAAAGGGGACACGGACGATTTTCTGCATGACCCACAGTCGATCTGCCAGAGAATCGATAAAGAAACTAAACGTCTATGGCCAGCTTTAAGTATAGAAAGTATCCTGCCTGAGAGAGGAGACTGATGAAACACCCTAGGGACCAGGGATCCAGGGAGCAAGTACAGAAACAAAGCTTAAGTCATACACAGGAGATCAGTCCAATGGATTAATCAAATAAGTAGTCCAAAAAACACAAGCAGAGGTCATACACAGGTGATCAATCCAATTACCAAAATAGCCAAAGGGTTAAACAGAGGAGTCCAGAAATAATTCACAGACACAGAAAAAATGATATTCTCAAAGACACAGGTCTAAACCAGGTGAAGATATCTGGATAACCTGTCCAATCCCATGACACAGCCAATCCTTAACAGATTCTAATTGGGTGATTCCAAAATTGGTTCTAGCCCTCCATATAGCCATTTCTACAATATAAATAAAGTAAAAAAGTTACATTTTTTGAGCATTCCAATGAATAAAATGGAAATAGTGGGACCTTTTGCCTACTTGCAAACCTGTTTTGCAACATTGCAGGAACTAAACTTACACTTACCTTCAAGTTCTATTATTTTCTTTAGCAAAAACTCAGCCTTCCATTCCATGTATAGTTTGGAAATCCATTTAATGTGTTATGTCTGTTTGGAGTTACAATACTATAGACTTTAATAGATACTCTAAGACACAAAGATCTATACTAAAATAGAAGAAAGTGGTTTTGTACTTCTGTTTTGTTTAAAAACCATAAAAGAATCTAATTACTCCATTTCAGCTTTAGCACAACCACTTGTAATTGCTCTGTGGGAAATCGGTTGGTGAACTTCATTTTAAATGTATATGGCAAATACTTCGGCAGTTACAAAGTCATTTAAGGTCTTGTTATTTCAGAACCAAAGTGCACAGATAGATAATGGACTTAACAGATCCATGTTTGCCATTTCAGCTCTGGCATCTGTACTCCCCAATGGAGATTAAATATCATATTTCTGGAATTGTTTATTTTGCAATGCCTTGTTATTGTAAAAAAAATACAATAAAAGTATAAAAGTAAAGATTCAAAAGGCTTATTATATATTTTTAGGGAATAGCAATGCGAATATAAATGCAAAAAATTATTTTTATCTATAGATCATCGAAGATATCACATTAAAATTGGTACTATTTCAAATTACACCAACATCATTTTTCTATTATGAACCATTGCATTGTAACGTTTTTTAAAACTGAAATACTTTTTTTTATAATTGTACCTTTGAGTGCAACGCTACTATAATAAAATTATAACTTTTAATGGTTAGAAAAATTAACAACAGTAACATTTAGCGGTATCACTTTAATATTATGGAACAGAAAGGTTAAAAAGCAGGTTATATATATTTTTTTTATGAGATTAGTATCTCTCTGGTAGTGATGGCCGAACTGTCCGCAAGGCTGTCCTTCTCGGCGGCGAGCAGTACGGGTGTTGGAACCGCCCCGTTTGCCGGCGAGATCCCTATTCTTCCTCCGGCATGATCAGCAGCAGCGAGATCATGCCGGAGGAAGAATCTTATAACTAGAAGACCGATCATGAAGCCGGTCTCCTAGTGAAAACCTGGCTCCAGAACAGGAAGTGACGTCAGTGACGTCACATCTGGCTCCCTTAACCAGCAACTTTGCATTCCAGGTACCGGATGTGATGTCACTGACGTCACTTCCGTTTTTTCCGATTCAAATTCCCCGCCTAGAGGAGGGGAATATGAATCTGTCCGCGAACAGGCGCATGGCGCACTTCTTTAAAAGTCTGGTCCGCCCATTCGCGGACAGACCTGGCCAATGTTCGGCCATCACTACTCTCTGGCTATGGTTGTAACAGCTGCTTTGTTTACACAGCAACTCTCAGCAATCACCTTGACAGCTCAGGCTTGGCACTAAAGCAGGGTACAGACGTGGACATGTGGGTCAAATCGATCGTCATGTATCTGACCCATATAATCTGTGCCCACCGCTGTTTTTGAGCGGGACAAATCAATCCCGCTCGAAAGCAGCCTTATCGGACATGACCGTTAATACGGCCGATGTCCGATGCTTCAACTGAGCCGGGAAGAGAGCAGAGCTGTCTGCCTGGCTGAGCCGATATCTGTCAGCAGCGTGAAGCAGCATGAATATCAACCCATCTGTACCCTGCTTTAGGCAACATTCACATGTGGGATTTCTGGGCTGCTGACAGTGGGCATCAGTTCGGAAAGTTATTACATTTTAGAATTTGTGATCTCCAGTCATTATTACCTTCATTGTGCAAATGGCCACTTGTACATACGTATATTGTGAACACAATGCACGGTAGTACCGGCTACTGGTGCAAAAAATCGTAAATATTGTTGATATTTGCAATAAAAATTTGCGGTTAGAATATTCACAATCAACACTACTGCTGTGCTGCATGCTTTTGAACAGTCTTATCTATCAACAGATTAGAATTCTGTTCAGCTGTAATTTAAATGTCACTTACATCATTTGGAACCTCCTCCTTTGTCCCATTAGACTTGTTCCCACTATTAACACTTTCAGAAAAGCCCTGCTAAACCACCTCTTCAGTCTGGTCTACCCATCTTCTCATTTCCAAATTTATTACCCTGCCATGCCCCCTTCCTTTTGTATTTTTTGTTCCCCAGCCACTTAGAGATTAAGCCTGATTGGGCAGGGCCCTCAACTCCTCCTGCATAATAACCTGTACCTATGTGTACCTGTACCTTGTGTTGCATCTCAACCATATATTATTATACAACGCTGGGTAATATGCCTATGCTATATAAATAAAAGTTTATAAAATAGTGCTGCTACATTTTAACAGGAAGCTTTCTGATTTCAACAGAAACACATATTTTATCTACTATGCTCACTCTGCTGCACTCTCCTTACAAGATCCCTTTTAGTAGATGCACATTTAGTTGAATCTGTCCACCCTTATTCTGCTCTCCCAGTTTCGCTAGATTGGACACTAGAGGGAGACATCAAGTTGTTTTGTTGTTTGATCCATACATACAGGACTATCCATATAATAAAAAACACTGTACATTATGTAATTGTACATTTATGTGACAAGCATATGTGTAAAAAAAAAACAAACCCTAGGCATACTCTTTAAGAGATGTCTATGCATACATCACTGAAACTATAGTACTCGATTATCATAAACTAGCCTTTTGGTTTGTTAAGACCTCCCTGGGTTTATTTAACCCTGGTCCCTTAAGATATAAGTGGTAATCCATAACTATCTCTTATTAGTGTTTGCCCATTGGATCCTGTGCATAAACATATCAATAACCTTGTTATTTTTGGGATTTTAACATTCAAATGTCACTAAGTAAAAACAAGGAAGTAAATTGTTCTCTGACAAAAATAAATGTTCATTGATTTGTCATTTCACATAAATACAAGTTCAAGTATAATGACTTTATTTGTGGTTAATTGTGATCTATCCATTCCTATGGGCAGTTCTAGATAGTTAACTCTAGGATCATAAAGAAGGATATGTTTTTTACGATGCATACTTGTGCCGGACTCTACTTCTAGTTCATTCTTCATCTGAAAATGACCAAACACAATTAAAACCAAATAATCATTTAATACGTGTCTCTTTTTTTCTTTAGAGATCAGTTACAAGCATTTATAAGCAGGACATTCTCTAGCATTTGTTGAAGTAAGTAATATCTGTACACTCACCATCACCAACCATAGGCGGCATGTTATAACATGGCTTTTGTTTCAGAAATAACAATAGGCTATAGACAGTTATGCAGTATACAGATCATAATATGAGTTAAACCAACACAAAAGGCTTTACTGGGTGGCCGCTGGAGCAGAGTCTATTAGAAAAAAAGGAAACAGCCCACACACAATACAAAGAGCAGGAAAGCGCTCTCTTTCCCATAATAGAAGGCCACCCACTGATGTGTCCTTCTACAGTAGCACTTGGTTAACATTTCCATTAAACGTTAAAGTTTTTTTTCCAAGATATTTGTGATTTTTGCAGGACAATGAATGGGCATATTTCACAATCTGTTGTATGAATACAAGCAGCCTAAATAAATAATGAAATGATAAGCTAATTAAGCTAAATTAAAAAAAAATAAACTACATATACACATAAATATACACTGTATGGCCATCAGTTTAAGGACAGTTATTGAGTTCAGTTATTTCCACTGAGTTCAGTTAACAATTTTTGACCTTCCAATCTTAGGACAACACTTTGGAGAAGGCTCTTTTCTGTCCCAACAAAACTATAATCCTGGGAACAAAGCCACCTTCATAAAGACATGGTATATTGCCTTGAGCTCTACATGTAACCCTTAACCCAACAGAAAACCTTAGAATGCATTGGAAAATCAATTGCAAACCATATATTTCTGTCCAACATCAGTGCCTTAGGTTGGGTCTACACTATGCACACCACCTAATTCCCCTACAGGAAATTACATGCCAGTCAATACTTGAGTCGTGCCAGGGGGCATTGCAGCAGATGCAATGTATCCACAATGTGCGGCCTGGGGTTTTGAATCCGTTGGCGTCAAGCAGATGCACCAGTGTCATGGCAGTTTTTGGGGTGCCAATTGTAGGCCCAGCCTTACTCTACAAATTGGCACTAGTGATGTCCAAACATCGGCCACGTCCATTCGCGAACAGGTGGAACAGACTTTTATAAAAGTCCGACGTCCGTTGTTTGCGTTTAACGTTTGCAGGAAAAAACGTAAGTGAGGTCACTGTCATCACTTATGGTACATGGAATGTACAGTTCCTTATTCAGATTACCGGGCTTGGCATCACTGATGTCACTTCCAGTTTTTAAAGCCGATTTCTCACTAGAGAAATTCTTCCTGATCCAACAAATCCAACGAATGATAAACTTCTTCTAGATGGCGAACGGGGTGGGTCGAACATCCGTACTGTTTGCCAGGAAAAGAACAGTGATTCGGCCATCACTAATTTGCACAAATTCCCAAAGCATGCTCCAAAGACTTATGAAAAGCAGTCTCAGTAGATTGAAGGCATTAAAGTGTAAGCCAACTCTATAATGTTGGCCTTTTTCATAAATGTGTATGTCCAACAAGCTCATTTAGGTGGTCAGGTGTCCATATACATTTGTCTATATAGTGTATTTTCAGAAATATCAGAATTTACTAGGGACCTGTCTGTGTCCGTCTCTCCCAGTCCAGAATCACAAACTCTTTAAAAAATAACTGTCCTTTGTTATGGAAGCACAATGTATATGTCAACATTTAAGGAAAGTATAACATACTGGTAACAGATTCTAGGAACTCAGTTATCCATATATATATTTCTGCCTTTTCCCCTTTCATTGAAGTTTGTCCAACCCTCAAAAACAGTGAATTTCCAAATATGTTTTTACTGATAGGATTGTTTTTTGAGATGTGAAAGTGATGTTACATTGGTTTCTACACTCAATAAATAGGATTAGTCATGTTTTTGGATGTTAAATGGAACAGCGTTCTGGGGTTTCAGTCTCTATTCTCAATATCCATTGGTATTAATAAAATGTATTAGGAAAAAAATCATTTGATTTTAAAAGCATTAAGTAGTTTGGAAATATGTTTACAGTCATAATGGCTTTTACACATCATAGCAAATGTACCCTCAACAATAAAGCAATTAGGTTATGTGGATATGTGTATAGTATCTCACAAAGGTGAGTACAACCCTCATGTTTGGAAATGTTTCACTTAGGGGTGTACTCACTTTTGATGCCAAAGGTTTAGACATTACTGTCTGTGTGTTGAGTTTCTTTGTTATATCTATAGTTATATAGATATATATCAGTATGTATTACAAAGAGAACCATCAGAATGATAAAACATAAAAAATACAGGAATTAAAACGTCAATATATTTCATACATATGTGAACACATATGTACATATGAAAAAAATCCCCGGATTTAAGTACACTTTAAGAATGGTAGTATGGGCGACACATTTCGACTTATCCAGGGCTTCATCAGGGACATTGTTGATGACCAGAACCACTATTCAAATAAAATAAAAAAATTGGAATTATCAATTAACATTGGAGTTTGTTGAAACCCCCCTCAAAAACTGATCAAAAAACTTTTGCATTAAAGTCAGAGTAGGCCTTTAGGGAGGAGGGAGACGAACATATAAAGTAGCAAACAGTCCAGTGTCACCAACAGAAACCCAAAGGGTCATGCCACCAAGAGGGCACCTTTCTTGGGAATATTAGACATGCAATCAAGCATATCTCTTTAACCTCCCTAGCGCACTGCATAGGTACAGATTTCTGTACCAAAAGCGCACCATAGACTTTAAAGTAAATTTTTTTTTTTAGTAAAAAAAAAATTTACATTAAAAAAAAAAGTTATTTCAAGTATAATTTACATTTTGTTTGATGTATATAATAAAAATTTTATTTAAATGTAAATTGTGTGTGTGTATTACTGTAAAAATTGTACTGGGTACAGTAATCGCTGTGCCCAGTACAATTCCCTTTTTTGAACTTTGAAATTTCCCTCTACATGGCAGGCATTTGAATTTCCCGCCGCTCACCGTCATCGGTGGGCGGC